>VWZX01009706.1:755008-1004221 GCA_013399015.1 Galbula dea
CGCCGGGGTCCCGGAGGAGCCGGGGCTCTCCCTGGCGGAGGAGTCGCTGGAGGAGAAGCTGCGAACCCTTACCTTCAGGAAGCAGGTGTCCTACAGGTGGGTGCCGGGTGGGGCCGGCTTCGGGCATCCTCGGTGCCCTTCTCGGGGGCATCTCCCGGGTACAGGGCGCCCGCGAGCGGGGAGGAGGCAGGCGGGGTCTGGCGGCGGTGTGACCGGGCGAACGGCGGGCGTGAGGACAGCACCCTGGAGACGGTGGGAGGGGGGGGGGCTTTTTTTCTTATCCGGAAGCTTAGAAGAGCCCCCTCGACGTTCCGTTAAGCTACCGACCTGCGCTTGGACCGGCCGCTGCTGTCAGGTTTGCGGTGCTTATCCGGCGCGGCAGCGCCAGGGGAGATGGGGAGGGGGACGGTGTACGTGAGTGAACTTCAGAGTTACTTAGAAAGAGAGTCAGGGATCTTGCCTGGCTGCCAGGGGAATAGTTCCGTCTTTACGCTTTGCCTTTTTCAAAAGGAACACGGCCGCCCGTGTTCCCGGCACCTCCAAACGTTCGCAAAAGGTGGCGGAAAAAAATCTTTCTGCTAGTATCGTTGCTCCCGAGAGGGGTTTCTCAGTGGGCAGCCTCACGGAGTGAAGGTCTCCCCTTCCTGTCCAAGAAGCCGTCACGTAAGCCTCAGCGGCTGACAAGACAGGTGGGGGCTGCTTTGCCCAACACCCACCAAGCGTGGCTGCGTGCCGAGAGCAGACAGCTACCGGGACGTCATAGGACATGCTACAGCCGAAGCAGGGTGTTAATTTCATAACCAGGGTCTTGTGTTTTTATGGCTTTGTATTTATCCCATATATCCGATATCAAATAAATGGGGTTCTTCCTTTTGTAAATGCATCTGCATGAAGACGCTGTTGGTGGAGCTTGATTGCTGTTCTGTTACCAGCTAGGATCTGTTAATGGTCAGCAGCTGCTGAAAGCAATTATTGTCTGAAAAGCTTCATGCCAAGAAGTTCTTTAGTCTTACCTAATTCTGGCTACTTTCTGGCTGCAAAGCCCCAGTGGAGGCACCATCAGTAACTAGTATTCTATCTAGTGTGCTTAAGGATGAACCCTCTTAACTGGAAGGATATAAAGCATAAAGCTGTTACTTATTTTGTCTCTGCAAGGAAAGAGTGACTCTAGCTCTAGGTAAACTAGCTGAAGAATCCCCCCCAAGATGGAGATACTTTTTTTCTTATGTGCTGTCGATTTACATCTGAGATAGCTTAGTAATGATTTGAGTCTCTGCACGTGGTAGAGCTTAAGACTGATGTAATTTATTGCTCTTCATAGCTGAAGTTTTATATAAGACTTCATATATACAGAAAGACTTGCTTGTAACAGCTGGTGGTTTCACTGGTGAGTGTGAAGTTTGGGATGATTCCTACTAGACTCACTAAGGTGAGTGATGTGAAAAGTAAAACCTACTGGACACCTAAAGAGCATTACACCAGTCATCTCTTGGTACTTTTGCATCTCTGCCTTGAAAGTTTTCCTACCACATGTAATTTAAGGGCAAGTTGTTATCGCAGGTAAAAGTGGATTCTGTAGGTGGGCTGTTGAAGTAGCTGCTAATGAGACAGGTTTACTGATGTATCTGCTCTTGGTACATACATGGGATTTGCAATAAATCTTGGAGGTGCTTGTACTCAGGCTATACATTTTCATTTTTGTTTCATTAGTTTTGGCATCTTCCAGTTTTAGAGGCAGGTATTAAAATTTGTTTATAATGTCTTGATTATCTACAAGTGTGTTAGAGACACAAATATTCTTGATGTTTTCTGCATGGAGGATATTTGTAAGTGTTTCATAATAAATGCTTGTAGGAGGAAAAATTGCAGGGTTTTTTCTCTTCTTCCTCCTGCCTCTCTCCCATCTAGGCAAGTACAACAAATTCTGACCCCTTAGCTGTAAAAGCCTTTTCCTAAGTATCTATTGGCACACGTTACTCGCATGTTCTACTTGACTCAGGGTATGTGCAAGAAAGTGCATTTTCTTTGCATCCTTGGATTTCCACACCTTTTTTTATTTTGGAGCTGGTTTCCTGCAAATCATGTGCACTCCCTCATTTATCCATGATGAGAATGGTCTGAGTGGATAGAAGAGTAGAAAACTTCTACAAAGGCCCTTCACTGAGATCTCCACACCCTGCACCTCCAGGTTCCTTAAATTGCTTCCATTTCTCTCAGTAAATTATGTGCTGAAATACATTTGTAAATGACTATATTCTGTACAGGAAAATCTATTTATGTTGGCACTTGGACTCCCTTATCCACTAATACAATAGAAGTTATTCAAGGCTCACACAGACTTTTAAACAGCTCATTTAGAATTTTCTGTGCAGGTGCATTACATTAACATACACCCATACATCTGTATTTATATGTGCAGGAAAAAAAACAAAACCAAAAACAACAGTTGGAATTTGCTTAAAATAACAAAGGCTCATGAAAATGCATTTAAAAAATCTGTTGGTAGCAACAGAAGGAATGAAATAGGTGGCTAAAAGAGAAGTCAAGGTAATTGTTATAAGGGAAAAAAGGAAGAAGAAAAATATTTCTTGTACCAACTTTATGTTGATCACTCCCTATTATGAAACTGGTTTACCTGAGTCTGCCTTAAAGTATTATCTTTTTCCTGTCCTTGTTGTTGTTGTTTTTGCTAAACAGCAGCTTCTTTTATTATAATGCAGATCTATTTAGTTAGTGACATAGTTATTGCACAGAAATAACTTGTTAGTTTCTCTAGAATTGTACCATGAGTAACATAGTTCAGAAAACAATGTTTTGTACTGATGTAGCCAATGGCTTATGATGCAGGAATCGTTGTATTAAATATGTAACAGTTTTGTGTAGTAAATAACAATGTAGGCATGTTTGTTCCCCATGGCCAACTATCAGGAGGAAAAACTTGCTTTAAACAGCCCTGGTGTGCCTCATGGGCAGCTCAAAAACTCCCCTGACCTTCCCATGTTCCTGGCCATATCTACCTGGTATGACATACCCAAATCTTGTTGTCTGCACCAGAAGCTGATCACTCCAGTAAGAACAGGTGTTCACTTGCTGTTGCCTTTCTGGTGATATGCTGTAATTATGTATACATACATAGTGGGGATATGCCACTTAGTTGTGCTTGTGCATGAGTTAATGGGTTTAAAGTGTCTGGTTCCGTGTGTGTGTGTGTGTGCTGCCAACACATGTCCCTTAAGTGAATCTGAATTTGCAGATGGGGAGCCTGCCCTGCCTGATCTAATAGAGGGTGCTGCTGCTGGAGCTCAGGCAGTGTGGTGGGTCCCAGTGTAGTTGGTACCACTGGTCCTGCCTGCAGTGGTGAGGGAGGGAAGGAAGGGGCTGCTATCAGAAGTGTCGACCCCTTGATGTGAAGTATCTTCCAGTGTTGCTCCCTGTGCAGACTGAATGAAAGCTCAGAGAAATAGTCTTCATTTTCAGCTTCATGCTATTAAATGAGGCCAATTGACTTAAAGGCTAGGTGCTAAAATCAGAATGCCAACAGTCTATCAGTAATTTTTAGGGATGGTATTTTTTTACCCTGCAAATACAGAATTAAGTATCTTAAAGACGTTTGGGCTTTTCTGCTTAAAATCTGAACTATAAGTTCACAATGAAAAATGGTTTTTCATAAGGTGACAGAACCAAAAGTTCCCACCACACTGTGAAGAAATTGGCAAAAGAAAAAAAAAGTTAATTGTATACCCCAGCCAAAAAGAAATTCTAAAGATTTGTTCTTGGAGTATTATTTACCCCCTACGCTTTCCTAGACCTGGCACAACATTTACAAGACATTGTGATACAAAGCTAGAGGGTAAATTATTTTCTTTTTAATTTTTATTATTTTGTTACTGAAAAAGTCTCTGAGGAATCTCATGGTCTTATTAGCTAAAGTAGAGATTAAAGTAGCTTTTGCAAAGTAATTCTTGAAATAAGGAGAAATTCTGATTATACCAAAGAGATGTTCAATAAAAATATTTCCACAATAAAAATCTATGGCTGGGGAAAACCTTGAAAATATAGCACTATCTAGTAGTTTCCTGCAGGTATTTGTAGCTCTAAAAACTTATCTGAAATGCAGTATTGTCATTTAATTGTTTAAACTTAGTGAAATAGTAAAAGATATTAAAAACCCCAAATACCAACCGAACAGCACAAAACCCCCCCCAACAAGATAGCAAAACAAACAAAACCCAATAGACCCAGAAAACGAAAACAACAAACACAACTCAAAAAGTAAACCAGCTGAAGCCACCAATAATTCAAATGGATTTTAATTTATTTTAAATTATTATTTAGAAATCCGGGGAATTTTGATTAGTGGCATTGGAAATAAAACTTACAACTTGAAACGATTTTTAATGGCCCTCTTGTGAGAGCTCAAGTGGCTTTTGGCAAACGCTTGTTACTAGGGTATAGTTTACCTAGAGAAACATAGTTTAGTTTTGACCAAGTGGAAGAATCCTCCCCGATGCAGTGAGCTGTCTTTAGGATTTTTGCTTGTACATGGCTCGGGGATTTCCAAAAGCAGGGCCATAACAAAGCATCTGAGAGTGCCCTGACGCTAAGGCAGTGGGTTGGTGGTGTGGTTCTCATGCTTTGCCTTTGGCTAAGGTGGCTTGCCTGAGCAGGAAACTATGCGTTTCGCTTTTAGTAATGGAAATGGCTGGAGGCACAGGTTCTGTTAACTCACCCTGTCAGTTGGCCATCCAGTTCCTCTCAGAAATGTCTCTGTCTAAGACAGGCAGTTTGCGTTGCCTTGGCTGATGTTTCTCCCCTACTTGCCAAACGAATCTGTTCGGGATGTGCACTGTGTGCTTTCCCAAAGCTTCCTCTGCAAGCAGAAGCCAAGAATCAAGCTGGCCTCTCTTCCCCACCGTCAGCAGTAACTGCTTGTCTGTTGTGACAAAGAGTAGCTGGAGTTCTACTGAGTTTTGTTAGTGCATTGGAAGGGGGAAAAGTTATGTCAGAGAAATCCTGGAATATCCTCGATTACACAAGCCTCGTCGCTGTTGATGAGCATGTAAGTACCTGGAGTTACAGGTGGGGCCTTAGACCAAAATAGAAATTTAAGGATAGGAAACATCCCAACTTTTTCTTCATTTATTTACAGACATGATAATGATCATTAAAAGCACATCTTAGTAAATATTAAACAGAGACAGGATGGTGGAGGTGTCTTCTATTACTAAGACTTAATTATTTTGTGAAATATGACAGCATTACTAATTTACTGTGAAGCATTATAAATAATTAAAGCTGAATGACATTTGTAAGAATGAAAACACCCAACAAAAGCTTTTCATCTTTTGATTGTGTTGATTTGTTTTGCTTAAGTTTCCTTGAATCTTAATACATCCTATTTCTATGTGAGTGAGGTTGTTCTGCATGAAAAGAATGGATGAATTTTTCTCTTCTACCAAATGTCAAGAAAATAATTCTTGCTATCCAGCCTAATCTCAGAAGATCTGCTTACAAGAGTCTTTGTTAAGAATTCTGGATTACGTACTGTCCAGAATTGTTACCACCCACTTGTGTAAGAGTGACTCAATTTCCTTTGTCACCCAAACCATCCACCACCATTTTATTTTCTCCCAAAACACATCACTGGACATTTTTGGTATGTGAAAGGGCCTTAATGAAGCTCTTTGATTTAGAAAGCTTTGAGGCAGAAGTTCTGTGTTGGAGCAAAATGCAGAAAAGACTAGGGTAGTTCAGAAACAAGAAAAACACTATGGGAAAATCAGGTTGACATCTGAAGTTTCCTCCTGACTTCAAGAGGTGGATGCAAGTATAGCCATCAATGTCTCTAGGTCGCACAAAGTAAAAGGACTGTCTTTGACTTTAGAGCATGTTTTGGGTTCTCCCTTCTGTACCTGAGGTTAGAAGCACTTTACAAAAGAGACTTTGTGAATGATAAGGCTGGGTAAAGCAACACGTGAGTTGCAATGGAATTATGAACATGCTCAGAAGGAGATAAAAGTATCAGTGATTTTGAAAGAAGGAGTCTGTAGGAGTGAATAATAAAGCTGTTGTGTAGCACAGGCACAGCTCAGATTGCCCTGGGACTGTTGCAGGTGGAAAATTTCATCATGTAAAAAATGCTGAATCAGATGACACTTTGATGGAGTGGAAAAACACTTTTGGTCTGGCTAGTCCTTTGGAAAAAATAAGGAAGTGGTCAGTTCTTGCCTGGGTCAGTTATGGGGCTGATGAAATGATTTACTTGAACCCTCCTCAGGCTTTTGACTTTTTAAAGTGTAGGTTGTGTGTTGTGGAGTGGGTTTTTTTTGGGATGGTGTGGTGTTTTTCGGTTGTTGTTTTTGGTTTTGGGGTTTTTTTATTATTTTGGCTACTTGGCCAAGATGTTGGGAAGGTGACACTTATGTACAATTGTCTTCTGTGCTCTTTCTGCTGCTTTATTTGTAACTCCAACACAACTTGGGCGTGAGATACAATCAGCTAAAGGATTTCCCAGATGTTTAAAAAAAGGAGAGGGGAAAGAAGAATAAAAACATAATCAGTCATGGGAGGCTTGCAGCTTTGTGTCAACCTCTCTAGTTACAGTACTGATGATGAGGAACTTTGCCTTAGAACGAAATGGATGTGGAAAGTTGCCCTTTTTGTGTCTCATTCTACAGAGCTGTTGGTGGTTTTCTTCTTTTTCTTAAACTCTTTGCAAGTGGGAGTGATGCATTACTTCAATTACACTGTTCATCTGCATGTTCTGATGGTGATTGGTTTTTTTCATCTCTTGTGGTTTTTGAATGATTTAACCATTTGTCCCTCTTGACAGAGAATAGCTGTATGGGATGGGGTATATGAAAATGTGCAAGATTATATTGAGAGAAGACCGTGTATGTGCACATATATATGTACAGAGTCTATAGGAGCCTTCGTGTGAGCTAGAGCTGTGTATTGGACGGCTGTGTATAGGTAAAGTGATATCACCATCAGTAACTTTAGGTTGAAGGAAGGCGTACGACAAGAGAGGGTCATGAAGGACTCTACTGTGTGCTTTGCAGGTTGCAGATGTGTAAGAAAAAAACCTCTGTACTTTCTACTAAATAACTGCTTGGACCTTGTGTGGGCTGACTAAAGTGTACCAGGGTGGGCTGCGTGGTTAGGAGCATCAGTGCCTGCTCTGTACAAATGCCCAAGGACCTAAGGTGAAGGGATGTCATTATGTTGCTAATTCCAATGTATGGTGTATGGGTTTTCTCTCTTTGTTTATATGCTTTATATTCTGAGGCAATACGTATTTATGGGTATCAAACATTACCATGTTTGTTCATAGTGAAGGCCTTAAGATGGAAAGTCCTGTGCCAGGAGCTGAGTCCAAGGTTTGCAGGCCCGTCTCAAGCCACCAGTTTTCTCTGGTTTCACTTCTTGTTTCTGTCTATACTGCATTTTTTATTTCTTTTTTTTCTGTGTGGACATGCTGGCCTGTGGGTACATGCACAAAAGTATCCCTTAAACAGGAGTGCTACTCCTTCCCTGGTGCCCATGTTGTGCTAGCCCCTGAATTCTCTCATAACCCTGTTTCCTGGAGCGCTGAGCTTCTGGTAAGGCTGTCAATGATGCAAGTGCAATCCACTTTATGCTGCCAACAGGGAAGTTGATAGCATCTCACACAGCTTATAAAGGCTTATTTTTGCCTCTCTGGAAACTTGTCTTTGTATTTTGCCTGTAAATGAATTCAGGGAGGATTTTGTTGGTGAAGATTAAGATGTTTGCAGCCCTCGCACCAGCACCACCATGTCTAATTTGTTGGCTGCCCTGTGAATAGGTTCACTGTTGGTTGACATAGGTTGACTGTGTTCCTGCACAGCCTTCTCTGTCCAGACTGTCAGCAAGTCCTTCTCTGAAGATAATTCTGGGCTTGGGCTGACTATGGTCAGGAAGGAAAGTGGTTTTTTTCACCTTAAATTTCACTGGAGTTGTTTCTGTTGCAAAAGACCTCAGCCCCCATCTTGGTCTGCAGAGGAGATCTACAAATGGAGTAGAAGACCATATAGTGTCAAGGAACGGGCTGTTTAACATCAAAAAACCCCCCAAAACAACAAAAATCTGGTGTGCTCTTCAGAGTCTTATCTTAAATGAAAAAGTATAAAACTTGTCTGTTATACTTCACCTCAAATTTTTCCACCTGTGAGGCTGTAGTTTATAAATAATGCCTACCTAACACAGGCAGTGTAGGACCTGATTCTTTGTAAATCTGCTTTGGCAAAAAGACAAAAAAAGATAGTGATTTATTTAAGATGGCAGATGGAGTCTGTGTGACAAAGTGGAAACAGATCCTCAACCCTAGCTTTAACACCAAGGTCTTTCACCCAGGCTAAAAGGAGAGGGGAACAGAAAAGAATCAAAACTGTGGTTTCCAGAGAGAGTCTGAATGCCGGGGGAAAGGCAGGGGGCAGCTGTGCATGGATATTATAGTTTGATATTATTTATAGTACAATATACCCCAGTTTTATCTCTGAATTGTTTCTGCTTTGAGCAAATGGGAGGGTTCATTTTTAAAGAGCTTCAGTAGCCTGGAGCTGCCTCAGTGCACTAAATGGTTCTTCTGGTCTCATCACCTCCAACTAATTTACTGAAGTGGCTGAGCAGAAAAGGCAGGTAAAGGGTTGGGGGGGGGGGAAGGGAAAGATTTGTTGACTGGTTCTGAGGAACACGTGGACACTAACTGCTGCACTCCTGGCAAAGTAAGTTGGTGCAGGGATGAGCCTGTCTGCACTCTGAGACTGAGCCTGGTATTTCCCTAATGCTTTCTGTACTGCATTTTGAGGAAGGTTGGTGGCTTGAAACAGTTATGCTAGAAAAGACTTGGTACTGAGGTCCTGAATCTTTCAGTCCTGGATTTAACTTCAAAATTTACAGTTCATAATGAGGAACTGCCATTTTATCACCTGATCCATTTGCCCTCTTTTGAGGGGTTATGGCTTCAAATTCCACCTAGAAAGTTTTCCAGCTCACTGGCTCTACAGACTACCTAACACTAATCCCCATTGTCATAGACAAATGGCCATGTAGTCAGAGAGAACAGAGGTATTTAATAGTAGTTAGGTTTGGGGCACAGTAATTTACTGCATTGTTTCTCTTTCTGTGTACCTTTGTGGATAAATGTGAGATGGGAGAAGGTGTAGGATGCTACTCTCTCAGGTTGCCAATAAAGTATATGTCATCAGCAATGAGTTTACTCGTTGGCATTGAGGAATGTTGCTGGTGGTTGCCCTATAGCCTCAGCCAGGCTACAGCTGCGTTGCAGATACAAATAATATTGATGGCTTTGGCTGTCTGGCTGTATGTAACAGCCCTTGCTGAAGAGATGCCTGGGAACTCAAAGGAAGGTGTTGAGTGGTGAGAGGTGCAGATAGTGGGAATGTGGTGGGTGTCTTGCTTTTTTTTATCCTCTTCAGATGGATACAAATTTATGCCTTGCTATTACTAAGGAATGTGTTTAATATGTAGGTCTAAAATATATCTTATTATGTCTTATTGCTTAGGGGCAAGACCTGGTTATTTTTACAGGAGAAGGAAAAGAAATTCTAATATTTAATATAGACATAAGCACCATGCTTATGTAGCACTCACTTCAATATTTGTAATTTCACTGACTTCAAAATATCTTAAAAATTATTTTCTTCAATATTTCTAATTTCTTTCAAATGTTTCTGTGTTTGGCTTTTCATAAAAACAAACAGCAAAGCTCCTAATAGTCAGATTATATTTCTTCTAAAATGTATGATTCATCAGGAAGCTTGACCCACTGGGGAACATTTTCCAAGTGGGGCAGGGATTAAGCTTCAATTGCACAGATTCATCAAAGATGATGAGCTGAACATCTTAGAATCCCTCTGTGCTCTGAAACTGCTCCCTGATGCTGTGTAATATGCAGGAAAGGGGACTGCCTGTCATGCTCTGAAAGGTGCCATGTGGTTTCTGGGCACCATAGGAGAGGGTGAGGAAGCAAAATGTCTTTGAAGCCTGTTAGCATTAAAAGATGATGAGAAAATACCTTGCTGTCATGACTTTATTTTATTAGGTTGCTAATGAGTTTCCTCTAGGGATGGTAATGGGGTAGTTCTTATGCTTTTATCCAATTAGTGAATGATCCCAGGAGTATATCCTCTTGTTGTGAAAACACATTGAGTTTCATTCTAACTCAAGCACTGTATCCTGTAGGTTCTCTGAAGGCAATGAAATGTTATGTGTAGGTGCACAGTAGGCCAGGTCCTTGATTATTAATTGCTGATGCTAGTCTGATTTATGGGTTCAAGATGATGTCTTAGAGGGCAGTGGACTCTCCTGTGAAAGTAAGTGAAATGCCAAATATATGAATAAAGTTTCATTGTGAGTTCTGGATTTAGTTGTAAGTTAAGACACTGAGAGAATTCACATTTTAAAAACCCATATAGGTAGGAAATAAAAGCACATTTGATGCTATTGCCTTAAGGGTTATCCAGTACTAGTGCCTTGCCAGCTGCTTGTGCTCATAGGATTCTTTGCTTCTGGCACTATAATCACCTCCAGGCTTTAGCCTGATTTAAGATGACATTGAAGAAGGTATTAGCAGCAGTACTGATGCAGCTGGCATGTTTAGTTGTGGGTGGCCTTCTGTTAGTGAGAAAAGCTTAAGCTATTCTTTAGATTTCATTTTTGTCTCTGCAGGTAGCCAACTGTCACTTCTATTGCAGGGTAGGATATTTGGCTTTGGAAGAAGTAGTTTCTTTTGTTTTGTCCCTGGCCAATTTTTACTGTGATAGAATGTCTGGATCTTTTTATTTCTGAGTTGCTCCCTCTGCCTTTTCATTCTGTAATCTGCCTTTGTCACCCTACTTTTCTGCCAAGACAGCAGTGCTCCGTGTGGGTTTATGTATCTGAGGCTGTGCAGTGCATGGTATGATGAATGAAGAACACACAAGTACATTAATATTGGGCTTCACACTCTTCAAAGTTAAATTTAAGTTACAGAGCTCACTCCAACAGTGGGGTTTTTTCCTGCCTCCAAGGCTAGTGTGAGCTTTATAGTCCAGATTCTTCGCTATCAAGATGCTCATGATAAGCTGCTTCCTTTAAATTTGCAGTACTGGAGATTTTCAAACCCTATGGTGGTAGATTGTTGTAGTGGCTGCCAAGTGGCTATGTATGTCTTTTATGTGCAATTGGATATAAAGTCAGAGACTATTTTTGGATTTCTCCTTGTCAATGTAATGCAAACCTATGGCAAAAAGGAGAAGAGAGTAGTTGCCTTCTCCAGCTTTTTAGGTTTTCTTTTTTCCAGCTTTTTCAGGTGTTGAAGGAGTGCTGAAAAGTGCTGGACAAGTCCTGCTGATACAAACCAGACAGTGCTGGAGTACACTCACAGTGGCTTGGATACAGGGCAGTGTTGTGATGCTTCTGTGGACCTTGTATGGACTCTCTTTTGGCCTTGTGAATCTTGATTCAGCCTGGGTAGCAAAGAGCAAAACAATGTTTTTCATTTCCTTGAGTCTGATGTGGGTCATATCATCATTTGATAAATGTGCTACAATCCAGCATGAACAGCAAAATTACTGAGTCCTGGGTTATTTGGTTTCTGTCTCATCAGCTCTTAGTTTCTCTCCTTTTAGCAGATAGTGGGAGGGATGACTAATATTGGCTGTGATGCTGGGGCAGTTATGAGCTGGACAGAGACCAATATAGCAGTTAAGATGCCCCCTCACAAAGCTGTTATGTGGTGTTTAGAAATGGTTAACTTCATAGCTTTCAGATAAGTGACCTAGAAGTGACAGATCTTTCCCAAAACATCCTTGCTTATCACCTTAATCCACTTGAGAGGGAGAGAAACCATAATCTTAGCAGGGATGACTGTGACCTGTTTGACGTGGAAGTCTTTGGTGCCCTCAAAAGGGAGGTCTAGCTGGAGCACACCTTTTTTTGTTTTCCAGAAAGGATACTGTGTGTCTTTTCCTCCAGGAATAGCCTTGGTTTTCTCAGCCCCCAGCAAGCTTCTCTCTTGGGGTTTTGAAGGCCACATCAACATCATGATTCAAGCACTATCTATGTTTGTTGAAGCCCGTGGGCAGACTCGAGCTGGAAGCACTCCGAGAAATGCTCCCCAGGGCAGGATGGACCAGAGAGCTTGTGTGTGAGCTCTCTGCTTAATGAATGTGTGATCTTTCTTCCATTTTTTTTTTCTTAATGGAGTAAATTCTGCTCTTTTTTTTTTTTTTAATGGAAGACACAAAGCTAAGCTATCTCTGAGAGCCATTACTTGTAGCTGGAACACATCTTCAGTACGGCACAAAAGTATTTTTCATTTCCTTATACATAGTCACCTAGAGTCGTCTATTCAAGATCAAGCAATGTATTCTTCCCAATTTTCACTTCATGTCTGGTGAAAATATGAGATCAGATAACAGGAAATTTAAAAGAAAAGCCTTCCCTAATCTCTTGGTTGGGCAATATGGTCTTTTCTCCCTAATCCCTGGATTGCACAATACAGCCTTCTCTCCTTACCCCCACCTTCTTAGTGCTGAAGGAAAAACAACCAAATGTAATTCTGCTGTCAGTTCTTATGGGCTGATTATATTCCCAGTTCCCTTTTTTGAGGAAAGATTGAGTGTTTTGCTCATATTAGTACCTGATCCTGTACTGAATTCAAATAAAACAAGTGTACATGTAAATGCAGAAGATGACTAAGCTGTAGCTGCTGAACCCTGCAGCAGGGGCTCCTCTCTTTTCACAGCTCCTGTTGTCTCTCTGCAGCAGCAGAAAATATGATGATTAGTTTTAGGAGGGAGATAGAAGGGAAGAGGGGAGCTGACCTGTGGTTGTGAAAGTGCTGGGTTCATTCCTTCTTGCTTCCTAATTGCTAATGCACATTGTTTGTTCAGGGAGAGTTGCAGTACAGGCAGTGGTAGGGAAAGGTTCATTACACACTGGTTATGCCTCTCTCCTGACTTAGCAAGAAAAAAAAAAAAAGGTAATCCACTTTCTTTTCAGTTCTTGGCCTTTATCCTGAGATTACTCATGTCTTTTGCTTCCTGAAAATTGAAGATCATCCTCTTTCACAGACAAAGTGCCAAGATACCAGATGTTCTCGCCTTTCTGCCACGAATGACCTTTTTTTTACTATCCTTTGCAGCTATGCATCTTACTAAATGAAGCCGCAGCTAACTCTTCTGGAGGATATGGATGTAAGCCTGCAGCTGGGTCTAGGAGCTCCGGCATATGCCTTCATCTCCTATTTTCTTGTGTTGGGAGCTGCAGGTCGTAAAAAGCAGTGTTGATCATTTCGAGGCCAGTCAGACTTCTGGACACTTCAGCTGACCAAAGATAAAAGTTTCTATTGGGTTACAAGCAATAATAAAATGAGATGAGGACAGGAAGGGATGGCACAAAGTTGTGCATAGAGTGCACTAGGTAATGCTTTTTAAACAGTAATTTTTCTAAGCTTGAAAGAGGTAGTTGGGGTTGTGAAACAGAAAGTAATGGAGGAGGAAATAAGCTGGGGTGGAAAAACTGTAGCCCAGTTTCCCCGATTCAATCCAAAGGCTACAAAGAAGAGATGAATTCCCCTCCTGTAGGAGCAGTAGCCTGTTCTCTCAAAAGGCTATTTTCTGGCAAGTCAGCTCTCCTGCTCACTCGGCTAGCAGTGTGGGGATAGTGGCCAGAAAACACAAGGTTCTCCAGGGTCTTGCTGTGGCTGAGCCATGCCTGTACAGTGGCACGTACTCCCTGTGTGGTAGCCCCTTCCCCAGCTGCCTCTGCCTGAGCACCCAACAGGAGCTTTTTGTTTCTGATTCAGTCTCTCTGCAAACAGTGTTACAATTTGTCAGGTGCCAAAACTGGTATTTGCTTGATGGAAATGTTGGCCTTATTGTGAATTAATCCTAACAGCTTCTCGCAGCAAGGCTTTAAGACAATGAGGCAAATTTCCTATGCAGGCAGACAAAGCAGCTTCTATTATGTGTGAAAACACAAGTAATGGGAGGATAAATGCAAAACAGTGAGAACATCTTAGTGTTAGATGGTCGCAGGCACAACAGTGCCAGTCAATCTGATTGCAGTGCCAGAGGTGTACAAACAAGGCAGTGGTGGGAATGAGCAGGTAACATCTGGAGGGCTTATGCATGAGGAGGCTGAGATGTGGGTGTGCACAAGATCCCAAGGAAGATGTAAAGACATTTTGGAAGGGCCAAGCAGAGCAGCAATGGGAAAACACATGATTATTTCTTAAAATAAATTGACCTCTCACTTCTTCTAAATTAAGAGAAAATTGGGCATCAAGTTATACTTGTGAAAGTACCAAAAACATATGCATTCACTTGTAATTCCAGTCTTCTATAGTGCTGATAAATTTCCAGTGGAACTATTTTTTTTATAATTTTGACATAATATTTTCCAGCTGAAATCTTTTTGGGAAGATGCTGACTTTGTTTCCAAAAAAACACAGATAAGCAACACATTCGTATATTCATCGTAACTGAAATATACAACAGTTGATATTATTTCTTGGAATTTTTTCATGCAAAGTTCTTTTTTCATTCTGATTCAGAAGGGAAGTTATTTTTGTTTTGATATGAAATATGAGAATTTCCCAAAGAATGGAAATCCTGAGTTCTGGCAAGCCAATGTTATTTGTTAGCATCTGTAAAACTATTTTGGTTATGATTAATTTTCCACGATAGAAATGTGTTGTAATAACCACATTTAGTGTTAATCATAGAATGCTTTGGGTTGGAAGCCCAACCCCCCAGCAGTAAGCAGGGATGTCTAACTAGAACAGGTTGCTCAGACCCCCTTCCATCTTGACCTTGAATGTTTCCAGGGATGGGGCTTTTACCACCTCTCTGGGCAACCTATTCCAGTGTTTCACCACCTTTATTGAAAAAAATGTCTTCCTTATATATAGTATAAATTTTCCCTCATTTAGTGTAAAACCGTTACCATCCTACCACAACAGGCCCTGCTAAAAAGATTGTCCCTTTCTTATAGGCTCCCTTCAAGTACTGAAAGGTCACAGTATGATACTTAGCCTCTTCTGAAGGACCAGAGACTTGAATGAATGCGGAAGGAGAATTGTTCTCTGTTAGGAGGAGACAACTGAAGTGTATTATCAGAGTAATATTGGCATTTTTACAGCTAAACAAGAAGGTCATTCTCTAAGGATGTCTGAAAACAGACTGTATGTCAGGTGTATGGTTAATGGTGGTAGGTTTTTAACTTTCCTACTGAAAATGTCCTGTGGCTGAGTCTATCTCTGCAGCTACTGGAAGAATGCACCCAATAATCATTGGCTTGTCTTAGAGAATGAAGTTGATCTCTGATGTTAGGGCTGAAAAGGCTTCTGCCTTCGGGAAGTGTTGACCAGCTCTGTAGCCACATTTTCCTGCTCCTTTCTGACCATGGAACAGTCAGATCAATATTTAACCTCTCTTTGGGAAGGGTACCAAGGTGGTAGTTCTTGGCTGGAGGGTATTCTCTCCCACCGTGCTCTGGCCACAGGGTTTGCCCCACAGTGTGCTCTGATCAACAAGATGAGAGTTTTGTAGAAGTCAATTTTCACCAGATTTCACTAGCAGGACTGAGGAGTTCCCATCCAACTCTGGGCAGTGGAGAAAGGAGTAATCATATTTTTAATGGCTACATGTGGAAGGTTGATGATTTGTCTTCTGTTCAAGGCTGTGAATGGTGCTGGTAACTACAGCCTAAAATTAAACATAAACGACAGGCAAAATAGTGAGACAGTGTTTGTCACATTGTCTGGACAATGTTTTGCTGACTTGGCAAAGAACAGTGTCTGTTGGTACTAATTTTTTTGTTTTCAACATCCGACTCCCAGAGGATTTAAGGACTTCCTTGGGAAGAGGCCATGTGAGTGAGCACTTCTTGCCATTAAGACTAATGCATTTCATTCTAATGGCTCCACTGTGATGAACTAGTCTCTGTGTGCACACCTTGATGGTGGGTAGCACTTCTTACTGTCTCTGGAAAAACTACAATTACAGATGTGCATGAAGTCAATGCAAGGAAGGGACGAATGATTCTTGAATGATAATTTTGGGCTGGGGGGGCTACCTTCTCTTCATTTCCTCAAGAGTCATTAGCAAGTGAGAGAATCTTCTCCAGAGGACCATTTTGCCAATCGAATTCAGACTCTGGCTCCAAATTTTCCTCTGGAAGAGCCCATCTCTTGACTGCAGACAGTCTACGGAGAGCAGCCTTGCAAAGCCAAAATTAGTTTTTCTGTGGACCTCTCCTACAAATAGGATGAATGGAGTATGAGCATGTTAGCATCTGACAAATATTTCGAAATTCAAAAGACAAAACCCCAAACAAACTACAATAAAAAGTGAGAAAGAACACAGAAAGTTGTTCTGAAAAAAGTATGGGAGTTTTTCAGGGGGAAGCCTTTTGGTCTTGTGTTTGGTGGTGGGTTTTAGTGGGTGTTTTTTTGTTGGGGAGGGGTTTGTTTTTTTGGGTTTGTTTTTTTAGCATGAGATAAATCTGGTTTGAAGTGGAGGTGGTGACTCTTTTAGCAGATACTGGCAAGTACATAAATTTTAAAAAGTGCTTCAATAGCACTCCAGCCCAATAGAGATATTGCCATTTTATCTCCTGTGAACTACATCTTTAAAAGGAACTCCTTTGCCAGCTGTGAAGGCAGCTAGGATGCACTTTTTCTGTGATGCAGTTCCAATGCAGGACATGGAAGTAAATCTCTTGCCCTTTCTATTTATTTTTTTTCTCCCTGTGAAGTCTGTGCACATTTATCATGTTTTCTGTGAACTACAGGAAATTACCAGGAAAGTAAAATGCTTGGAATGCTCATGACTGCTGGTCTCTGCCAATTGTTCCTTGATGGTTCAAAGTGGGACCTGGCTGGTGAAAGGAGCATGCGTTAGAGGTGGGGGTGCTGGTGCTTTACTGTAGGTTTTCCTCTTATTCCACGTGCCAGCTCAATTTTTTTATGAGCTTTGCTTTTTGCTTAACTCTTGCTGCTACCCTAACTTATTCACCTCTCCAGAGTGGCACAAACCAAATCTGCTAGGGGAGGAATGGGAACAGCTTTCTCTTGAGTATGTGACGCCTCCAACTGTTGATGATGTGCTGAATGGGACCTGAATGGTTGATATTTTACCTCTTGGTTTTTTTTGTTTTACTTTTTTTCTTTCTTTGAAGCTTGAAAAAGTACAGATGAAATAAGAAAGGACTAGAAAAGTGTAATGTAAATCATGCTTCAAGTGTATTTGTGATTATTCTGCAGAGAGAGAAATGATAGACTGCAGTTATTTAGTTTTTGTGTAGGAGAAAATAAGATGAAAGAAGTGAGCTTAGGAGCTTTTCCTTTGCTTGCCTTACATGGTTATTTTGTGTGCATTTAATAGGGACTTCACTGCTGCAGCAAATGATTATAGAGAAATATTTAGTAGGATCCAAAGAAAGGATCAGGCTTTTATAGGAAAATGAATCATGTTCTTAGCGAGTCTGGCTACTGAGCACCCACAATGTCACAAAAGCTGACAATGTTTTCTTGCTTCAGGGGGTGACAGAATGACCTACAGGGGCTGGAAAGGGTTTCTCTCTGTGCGATACAACTTTCCATCCTTCACTGGGCACATGCTGCTGCTTGTAATTCTGGCTGCCTTCCTGTAAAATACCAGGTATTGGTGGGATATTGAAGAGAGTTCTTGAACTCACAGGCCAGTGATTTGATCAGGCGTGACAGCCGCTAGGGACCTAAACAAATAATGAACCAGCTAATTCTGTTCCCCTATCATCTAAAATTCTAATCTTGTTTGTGACATCATAATTGGTTGCCATAGGGACAATTATGGTGTCATAAAAAGAGGATTAATGATGAATTTACGTGAGGAATAAGCAGCTGGAACAGATGAAGTTTTTAATAACTCCTGCCTCCTCTGAAAGCTACTGTTTTGTGCATAAAAATATAGCTCCAAATAAAGACTGGGCTGGAAGAAATCCAGTAAATATACACTGAAGGAACAGTTGTGCATCCAAAAGGGAATTACTCTAAGCTTCTGGGGTCTATCAGGACGCTGTAGTGTAAGGGAAATCTCATTTATATGAAGGGATGCTAGAATGAGCAACAGATTCCTTGTCTTATGTGGACTTTTTCAGGTGTGAAGCTACAGTTTTTTTCCTTCCATGAATTTTTTTTGCTGCATTTTTAAGCATGGAAAACTATGTGCAAATAGACTTAACATCCCCCTGTAGCTGTTTTAAAAAATATGGGAAACATGATGATAGTGATATGTAAAAGCTAAATGAACTTTTGAGGAACTTAACTGATTCCTTTTTGAGGGTGCTTCACATTTTAGTGGCTTGTAAGTTTGGAAATGATTGTGTCAGGAAAAACAGACTTCATGGAGCTAAAATATTTCTGGATAGGTCATCTGATGCTTTTTTTTTTTCCTGTACTATACAGGCTACGAGTGCTGTTTAGCTGGGAGCAGACTAAGGTTTTGTGTGCTCAAGCTGATGGGGTCTGAACTGCTGTATTAAACGGTCATTTCAAACAATATTTTCATATAGTTGATTGTACGCAGTTTGTAAAGCAGAGCTTTGAAAAATGCTGAATTACTTCTGCAGCATTAATATTTGTACTGGCTTCTTTACCTTCTCAGGTGCTCTTGCTCCCTCTGAGCCAGGCAGGCTCTGCTCGGCTTTACTGTTCTTGCTGTTGTTTACTGCTCTAACCTGAACCACTTCAGCAGTAATATGTTAGCAGAAGGGCCATCAACAAGAATTATTAATACATAACAGGGGATGGGAAACAGTGTGAATAGCTGAGGGTAGCACTGGGGATGGACTCCCTAGCAAGAAACCGCCTGAGGGCTTGTGTGTGGGTGTCTGCTTTTGTTTTGTCCTTTGCTCTTGTGACATTTGCTTAACTCTTTGTCTCACTCCTCACTCTTCTCGGTACTGTTTTTATGAGACGGAGAGGAACATGTGTTTCTACCCATATGGGAGCTCCTGGTGATTTTTGGGTTCCAGCTGTCTTGCTCATTGCCACTATGTCAGTGCTTGCTGTGATTTTCCAAGAAGAATGAGAATAGCACCAGCTGGTTATTTGCTGCTGAGTGTTCGAGCATAGCTACTCTTGCACCCACTGTCACAGTGTGTGGGAACCCTTACCAGAGTGTCCTGGCTTGCAGACAGTGACCTTGTACCTCAGGTATTGCCTGTGATGCTGTGCTGGGCTCACCCTCTGCCTTTCGTCACAGGCAGGAGCTGAGGTTGGGTCTCTGAAGCCCTTGGCCCTGCTCTTGGCTTCTGTGTGCAGAGCACAAGCCTCCCTCCAAAGCATTTTCTGGAAAGAATGAAAAATTCTGGAAACTTCAAAAGGGGTTTTCAAAACCCTGTACAGGAATATGTTAATCCCTGCAGCATCTCTGGGATGGCAGAAGGCAAGCTGTTCTCTTACCACAGATGATTAAATTCAAGAATAAAGGCTGAACTATGAATTGCTCAAAAGTTTGCTAGAGGTGTGAAAATAGTCCTTTTGAGGTGGCTGCATGGGGGTCCATATGAGCTTGGGACACCAAGACTTTCTCTGAATTTTTTTTTTTTTAGCCAGACTGAGGATCTTTTCACTGTTATAGAGGATTTCAATGGGTGTAATGTAGATCTGTTTGGATGCTATTTCACTGACTGCTGCTTCCTTAGTATGTTTTTTCAGATGTCTTCTTTCTCCCAAAGCCCTTGACCTTCAACCCTTGTGGTGGAAATAGCCTGATATACAAAGTTTCACCTTAATCTGGCCTTGTGCCCCCAGGCAAAGGATCTGCTTGCCAGGGATCCTACCCTGCTGTTGTGCAGTGCTTTGGGAAGCACTGCTTATAAATGCCATGAGTAGTGCTCTGGCCAGTCCTACCCTCTAAGGTAGGTGTTTTTACAAAGTAGAACTGCCTTGAGCTGTGCAGGCAGGTTGGGGAACATTGTGCTCCCAAGACCCAGAGCAGTAAGTGGAGGGCAGGGTGGCATGACATGCCCAGAGCAGGGCACTTGTCTAGTGCCAGCAGACACTGCTACAACCTGGATTTGGCAGGGAGCTAAAACCATCTACTGCTTAGATCTGGGTGGTTCTCTTCAGAAACAGTTGATCTAGTGGAGTATCTGACCAGATCAAACTAGTAAGTCCTTGGGGAGTAGCTACGAGGGCACCAAATTTTATCAGCTCCTCCAGAATGAGAAGGCATGCCCACCATTGTGTGTAGCTTCAGTTAATTTGAAACTGTGGTGTCCAAGGAACTACTTCACTATTTTTTTTCATCTTTGTTTATCCAGCGATCTGCAAGTTTCTCTCTCCCCATATGGCAGTGTGGAGCTGTGGCTGCCCCAGGAACCTCAGCTCAGTTCCATGTTCCTCCAAGATTTGTGTCAGGGACCTAATGTCACCTGTGCAGCTGTGTCTGCTCCTGGGGACCTGCTGGGAGCTCAAGGGGTGCATCTAGGAGCAAGCTCTGTCCCAGATTCTTCTCAGATGCAGATTTTCCCCTTAAATCCTATGGGGTTTAAATACCTTGCCTTTCTGAATCAGAAGGATTTTGTTTGTTTTCAACAGGTTGCACCACATTCCTCCCTATCAGATGTGCAGCAGTAAGGAAAAGAGTCCTAGTGAGAGCAGGAGAAGGTGGATGATATATTGTTCTGGTGGCAGGATTCAACTGAGTTTGCTCCTTTGTCTGGTAGATGTGTTATGCACTTTTGCTGATGTTGTGGGTAAGGAGGCAGTGTGTTAGTATTCCTGACATAAAAAGAGTGTTGACTGGTCTGATAGATTAACTGCTGCACATGTAAAGCATCAGATAAGCGTATCTTGGCTGTGCCTCAGAGACGTGTGCCTGTCTGTGTGTGACACATGGTCAGTGAGAGAGCATGGCTACATGTCTCTGAGCTGGGCAGGAGGACATTAATCACAAGTGATCACATGCAGCTGACAGACTGTGGAGACATATAACAAATTGAACCTTTGGCTGCATCATACTTGAGGAAAACTGAGCCTGGCTCTCCACCAAGCATTTGCTGTGCTGCTAGGGCTGGTGGTGGAGGTGGCCCTTATGACAGAAAAGTTTATGATGTGCTTCCACTGTGGGTGAGGAACAGGATAATGCTGTTGCTCTTTTCAGCTGGGGTGCGAAATATGTTTGTAAGCTAGCACAACTTTTTTCTAAGTCTACCTGCCTGTGGAGAGCTCACATATTGAAGAGACAGACACTGGCAGTGCTTTCTGCCTCCAAGCAGAGGTTTTTCTGAAGACTGGTTCTGCCTGTTTGGCCTGCAAAAGTGTCTGCTGGAAGTGCAGGTTTTTGAGCTCATGAGAGGTTAAAAGCAGACTGAACTCAAAAAAATATGTGGGTGCAGTGGTCTGGGTGCTAACATTTGCCCGAGCATAGAGGAAGTACAGGAAAGAAGGGGAATTCATCTGTTGATAACTAGGTAAGAATCACAATCAAAACTGCTCCATTGTATATGTTTATATGGGTGTCTTGAGGTCCCTGCATCCTGCTTTCCAAAACATGATCATAAGTCAAGGTAGTTTCATCATCATCATCATCTGTCACTTAAAATCCGTTTCCGGTTGCTGTGCCAAAATCTCTTCCCTCTTTTCCCCTAGACTCTGTTTAATCAGAAGGTGAAAAAAACAAACTCAAACCTAATAAACAACTTCTAAACTCTAGATTGTGAGTTTGTATTTGTTTCACTTCAGTTGGGATGGAAGTCTATTACCACTTAAGTTACTCAAAAACTCGTGTGTAGGAGATATTAGTTAGCTTCCCAGCAGGCAAATACCTTTTTCTGGTTTTATTAGTGATCTCCACAGCAAGGTAAAGGCCAGGCTCTGAGGCTAACCTGGAGATGTTGCAAAGAAAGCTAAAGGCAAGCAATCTCTCAGATCTCATTAATATCAATAAGATCTGCTCCCCAGCTTCTTGGATTCCTCTGGAAAATTGCTGCAGATGGCTTAACAGGATCCACCTCATGGGAGCTTTCCCTGGGTCAGAGTTGTGTGGCTCTAACAGATGTTGATGCTGCTGTTGCTGTTTGAACTGGGGATTTCCAATGGCTGAAGTGGTAGCAGTTTATATCTGACCTAAATTTGGGCCTTGCTTTTTAGGATTCCCCTTTTTAGATACTTCAGCAGTATTAAGTAATAAATTTTAGTGCAAGTTATGTGTAAATGGGAAATTATTTCTCCATCGTTTCTCCACTTCTGAGATAGCTGTTCAGATTTCATGAGGATTTTGATGAAGCTAAATGAGAAAAAGAAACCCCTCTAGCAAAATATCTCTTGTACAGAGCCCTCTTTTCATCTGAATCTGGGAACGTGAAAGTGCAAATCTGTCTCTTGCTGCAGAATCTCATTTCTGTTCTAATTTGTAATAGGTCTCTGGGTACTGAAACAATTTTCCTTTCTCTGCAGATTTATCCTGAACATTTCTCAATGATCTGGAATTGAATGGATGTTTTTGCTTTCTCTTTTCCTTCCACTCACATGTACTACAAGAATATGGCTAAGCCAGTTGCTGACCAAAATGAGCCATAGAGATCAAAGGGTTAAATGTGAGTCAGACTATCTTGCATTAGAGGGTGAGTCAGCTTTGGTTTTAAAAAAAGACATTATAAAGGAGCTGTTTGGAAAAAATGCTGAATGGAAATATTTCCAAAGAGTGTCTCAGTCTCTGAGAGAAGATGGGGATTTATTTATCTCTGTGCAGAAATGATAGCAAGCATTAAAAGTAATAGTAATGATGAGATCACTCTAAATTGAAGGTAGTTCTTTGGGAGTGTCATGCCCAGTGTCCTGGATTGGTCTCTTATAGCGGAGGCAGCTGTTATTCAAGGTGAAGTTACTCAAGATGAAGGTCAGTAATGCAAGCCCAGGTTAGTGAGTTTCTTGATTTCCTAGGCCCAGGTACAAGAAAAATATAGGTGATAGGATGTTCTAAGAAGGAGAAAGACTATACTGCTACTTGGCTACCTTAGCAGCCTTTGGATCTGGGCTTGAAGGCTGAGAATGTGGAGGATTGTTACTGCCCCTCAGGCAGTGAAGCCCGGGCAAGCTGCAGAAGGTGGGATGCTGTGAACATATAAAGAGGGGGAGACTTTTTTGTGTGTGCTGAAGCTCAGCTGTATTGGTAGGAGGTTAGAGGGTGTTAAGGGCAAGTGCATTTAGGGAATGAAAACATTAAAATGTTGGCAGACATCTATGAAATGTTTTTCTTCTCCAGATTTTTTTATACCTGCTCCCTGTATTTCACAGAGTTACCTTTTTGGAAAAAGGATGGTTGTTCTAAAGGGATAATCCTCAACTGTAAAGCTGCAAAACTGCAACAGAGAAAACCTAATGATGTTTGCCACAAAATACCAAATGAACTAACCGGCCATCTAAATTCTCTGTAGAAAGAACATATTGACAAAAACCAGAAAAGTTGCCATTAGCATGAGATGGACAATTGCAGTGCACTTTAAGTAAATTTATTCCTGAAGCCACTCTGAATTTTTGCATGGCTGAGAGCAAAGCTCCTAATGTTTCTGGATGAGTATAGTAGCTTCTTCCTACTCATGTGAAGATGTACCAACAAACTGTGGTAGTGTATTATTATCACTCAGTACTACAAAGGTGGTATTATGCGTGCTTTACCTGAATTCATTGTGGAAGGCTACAATCCTTAGAGCTTTTAGCAGGGTCATAGTGGTTGTTATCTGTTTAAAGCAAAGGCAAGGGATTCTTTATTTCCTACTCTAACTCCTGATGTTTGTGGTCCCTAGATGTAAAGTAAGATTTCAGTTGGATCTGGAAATTGTCTGGGTTTTACTTGCTCTGTTTTTGCATGCTATCCTGGTAGTCATGTACTCCATGGTAAAAAATAAGCTAAGGAGGTTGGTGTTCTTCCCCCACCTCCTTTTACAAGTAAGTAGTCATGTTTGGACCTACGTTTAAAAAAAAAATGGGAAGGGAAGTGAAGCCTACTGGTATGACAGTGGTTCCAGTGATCTCAAGAGCCATCTCTTCCCCCTTGTTCCATCTTTTTTCCACTCAAGTACTGTGGGTCAGCCACAGGGAAGTCCTCGATCCTCCCTGGATCTACTGCTTTACTGAGGGGAATTTCCTGCAGTTGGCAAGAAAGACAGGCACTTTGTGTGCTAGTGGCAGGAGGTGCAGGAGCTGGCAGAACTTCTCAGGGATGTGGGACCAGTGGAAAGACAAGCATATCTGGAATACACGGAGGTTGGAAACTTTTATATATGCTTGTGTGGGTAATATGTGGTCCACGCTGTCGTGTGGTGGAAGTTGTTGTAACGTGAGTCTGCATGTTGTCCATTTGTATATAAAACCAAAACTTATGTAGTAGAGAAACAGAGATGCTGTTTAAAGGTTCACCCTTTTGATTTCTGTCATGGCAATTTGAGTAGGGAGCTAAAGAGGAATCTTCTCTTTAAATGTCACCAATGACTAAGTGGCTTTAGAGGTACAGTGTGGAACGTGAGAAGTGCTGGGGTGTGACAGAGAACCTTGCAGACTATGAATAATGTTATGCTTTTAATAAACTCTTGTGAATTTATGCCTTAAAGTGCAAAAATTTGAGAGGGGTTTTGTCAAGGGTGAGAGGACCCAAATTTGATCTGCCCTGAGAATAAAGTTTTCTTAATGCTTCTGTGCTCTGCAATTCTCTTTCCACCTGCAGTTAGGGTGTGATGTTCTAAATGTAGCAGGCACTTTCTGCTGCCAACACCCTGGCAGCAGGCACAGAAAGCTGGGCTACCGTCAGACTACTGGTGACAAAAACCACCTCTCCTTTATGCCTGGCCCTTTGGTTACCTGAGTGAACAGATCAAGTGTTTGTGTATGATGGTTATTGCCCACTTGGCCTCCACCAGTTGGTAGAATTCTTATGGATTCCCTAGAGCTGGCTTTCCTATTATCCTTTCTCTTGTTGACATGAAACTTGTTTTGAGATCCCCAAAATTAGTAGTTTCAGCACCACTCAATTTTATTTGTAACTCCTCATGGAGTTTTTCACTGTGAATGCAGAACCAGTGCAGTGATTTGAAAGATAGGATGGTGAGCTTGCAATAGCCACTGAACCAAGGACGTTAAATACAGAATAATTTTGAACACAGGAACCCCAATTATTAGTTCCTAACTTTCACTAACGAGTCATAATATTGGCTGTAGCTCTTCATAAATGTTTAGTTGATAACCTCATTGTCTTCTCTCAACTGCTCACTTGAAAGATGCAGCCCTGCAGAAGGTTTGAAGCAGCTCTTCTGTTGCTTGAGGGTCTGCTCACAGGCAGTAGAGCATCACAAGCCCCCTCTGCCCTGTTTTCTCCGCTATTAAGCCCTCATACTGTGCAGTGGTTTTTAAACCTGTCATCTCACTAGCTTCCACTTCTCTTATTCTACCTCTTAGTTTTCTTTGAATAGGCCTTTATCCAAGTCTTTTCCTGCCCCAGTCTCAGCAGTATGCCCCATTAAAAAAAAACAATCAATTCAGTATTGAGGCCTATAGGACTAATTTATTCAGTTTTGTGCTAATATCATGTCTGATTTAGCATACATTAGAATAGACAAAGTGACTGCCAGTGGTTCTTGCTGTCATTGCACTGGGCTGCGCTACCCAACTGTGATTTTGAAGTATATTTTCTTGACTGTCGAATAAATGTAGATGACTGTATGAGCAGCTGTAGTTGTGGTCCAAGACTTTATGCCTTACTTATATTTCTCTTATACTTTTCATGTTTCACTGAAGTTTTGTGGGTTTTTTTGGATACTTATGACAAGATAGTGGTGTAGAGCCTAAAGTAGCATTACATTTTATTTTAATTTCACCAAATGTAGCAATTCTCCAAGCTAAAATGATTTGACTAGCTAAGTACGTAAACACTTGGTGTTTCATTTTCTAAAGTTGGGGAAGGTTTAATACCATCTAGCAGGAAATAAAATTTTATATAACTGACTACAATACAGCAAAGGTTGGTTTGGATTTTTCTCATGGTATTGGGGGAAAAAAATCCATTTCATAGTTATGACCTGAAAGCCATTACATTTAGCCTTCTCATGGCATTGGCTGTAAATTTTAATTTCAAATCTAACAGATAGCTAGCAGGGAAGTTTTTGTTAGAACTTCTCTGTGTATGGCTACTTCTGCTGGCTAGGTCTGTATGTTTTATTTCAAGCGTGCCTGGGACAGAAAACCTGTTTTCCTTCATTGCAGAAAGTATGTGAATTATTGATCTTCCTCCTGTGAGTTAGGTTATGTCAGGGCTGCTGATGGAAGATGTTTCAGATGCAATGTAGTTCAGAGCAAGGCCAGCAAGACATGTTGCTGCGTTTTTTTTTTTCCTCCTTTGGCATCTAGTTGTGCTCTCCCTTTGGCTCTAGGAGGAGCTGCGGTAGATGAGGACTGATGGCATGACAGAGCCCTAGAATGTGAAAATTGACGACTTCGGTTCAGGGAGGAAGGGGGGAGAGGAAAATTACATTGTATGGCATGCTGGATCAGTTGCTCTGGGAGGTGATGTTTGTGATTTTTTTAAATTTTATTTTATTTTTTTTTTGGGGCTGTCTGTGTCTCAGATTCTTTTCTCTATCTCAATCTCAATACAGAACTGAGGCAAGGGAATGGATGTGTCACCTATTCTGACTTTAAATAGCAGTGATGATGGATAGTAGCTTTCTTGGAAATAATGCATATGGGGATGGGAGGTTTAAATGTTTCTAGAGACATCAACTAGCTGATTTTGAAGCTGATGTGGACTTAACCCTCCTGTCCCCAGACACTCAACTCCTCCCTCCTCTCTGAATCTGAGATCTCCAGTTCTATTTCAGGACTTGATTGATCACAAACTTCCTGAAATAAGAGAGAGGGCTCAAGAAGGATTTTAAATTTGGATATTCAAAGATGTTAATTGGAATAGAACCAACTTCCTGATGAGAGCTCTTCTCCACAGTGAAGTCTTCTCATCATTGTAGAAACACCACCATAATTAACAGGAGCTGAAGCACTTATTGGCAGCTCATCATAGAGGCCTAGGTTAGTATGTGTCCAGATGTTGTTATCTTCTCTTGCATGAATATTATCATCATATGCAGGCTCAAAGATGAGGTGTCTTGTATTAGCTGCTGCCTGTCTTCCACTGCTGATGTCTTAACTGTTCTCTGAATAGTGAATATGCAGCTCTTCTGTCCAGTTATCAGGACCCATAATTACAGTGATTAAGCATCTCTTTCAGCAAAGTAATGGGGCAGATTTCTAGAGTGTGAAAAACCTGAAGTGAAAAGAGCTACCTTTCTCCTATGTCTCTTCTCCCTAGATCTGTTTGTCTAGTGTTTTGTGCACAAGGTTTATGCTGCACATTTGGACACTGAAGATAAATGCTGTGTGCCTGCATTTGAGTGAGGGACAAAATGAATCCAGACCCTATTATCCAGAAAGCAGACTTGTGCAGGATAGATCAAAACCCCATTTAACCGAAGAAGGTGATTGGAAGGTTTACATTGTGATTGCTGATGGATCCTTCACCCATGAGGGGCTAGAGTTTGCATTCTCTCTTAGGTCTCCAGCAGGGTCAGTTGCTTATGCACATCATAAATCGATTAGACGTAGATGACTTTGCTCAAGAAAGACCTTAGTGTTGGAGTAGAAGCGATGCACATCAAATATAGCTGTACAGAGTGGGGGAACAGCAAAACCCTATTTACACTGAAAGTAAAGCCACTTGCCTCAGTCCAGGTGTTTCCAGAATTTTGCTGGTGGTTATGAAATGAAGAGACACAGAAAACACTTCACAAGTGAACAATGTCTCTTAATCAGTACAACAGTGTGACAGAAGAAGATTTTAAGAGCAACTACATTTAGTAAAAAGGATGCAGATTCCCTCTTTAAACCTGATCTTCTGCTTCAATCTTCTCCTCAGCCACTTTCCATACTCCCACCTAATGCTGCCAGAATTAGAAGTCTGTCCCCATTCCTATCTAAGTGACCGTGGCTCAGCAGGCCCCTTGCCTCCTCAGTCCCTTTCTGATCCAGGCGGACAAGTCTCCCTGCGTGTATCCCTGAATGTCAGGAAAGTGTTATCTGCTCCCACCCTGTCCTCCTTCTGCATGCACATCCCACTCTTCCCCACCTGTTGCTGGTCATGGAAAAGCAGGAACAAAAGCAAGTGTGAGCATGTGTGCAGAGCCCTGTACAGCAGCAGAGATGTTAATCTGAGAAAATATCCAACTTTGGCAAAATCCCATTTTTCCCTTTCAGTGCTAGTGTTTCTTTGCAGCTCCTGGTCGTCTACTGCTAGCACAGGCAATGGGACCCAGGGTCTGGAAGGACTCGTCTTGTCTTAGCTCTCCTGTTATGCCTACTGTGACCACCCAACACCACTTCTTACAGAGCACCCATAGTCTGGTGAGAAATAGAGTACCTGCTGGTCCTAGAGCCTGATGAAAATGTTTTGTTGCCTGAAACTTCTTAAAGCAGTGGTGAATAGCTATACACAAATTCCTCTTGCATGGGACAAAGCATTGTTCTACTAAGGGGCTAGTAGATTCCAAAACCAGTCCATAGCACACTATGACTGTGGTCTGCACACAGCTTTTGGGTCAGACCCAGACCTCTATGTAGCATGTAGACTTAGCTGCAGCACAGCACTGTAGGCTCTCCTCACTGTGTACTTGGTTGTGGCTGGTCTTCTGTATATGACAAGCCTTGATTTTGCTGAAAGCTGTGCTGAGGAAGAAGAAAACTATGCTACCTCAGACCTTTTTGCCCTGGTGTCTGTTAGCACCAGCTCACAACAAGCTGCCTGAGAGAAGCCAGGAGTGTAACTAAAGGTTGAGCTCATTTGGGTAGGTTTTGATTGGTTCTGTCATCCCAGGACGTGGGAGTGCAAGAACTGTAGGGGGAAAGTTGGATGTAAGAGGGTGTTAGGGGGAGGATTTTACATATATGCAGGAGTATGTGGCTTAATGCATTGAGTGTGTTGGAGGTGAGGAACTAGAAAAAGAGAAGTTATCGTAATAAGTCTGAGTCACTGAGGAGTGGGGGTGGTGGCAGAGAAGTCTTAGTGCGGCAGGGATTCGTAAACTGAGGAGGACCCTGTGTAAGTTTTGCATGGGCTGAGCTGTGGAGGGGAAAGCAGTGAAAACTTGTGTGCCAAGCTCCTGCAAAGAAGCCCTCAAGCTCTTTGCAGTGCCCACCTACCTCAGTATGGTGCTTACCTTGTGAAGATTGTGAAAATAGAGCATTCAAAACTGCTGAGTGACTGGAAGTTAATTTTAAATAAAGAACAAATGAGCAGGACTTTCCTGCATAAATGTTTCACAGTTTTCCCCTCATCTCCTGGCCACCTCTTTCTAGTTCACAAACAAACTTGGAGGAGGCTCAGTTGTTTTAACTGAGTTTCTTTTTAAGGTTGTCCAACTGTGAATCCCTGAGCAAATTTGGAGGTGGGAGGCTCATGGGGATTGAAGCAGAAGGAAAAAACCCCACAATATTTTATTGCTGACTTGTGTGCTCTGTCAGCCTGGCATATAAGTTACAAAAAGGGGCTAGCAAAGCCACTTGGGATTCCTGTGTGCACCTCTTCAAAAAAGCTTTTTTTCTTGTGGAGAAATAGGAAAAGGAAAGTAGAGAGGGAGAGGAAACTTAAGCTGAAAGCAAAAATTGATTTCCTGAAGAACAAGGACCATGTTTGTCAAAGAAAAGAGACTTCTGACAGAGGACAGATTCATTCAAAGTAGGAATTTGCAACGCTTTAATCCAGAATATGAATTAACTTGAACTTTTGATGTTATTTTATTCCCTTGTCTTTTCTTTTTACTTGTGGGTCTGATCACACATGCATAAATATCCCCAGAGAGGGCAGCTCGAGTGCTGTTTGCAACAGTCCTGTGAGTGAGTAGTAGCTGGAATGTAAAAAGGGTCCAGATCCTAAGAAAGTACAGGTTGGCCAAGTATGGACTAAAATGGATAAAGGGTGCATAGGTAGAGTTGGGTGTTTAAGCCTTCACATTAATTGTGCTTGAACTCTGAAATTACATTAAAGGGCAATTTAAATTAGCAATTTAAGAAGGTATAGTTCTGACAGAATAAAGCTGGGAAGGCTAACTGCAGTACTACTAAACAGAGCTGTAAAAGCATCCATGTGTGCTGGACAAGCAGGGAACCTATGTGCAAAATTCAGGGCAATGTTTGTAAAACACACTGTAACAGCCCTTACAAGGTGTGACTTTCCAGAGCTGCTGGACCTTTCAGCTAAGTGCAGGCCAGCCCAAGACTTAAATTAACTAAAAATCAGCAATCCAGCTGCTTTTACAGTTGTGCCGTCATCCTCTGGAGGCAGGCTGAGCATTGCAAAGTCTTCCATGAGGACCATGATTCATATGCCAGTGAGCAGCTGCTGAAGATCCCTGGGTATGCCCAAATGATCCTGAAACCATTGCTTCTGCTATGGTGTGACCTTTTTTCCTGTGATATGAATGTAGGATTACCTAAGTTATTTCAATTTGAGGTAAATAGGATCCTCATTTGCTAGCCTCCTTCAGTGTTGTGTGCAATGGGAATTCAGCCTCTTGATATTCCCCTTCTGCCTGTTCTTTTCCCATCTTGACACTCTTACTTTTCTAGGTCTTTTCTTTCATTAGAATGAATGAGGTAGGATCACACAGAATATTAGGAGTTGGAAAGGACCTCGAAAGATCATCTAGTCCAACTCTTTCCCTGGATAATATCTGTTGCGCTGGAAAACATTATGAAGGGAGCAACAGCTTCAGAATCTCTGCATTTAGTATACATACATACCTGCTGAGATGAAAACCATAGTTGGACTATTGCATGTGTACAGGAAGCCAGACAGCTTTATTCCTCCACCTGGCATCCCTTACTACTTCAGTTCTTTCTCTCTTTCAGACTGGGGGAAAAGTTGTCTCTAAGTGGGAAATATCACCTTCTAAGGGTTGGCTTAAGACAAGCTGAAACAAGGTTTGCTTGTGACCTACATAATTCTGGCCTAGATCGCTGGTCCATAGAAGGAAAAAAACCTGCTTCATGTTAAAAAGCTCTAGGTCACTGCAGACACCTTGTCTCTTTGGCATTTCTTGTGTTTAGCTTTCTTGCTTTCCATTTTCAGCTCTCAGCTCTGAAACATCTTTTCACTGATGGCTTTAAAATTGCACTGCTTTAGTGTTGTGAGGTAGGACAAGGCTGATATTGGGGACTGCAGGAGATGGGAAGTGCTGGAAAACTTTCATCTAAAATAATTTGGATTAGGTGTCTGTGTCATTGTAGCATTTGGCTCTCAAGCTGTGCTGTCCTACCTGTTACTGTCTGTCCTGACTCTACTTCCTCTCACATCTGCTGAATCCAGAGAACACATAAGCCTGACGCACTCCTCTGCGTCATAGTGGCTGCTTCTGACAAATTCTGGATTTTGGTCTTGAAAAACTCATAGGAGCTGTGGAGGAGGAAAGGAGGATTGTCAAAAATTCTCCTCATTTTAATCTCATTTTTTGGAGAGGGAGTGTTAAAGGGAGGAGATGGACTGAGGAGCCCAAAAAGGAGAGTACTGAAGCCAGTTTATTTAACAAGAAAAACAGATAAAGATTAGGGTTCCTATGGTAACTAGCTACCAGCAGAAGCACCTCAAGAATTTGGGGAGGAGCTGGGGGGATGACAAAATGGTTTAGCACAAGGCCCCAACATTTTGGATTAAGAAGACCTTCTCCCAGTTGCTGCAGTAGCAGCAGCTAATTGCTGAAGAACATTTCTGTGTAACCAGCATCAAAGGCAGAGGACAAATTCTCCATGCCAGTTTAGCTAGGCCTTAAAGTCACAAGGCAGAGTATTTTACAGACAGTCCTGAGTTATGTTGCCTCTCTGTGTGGTTTGAAGGAGAGGGAGATGGCAGGTGATGAGGGGGAGATGGAGACACCCTAGAAGCTGAGTAGCAAGTGCAAAAGGTGCATTAAGACTTGACGATGTAAAGTGTAGTTATCACCTCTCCTCTGGGAGGTCCTAGAAGTCATGCTTGTTCTCTCATATCTGAAGAAGACTGGAGAGCAGCTTTCTTTCCTGGCCTTCAAACCATCCCATCTTAAAATCTGAAGGGATAATTGTATGTACAAACTTGGTCTTTCAACAGAAAACTTGAAACATCAGTTTTGTTTGGGGCCATTTTTTTTTGTTTTAGTTGTTTTGTTTTCTGGGGGGGTTTTGTGTGTTTGTTTGGGGTTTTCTTGGCTACAGAGTTGTAGTAGCTCCAAAAGCCTAGGTGCTTGGTGCTTGTGTTTGTTCTCTGCTCCATGCCAGCTCTCCTGCTGAGAGCATTGCTCACTAGGTATTGTGGTTTTTCCATTTGGAGTTATAATGCCAAAGCATACAGTCTTTTGACTCTAGGAGTGAGAGGGGGCTGACAGAGGTTAAGTATAGCTTTTGTTTAGATCAGCACAGCATGGAAAATAACTACCCTTGTAGAGCCTCAAGGAGGCCATATTGAGCATTGAAGGTCCTACTGAATAGCTCCCTGATCTACCCCAGCCCTGGGAGGTTGATTGAGTGATTTCCTTAATTGCATTTTGTTTGTTGATCTCACTTTCTTGATTATATATTTTTTTAATAACTCATTATAATCATACCCTTCTGTTTACTGGGAAAAAACCACACCTCACTCTGAGAAGAAAATGGTATTTGTGCTTTGGCGTCTGTTGGTTGGTGTAGCTTCCATCAGAGCTCACTTTACTGCTAAGCAGAGGACACAGGGCAGAGTTTCCTGTTCATCCTGCACGTGTGCCAGCTCATGCCAGCACAAGTCCATCAATGAATTTGCTAGTGAAATCTGATATCGAGCTGATTTTGGTTTTCATGGAGTGTAAATAGCAAGTTGCGAGCTAGTCCCACCAGAAAGAGCTGTTGCTTGAGCTGCATGATATGTGTCTGGTTTCATGACTATCGGCTATCCAGGATTAAACTATATGGTCCACCCTAGGGTAGGAATGCACAAAGAGGGTGAATGACAGGAAAAGACTGCATGTAACAGAACTGAAGCATGTGCGAAGCTTATAGACATGTAAATAGCACAACAGGCTACAGGGGCTTTGTTCCTGATCAGAAAAACTTATAACCTATCAATATTTTGGACATAGCTGCTAATAAGTGGACCTTAGTAAAAAGTGGAGAGGGTGGATGGGGAATGAATGGGGAAGGAAAAAGGGTAGGAGATGGGGAAATATACTGTAACATGACGAAGGGAGCATTTGAGCCTAGAGAAGGCTGATACAAGAACCTGAATAGAATTCAGTCAAATGAAATATAATGAGGAGGTTTGAAACTGGGGCAGGGGGAGAAAGGCACTCTATATGCTGTGTGGGTAGGAATGAAATGGGGGAGTATGAACTGAACAGGATAAAAGGGGAAGGGAGGAATGGTTAGTGGAGAAAATGAACTGGGTAACAAAAGGAGAGATTTGTAAGGCAATGGAGAGGAGGAGGTTTAATAGAGAAGGTGGAAGAAGGAAGGTAGGCAAAGGAAATTAGTGTAATAAGAATACTGAATTAGAGAGGTGTAGCAGGAGGTTACCAAAAGGCGGGAGCAGGGAAAGGAGGAGAAAATGTCTTATTATCTAGGGAAATCAAAGGTTTTTGGAGAGACCTAGCATTCATTTTTAAGTATGGGGTGGGTGGAGGGAAGCCAAGGTTAATTGCAGCGAGCTATGGACATCAAAAACCTCAGAAAAAAAAGAACAGAGCTATAAAATAAAAAAAAAAAAGTGGGAAAATAAGAGAAGGAAAAAAAGTGAAACAAAACCCAAGGCTGACATTGTGTTCCTTTGCAGACACTGCACCATCAGGAGTTTGAGATGTTTGTGTGAGCAACCATATAAGCTTATCTTTGTGTTCCTCCTGAACCTGTAAAAAGCCACATGGAGACATGGAAGTAGGCAGCCAGGGCAGAAATGCCGTTCCCAAAAGTAAATTAGATCTCCACAGCTACACAGTACACCTCTCTTGTCAAGCTAAGAAACATTCCCTCCTTACTGCCTCTGCCCATGCATTTGCTACATAAATTTAGGGTCAAGGCACACTTTAATTCCAGTTTCTAATGCCTTCCTGCTGTTCAGAGAATACCCTTAGTATGTGTCGGACTGAGAAATCAGCTCTACTTTAGAGCAACTGCCAAAATATGCTCTCAGACACATGGTGTGATTCTTGGGATGTCCTCCGTGGATTTAAGAGTTGGACTCGATGATCCTATTGGGTCCCTTCCAGCTCAGTCAATACTATGATACTATGATAAGTATACATGGTTTTGAGTACTTTGTACAAAGGCCTGACTTTAAAGACTTGAATTTAGTAGTAGGAGCTAATGCTGTCCTCAAGAAGCAGATGTGATTTGTGTATCTTGAGTGTTTGACAGACTGAACCACATAGTACGTGACCCTATCACACTCAAAATTTGTCCTGTGACCAATGCTCAAACTATCTTGGGAGGGAGCTTACTGTCATTCTCTTTTACTTCTCTTGGCTGCCCCAGGGCAGCTACGACAAGTTATGCTAGGCAGAACTTAAGGAAATGCCTGTTAGCTGGAGCTGCCCAGCCAGTAATAGCAAAAAAGCTGAGGGTGCATGGGATTCTCTTGCAAATCCATAAGACTTTTATTTTTGTGGCATCAGTGATGTGCCTAAAAATGCCACCACTTCTATGCCAGACCTCAATGCATCTTGCACGCCGAGTGAGTATAGCCTATGGCATATTATTTCTCCCTTGTTCTGGTCTGCCTGCAAAACAGTGTATTAAGGAAAGCTGAGATGCCTACCCTAGGCACTCACTGTTGGCTAAACTCTGTCAGAGAGAGGGAAGTGCCAAACACGTGGTCTGGTTTGCAAGCACCCTGAAGGAGTTCTAGAGGGGTTTGCAGCCAAAGGAGTTTTATAAATTTCCTATTTATGGTATTTAGTAGTCAAAGATCGAATTAGACTAAGTGGTGGATAGGGTGAGGCCTCAGGGATCTTCAGCCAGACAGTGTGGCAAACTGAGCTCTTCATGTGGAGTTTAATACTGGGATGACTGTATTTCCCTTTCCCAAGCTTAGTTTCAGCCTTCCTGATCCCTCAGCTTGCCCTTTCTGATTTCCAGTGAGAAGATTTCTTTCTGCTATTATTACCATCAGGAGCAGGTTTCAGTGCATTGCTCCTCTGACTGACTGGCTTACTGTTTCATTGGGCAATTGCTTTTTGCCTTCATCTGGAAACCTTCTACTCCTGTTTCTTCTGTGCACTCTGCACTGGGATTCTGCATTAGTCGTAACTTCTGAATACTGAGCCTCGTTTCAAGTAAAATAAGGTGTTATTTTAGAGCTGCATATGAAATGCAGAATTTCAGTTATGGGCTGAACATGAGTGGAAGCCAAACAAACTTTTGGCTAATGTATAGAAAAAATGCCTTTCTCCTTGTGTGAGGTTTGCAGCTTGTGTGCCTGTCAAAAAAACCTTTTTGTTTTTTTGAAAGGATGATGGGAAAAACCATACAGATTTAAAAACAAAAAAAGCAATGTGTCAGGGGGGAAATAAAGGCTTGGGCAGGATTGTGCTGGCCACTAGGTCCTGCCCCTGTGATTGCAAGTATCCATGCAGCAATTGCACACTCTGGATTTGTAGGGGAGAAACACCCTCTATATTTTCTTGTATCACAAATTGTACAGAACTCTTATATCCCTGTAGTAAGATAAAGCTTTTAGCACAATATTTGAAAAACTCTGCTGTGCCACATGGAGCCATCAAGAGAGACGTCAGACACTGCCAGCTTCCTGGGTCTCTGTAGGAGTGGGAATTCGGGCATGAAAGTGCCCAGATGATCTTAGGGTAAGACACAATGCAATCTGCACTAGGGAAGGGTGGGGAAATCCCAGTGGCTTCTGGTCTGATCTTGTTGGAAAGGCAGTCCTGATTTCAGGATGGTGATTGCTTCAGTCATGGGTGTATGAGTGAGACACCAGTTAAGCAGCTGAGGATTTGACCCATGAGGTCAGCAACATTAGCACTCTCTACCTAAGGTCTCAAAGAGTGGATTTGTTACAAAGACAAAGAGTATGGAAATTAAAGGAATGCAAGATAGTGTTTCCAGCCTATGACATCCATTAAATCTATTAAAGTAAGGCAAGAGTTATAAAAAAGGTTAATTTGTTTTCTTACAGAATCTCAAAATAATAGCATAATCTATTAAGACTCCTAACACTGATCCCTGCTACACTGACTCGCATTTTTTGGTTGTGTTAACCACTTTATGCAAGCATAACAAGGACAAGGAAGGTTGGTCATTCTCCACCTGATCCCTGGCTCTCTGCTGCTGAAAAATGAACCTGCATCTTTTTACCTTTAAAAGGGTTTTACCTATCTCCAACTGTTATTATTGCAGCTGCACATAAAACCTCTGTTGTCTTAATTGTGAGTGCTGCTGGTTTCTGTTGAACCAGCAATCTTGTTTTGGGAACTTCTCTTGTTTGTTTTGGACATTAAATATTTAAATATTCCATTTTAGTGTGTATTTTCTGGCTAGTGAGAGGAAAAACTGTTTCAATGATTTTCTTCTTTGTTTCCCCCATAGTGTGCTTGCCCTCCAGCACTAGCTAGGTAAGCAATTTTCTAAAAGGGATATTTTTTCTTGTACTCCTGATGCAGCTTTTCTTCATGGCTTTAAGCTACAGGTTTCTCAAGATAAAACCTTATGCAGATCTCTGGAGCTTTTTAAAGAAAAAGTCCTCCTCCCACCCCTCAAATCTGAGTGGCTTTGTACCATTGTTCTTGCTATGTGCCTGCTGCCTGTCACAGAGCTGCAAGGAGGCTTAGCTTAGGTTCTTTTTTTCTCTTTCCCTGTGGTCTGGGATATTGCTTTTGTGTTGCAACTGGGCATTTTCTGTGTATGATGACAGCTCTACTGTGGTAAACTGAGCCAAATGGTTTCTTCTATTGGAAGTGCCAGATTTTCTCCATCTCAATATTTGAGAATTAGGATAAAAAGTAGTTTCTTTTCACATAGCTGTACTCCTGCAATCTAAAGTGGTTTTCAGACTGAGAGTACCACCAAGACAGGAAATGAGAGAGACCTGAGCACATGAGCATGTCTGAGTTCATCAGCAACTGTGAGGGCAAAGCCAGTGCTGATACTTCAGCATGTGCTGGGACAAATACTAAACTGCAGTTGCTTTACTTAGGCAGGAGGAATTTTGAACTCTTGCTTGCCTTATTTGTGCTGATGAAGCTTAGGTGGCTGTCAGTGAGTGACACCTGGCAAATAGAAACAGCCTTTATTAATATTTGTAGAGGGAAAGCACTAAAAATTTCCAAAGATAAGCATTTTACATTACAAAAAAAGAATAATAGAATAGATATGATCTTCAAAGAGCAACAGGACACAATGACTAAGACAAAAAGAGATAAACATTTCTCCCACTACATGAGCAAGTAATTTTGGAGCATACACTGTGTTGGGGTAGCTTCTTGTAAACAGAGGACAAAATGTGCACAAAGTAGTATGTTCTTGTGCTCAACTTCCACAGCCAGAGGTAGAAATGCTCCAGAGAAGGTTTCGAAAGTTTTGAAGGTTTTGGACAGCACTTCTCGCTGGCTCAAAGGCAGAAAGTACCCCCTGGCTCCTGAAAGGCATTTTGCTCAAAGGCATCTTGTTCTTTGTATGCTCTTCAGGCTGAGTCAGGTGGTGAGGTTAGCCATGTGGTGGGATGAGTGTGCCAGAGAGTCTGGTTGAGTCTGGCAAAGGTAACTTGGATACTGCAGGACTGAAAGCAATAGTGTGGAGAGTCATCAACATGAAGGTTTCTGCAAAAGGCAACTGCATGGTGGGATAGCATACCTCCCTCAGTCTTTAGGAACCAAGGCTGACTTGAGCTAAGCAAAATCAAGGATTTTCCAGCTGGAAGCCAACTTCTGCCATATGTGATCAAGGGCAGGTCAGGAGGTTGCCCCAGAAGTGTCCAGAAACAACTGATGATGAGGCTGAAGGTTTTGCTGCTGACTCAGTGTCCAAGGCAGCCTGTGCCCCTGTGCAGTCTGCTAGCCATGCAGAGGCAGCTGTGATTCCCCTGCACTCACTGACTGATAGCCTTTGCCCTTCGAGCTCCTGAGCATGAGTGCTTATGCTTTGCAGGGATACCTTGGGGCTTAGTGCAACTGAGAGTTTTGCTTTATTCTGTATAACTCCCACACGCTGTGCTCAGCAAAGAGATATTCTTGTGACCCTTTTCAGCCCTATCAGCAAAGACCCCAGCGTGAGCTAAATATTTTCAGCTTTGTGGTTATTGAAAAAAAAATGTACAAGCTTTTAAACTGTACTTTGGAAACTATGCTGAAGGTTTCATAAAGTGGGTATTTTTAGCATGTCATAAAAATAAAGCCCCATTTTTATCACTTCAATCTCTGCAAAATTAATTGAAAGCGTTTTACATTGCTCTTTTTTTGCTTCCCTGACTTTCAAAAACTAGCTAACTTTAGGACCCAGGAGGGAAGGCATCATCAGATGTTGGCAAAGGCTGGCCATGTTGTGTGTCTATTTATAGAAGGCGTGTGTTGAACCACCTTGTCATTCTTTTCTTAGCATCAGCTGGACTAGCTCAGCTATCAATTATCCGTGAAGCTAATGACAACACAAAGATATGTAAAACAGGTGCTCAGTGGAGAGAGAAGAAGGGAGGAGACAGGCGACAGGACAGGGAGAGATAAGGTTTTAGGAACTGAAAAAGATCCTTTAGCTAAGCCTGAAAACCCTTATTATCAGTAATAATTATTAATAACAGGGGTGCCTGCACAAAGTCATTGTGACTTCTTTCAGCTGGTACATCCCTCCCAAATGTTATTTCTCTCATTTATTTCCATTGTGTTGGCAATCAAAGGCAGTGGGGTTTTCTTTGCTTTCTTTTTTTAACTTTTTTTTTTTTTTCCCCTTTGCTTTTAGTAGACTTAAGCTGGGTATTCTCCTCCCCTCTTTCTGTCCTGGGTTCTGGTATTTGGGTTGGTAATAGTAGGTTCTAGTTTCCCTGTGAAAAACTGAGATTGTAGTATTTCTCATTGTTGGAAATAGCATGTCTGTGTTGGTTTCCTCTTTTGTCTCCATTTCACAGAAGATTTTGCCTGTAAGGACTCTGGAGGGAGAAGGGAGCAAGCAAAGGGGTGTCATTCCACTCGTTGCCAATGACAAAGCTGATTGTCAGCTATTCATAAGCTTTTTTTTTAATGGATTATCTTTCCTGCTCTCCTCTCTAACCACAGGGGAGCAGGACAGCGTAAACTCTGCTCTTGACAGCAGCTCAGGTTCTGACACCATCTGCCACCTAATCCACTTCCAAGGAAGGGTCTGACGTCTGTGTGCATGTGTGTGCACATATACGCTCCCCATGTAGCCATACATCATTTCAGCAGGCTCATACCGACCAGCTCACAAGCAGCATTTCTTTTACAAGAAGTAGCCTTTGATGCTGCTTCTTTTCTTTCTCCTACTTCAGATTTCCTTCATTCAGTTTGATATACTCTGGTGGGAGGCAGGGGAAGGGGCATATATGTTGAAATTGGAGAAGACTTCCTCAAAAACTGAACACCTCTCTGTTTTCCTACCTAGCCTGGGTCTCTGAGGTGCTGGACTTTCAGATTTATTTATTTATTTTTTTTAAATTTTCCTGGAAGCTATGAGTGTGGGATGCATGGATTTCTTTTGCAAAAGCAGCAGGAAACAGAACAGGTGTAAGTTGTCTGTGCCAAGCTCCTTGGATAGCTGGTAAGTGGGCTCTTGCAGGAACTGTTGAATTTTATGCTTTGCAGTGACACAATGGCCAGTCTTGTTTGACTGCTGTCTGCAAACACTCAATGTGATTTAAGCCTTCTAGATCTCCCTTCTCTGATAATATGTGAAGAGTGACAATTGCTGTCACATGTGATGCTGTATCTGCTGGTGTTTTTAGATGGACTGTAGTTCACTGACTTTGCTGGACCGCTTTTGCTTGTGGCATTCAGTACTCTGAACAAATAGTGCTGTGAAAAATGGTTTGAGAAATGAGATGGGAAGAGAGGGGCTTTGGAAAAGTTGAGAGGGATTTAATTGTATGCATTCAGAAATGCCAGTCATCAGTTATGCCTTTTTTCTGGGCTATGGTTAGAAATGTTTGAATTAGCTTCTGGAAAATGGTAGCTCCCTCTATTGCTGAGTGGTTCTCACACCTGAGAGTGTTTTGATTTCTTTTCCCTGGATGCCCACACATAACCCTTTCCTCCCCCTTTGAAAAGCTCTCCATTGTAAAAAAAAAGGGGCTTTTTCTTGGCTTAAGAGGGAGGACTAGTAGTTCATTAAAAAATTAACACAGTGTTGGAAAAGGCATCCCTACTTCTGCTAGACACACAACCAGGAATTTGATTGGCTTGACAAGCTGAGCAGAGTTCTCCCATGTAGTGCATGGGATTTGACAGAGGGTTTCCTGATGGACCTGGCAAAAGACTGTCATTGTCTGCAGGGGGCTTTAGATGGGTCTCAGTTAAAGCTTTCATTGGTTCCTGTGAAGTTCTGCTTTGCTTTGTGGCTGGATTTTTCCCTGCCTCCATTTGCCTTCGTAGACCCTCTCCTTCTTTTTCCAGGCACACAGTAATGGCAGGAAGTTTGCCTGTGTGACCTTCACAACAACTTCTGCATCATACTGACTATGAACCAGAGGAATCCTGCTATTCAGTTGTGCTTTGATTCGTCAATCTGACTTAAAACAAAATAATAAAAAAAATTCATACTGAATAATGCTCATTAATTAGGAAGGCAAAGGAATTTCATCATGTTAATCAGAGATAGATCTTTATACAAAAACTTGTTAATTGGCAATCTTTGCTAAGTGTTTGATTCTTCTTATACCAGAAGAATGACTTTTTGATTCTGAGATTACTTGTGGAGGTATTCAGAGCATTTTTTATTAGTATAATATTGACATATATTGATGAAACCTGAAAACTTTTCTCCCTTTCCCACCACAGAAAATTGCTTTCATTTGTCACTTCTAAAGCAGACAGGGGAATAATTCTCCACCTTCAGCTAGCAATTTACAATGGATCCGATGAAGACAGAATATTTCAGGCAATCAATTAAAGAACTTCTTTTCCAATCCTAGTTTCAGCTCTTGTGTAGAATCGCATCTTGTTTGCAACAAGATGCTTGCAAGCTTCAGGTTATTTGTTCTGGACAAATGAGTTGTCCAGAACAAAGTAATAGTTAAACTGACAGAACTGTGTGATGATGTGGTTTTGTTTAGGAGGTATTGTCCTTCACGTTTTAGGGAAAATAGTGTGCACATGGAGGAACTGGTCTTGTGAAGTCACATTTTTTGCTTGAACATTCAGTCATTTTTCAGTGAAATATGGTCTACAAGCCAATGGAAAAAAAAATGGTAACAAGTGTTATGTGTGTGAGAGGATTGTGCCTCATTTTGAATTCGTAGCATTCAGAAAGTGCTCCCTTTCATAATATGTTTGTTTTCAAGTAGAATATTATCTTCTAATGACTGCTAATTAATACTGATATATAGGTCACCTAAGATAAAAACAAGACTACTTTCACTGCCAAAACATCTCTAGGGAATTAGAAAGTTCTTCTTTCAGTACTAGAAATCTTAGTGATTTGATGTTTTTCAGTTTTATTGTTCTCAGAAGAGGGACTGTGTCTCATTAAACATAGACGTTTGCTCCCCTTCCCTTGAGATTTTGACAGACCTGTGCAGGATGGGAAGAATCCCCTTGGGCATAGGTAGTACTCCCTTTGTGTCACTAGCCAAGCAGCAAGGAGTTCTGGAGGAAAGCTGATCCTCATGGGACGTGCATGTGGATCTTGCAGTCAAAGGCTTGAAAAATTCTGAATAAACTTTTGGAAAAGCATGGGTGTTTGAACAAAATGCGACCATTTTGGGGTTCAGTATCCAGAAAGATTTTCATGCATGTAAGCAGAGCAGTGTCATCTGAATGCATGCTTTCAGATGGCTCTTCAGACAGCTTTATGCAGTCAAGGATAGGCTTGACTTGCTTATCCAACAGTATTGATAAGCTGAAACTCTAAGAAAAGACAAAAGCCCAATCCAACAACAACAACAGAAAGTGATGCTCCATCTCCCCTTCCAACATTGGGAGTAACTGTTGAACAAAACAAAAAGGGCAACAGGGGATGATAATATGTTCCTGGGTCTGGCAGTTTGGAATAGTTCCGTCTGTGTTACCTGTATTGCCTGTTTGGATGACTATGGCTAAGTGTGCTGTTCTCTGGGGGGACAAATGCTTCACTGCTGCTATTGACTTCATTGAAAATAATTGACTTCAATGAAAATAATGTAATTTGTGTAACTTTTCATAAAGTTTAAATTGAGTATATTGGTTTTGGTTTTTTGTATATAAAAAAAAAAAGCAGGAGTGATACTGTTGGGTAGCCATGTTGAAACCAATAAGCTAATTTGCCGAACCTGGATGCATAGTCAGTTTTGAAAATGCTTCAAGTCTCTATCTGCTGAACTTTTTACTTCAAATTAACTTTGAAAATGTAAGTAATAGGAAGTGACATTTTCATTTTCCTTCTTTTAGAAATAGTGGGTAAATTATATATTTATTTCTTGTTAATTACGGTTAACATTTCATAAATTGTTTTTAGGATGAATATATCCCAAAAGTTTTAGTCTTCTCTGAACAATGTTACTAATGCAGGTCAAATTATTAACTGCAGCTGTGTAGGCAACTGAAAGGTGTGGGGTTTTTTTGTTTTTGTGGGTTTTTTTTCTCACTTGCTTCATGACTGAAATTCTAATTTGCCATAGCTCCTATAAAGGTGACAGTAGTAATTTCTCGACACTAGAAATTCTTGGTTGCTTAAAACCTAGATTCATGTTACTGGGGTGGTTGGTTTGGGTGGGTGTTTGGTGTGGTGGTGTTTGTTTTTTTGTTTGGTGTTTCTTTGTGTGTGTTTTGTTTCATTTTTTTTTTTTTTTTTTTAAATGAAGAAGAAATCAGAAAGGGATTAGTAAGGAAGCTGGAATTCAGATAGCAATCTTTTATCTGTGGTAAGTATAGCTTGATTCTGTTTTCATATTTCAAAATTTTCAGACAGCAGCAATTGGCAGTCAGATTCAGGATGACAAGCTCTGATTTATGTGCATTTGTGGTGGTCTCAAGGCAAACTTCAGTTTTCCACTGATTAATTTTAAAATCAAGACATTAACCTCCTCTGGAAATATTTGTTGGAAGCAAATATGAGATTTTTGCATCAGGAACAAAACATTACTCTGTATTACTTACTCTTAATATTCTGGATTTTGATCTGCATGTGTTTGGTTTATACAAAACAACTTGAGAAGCTGAGAGATGCTGGATCACCTAGACCGGATGATAATCATCTCTGATTACTGCAGGGAAGAAAGTGTGAAATAGCAGAGGTACCGATGAGGACATGTGATATTCAGTTTATATCAGCAGCTGTTCGTGACAACTGACAAAGCACCAGTGTGGGATCTACTTTCAAACTAGAGCAACAAGGTCCCGGAAATCAGTAGCTGGGCAAGCTGCCTTGGCACTGCAGGGGAACTGAATGACAATCTTGGGATAGTGTAAGGCAGTGGGTGGCTGGGTGTAAATCTGGGGTCAAATTACCTTTTCATTTGAAAGGGGGTATCTTACACCTGTTAGACTATAAGAATGTAAGTTGCACAGATGTGAGATTACACATGAACACAGAATAAGGAATGTGTAGTGTGTAGTAGGCTTGAGTTACTAGGTTTTTCAGAAGACTGGGAGTAAGTTGTGTCAGGATTTGGAATACGTGTCACCAAATGGTGACAATAGCAAATAAAAAATAAATATAACTTCTGCTAGCTCTCATCTCTCTCCTGCCAATAAAGTGCCCATTTTAGATAGTGGGTTCTTAAATTCCTGCTTTGGTCTGAAGAAGTACACCCATTTTATATCTTTCTCTGGAGGTGGATGAACATAACTCATCAGGGTATCCAAGTAAATTTCAGTGCACCAGGGACTGTATCATGGCAAAGTTCTCTAAATGTTAAGTAATTCATGCTAGCAAAACTGGTCTAAATTCACATATAGTTATGTTCTCTGAAGCTGTGGGGCTCTCAAAGGAATAAAAGTCACTGTGGATATTTCAGTGAGAATATCTAAACAGGGTTGCTACAGATGAAAAGGGAAGGGAGAAAAGAGAAGAGGGCATTTCTGAAGAACACAGAGGAGGTAAACTAGAAAGCTGTTTAAGTGGGTATACAGATTCATCCATGTCTTTTGTAATTTCTTAAGGCTAAGTCTTTCCTTTAATCTTATTCTACTTGAAAATAGTTGATGAAAGTGTACTACTACTGTAATTAACCAAAAGCAGCACTGAGGTAGGAAACCTTTGCCTGACTCCTACTTTTGCTTTGCCTGCACAGATCTTGACTAAAGCTCACCAGGTGTTTCATCTTTACAGAAATTCCCTTAACTCAAGGTTTTCTCTCAGCTTCAGCATAGAAAATGTTGGTCTAATCATTCTGAATTGTGAATGAATCACTGGAGTCCTTTGGCTGCAGTGGAGCTCTTAGAGGAGCAAAGTGCTCAATTACCAAAGGTCTTTGTTATTTTGTTGATTTAAAGAAAGCATCTGAAACTCTTTATTTTGTCAGTTTTCTGCTCTCTTTTCTGGTGAATAGGTATGCAATTCTGAGGAACCAAATGCAGCTGACATGCCTCTGTATTTGAATGGGAAACTGCTATTTTATATCAGGTTTGAAAAGATTTAAAACCGAAGATTGTGCCCGTAGCAAACGCATTGGAGGTGTTGGGGCATGGAGAAACTATAGGGATTGGTGTATTTAACCCTTTATGGAGTTCTACATAGGCATTTATGCCCTTTCACAGAAGAGACTTAACCAGGCATCTACATATTTTGGAAAGACTGGGATATAGGTGCAGAGCAGATCATGTGCAACATAGTTTCTCCCTTGCAATGTATGGTCTGAGAGTTTGCTTACAGCACTGAGACACATTGTTGTATTCAGCAAGTGGTGTCAAAATAAGTGTGGCTAGTACAAATTATGTTAAAATCACTCAGCTGTTCCTGATGGCAAAAATCTCTGCCCAAATGGAAAGCAATTAAGTAGGTGTCCCCATTGCCTCCCTGGAGATGTGCTGGGTGAGCTAAGGCAGAGAGGTGAGCAAAGTGAGAGGCTGTGGAAGCTCTTGCTATTCCAATAGGTGGATCTGATGCCTCACTAGCAATATTGGCAATTCACTAGTCTAAGGAAAGCTATTGGGTCTAGGTGTGTAACTGCAGCTCCAGGGCTTTCTCTTCTCTTGACAGACAGGAAGGCCATTTCATTGCAGCATTATGGGCTGCCTGACATATTTCAGTTCACTATCCTATATGTTTCTGTGTATGTTTCTAAGTGGATCTCATCTGTTTCAAAGCAAGGCAGACAGATGACCTTTCTGCATAGCTGCTTTACGTAATGTAGACTATGTACTCTGCAGCTGTTTAGGTTCTACATTAACACAAACTTGGTAGCATAGTGGTATTATTTAAGAGTTGAGCAATTTTTTTCTTTCCTTGGTTCTTCATATAAATCACCCTCTGCTAGCTGGGAAGTGTCTTCTCTGGAAGATGTATCTAAACTTAGTTCCAGAACAAAATTGAATCTTAACTATTTACTGCTTGGAAGCTCATTGATGTTAGGGGTCAGTTCATAATTTGGTGAACTTGTAAATATATGGTTATTTCCTGTATAGTACAGAAAGGGTGTTACCTGAACAGAGCGGCACCTTTAACAGTTTAGGATTACATTCTATGGGAACGCATAAAACTACTGTCATTACAGAGTTAATAAATCTTTAAATTGATCTATAACTTTTTTTTTCTAGGTTGCATCCCCTTCTGCCATACCTATGTGGGAAGGAAGTTATTTTCTATAAATGTTTCTGCTGCTACCAATGTTAGTTTTCCAGAACAAATCCAAATGCTCTGGACTTCAGTTATAGCCCAGCATTTCTTGGTGTTGGTCAACAAGAGCTTTAGCTGTTTTATAAATTATTTGGCATGCATTTGGACTCCTTTCTCAATTCTACCTCTGCCTTGTGAAGTGGTAGGGTTCAAAAATAGATAGTCATAGTAATTTCTGTTCCATGAGGTGCACCTAGGCTATAGCTGCTTTATTTAGCACAGTGGTCTTTTTTGATGTGTCGTGTCCTATCTACAATTTCCAGGAAAAGTTTCATATCTGTGTTTCTTGCACTAGAAAAACTGTTGTAGCAACAATTTTTGCCTTTTGCCCTTAGGAGAGGGACCTCTCTCTTTGTTTTGTAACTATTTTGCACTGCTGTTTAAATACATTTCTATGGAAAGCAAATTCCAATCTGTATTGTCCTTTCTATGATCACAATCATTGACACACAAGAACTGTAGTTTCAGTCTTCAGGGAAGCTGAACCTTTTAAGGAGAGAAGGCAAGAAAGACTTCAGAAATACACTTTTTTAGAGATGCATGTGAATTTGGATAGATTTGCAATGCTTCTTTTAATGCAGAACTGAAATCTACAGGGCTTGAAATTGGAAGAAGTCTAAGACAGCAAATAGAGCTATTGGGCTGTATAGAAAATGATTGTCTGCACAGCCCAGTGAACTGAGGGGAATTGCAGGAATTAAAAAAAAAAATTGCAGCCGAGTTCTCAGACTTTTTTCTTCATTGTGAGTGTTTCTTATGAAGCCTTACTGGTGAGCTAAAATAATTTGTCTCTTTGGTGGATCCTCCATAGCAGCTCAGTTTCATGCCATAGAGGCTGTGAGCACCTTCACTTCTTTTCTCATTTAAGCAGCCATTCCCAGTTTCATGCAAACACCTAGGACATGTTGGTCTTGCTGGTGACGTGATTTAGGTCAGTTAACTGCGTTGCAGTTAACCATACCATAGTTAACTGGCAGCTAAAAGGCAGCATAAGTGTCTGAGCAATCTGATGGAAGCAAATATTGAGGCAAACTTTGTTTGATTGCATTTAATCTAAAAATATTTAAATCTATTTAGTCTTAAGTATGCACACAGAAAACTTTGAGCAATGCCTCCTTCCTCTGTTTTTTATGTAATATTTTGGGTTGTATCTGTAAAAAATGGAGATATTTATTTTGCTTATAGCTAGGGCATGTCATTCCCTTGCACCTTGATGTCCTGAAATGCTCCAGGAATTTTCAAAGCTGCTGCCCTTTTATAGCTACCTTCTTCAGACCACCAATAACTAATCCGTCAGCAAGAGCTGTGGTATGTTACAGCTCTAGGGGTGAGTGACTAGTGCTTTATTTCCCATACGTGTGAGCTTTTAGATAACTGTGAATCCTCTAGGGATTTGGATTTACTATTGACATGCAGAGAAATCCCTAAGCCTGACTGTAAAACTGCTCAATGGTGGAGATGGGCCGAAGTGACAGTATTTAGTCACACTACTTCTGTTTCCTCTGCCAAAGCTGTTTATTTTATGATCTGATTGGCATAATGTATCTATATTTGCTGTTTTCTTTTTTCCTCTGAACAGCATGCTTCTTAGTCTAGAAGAAGCTAGATTATATTGGTCTGTGGGTAAAGATTCTTGGTCTAGTAACTGATTAAAGAGTAAAACTAAAGGCAAGAGATTGTTTTTTAGTCTAGAGGGATGTTATCAGGGATTCACATGAATCTAGAATGACTACTGCTGAAAGCGCTTTTGGAAATTGTTTGGGAACAGGATGCTGAACCTTGTCTCTAGGCTATTTAAACGAGAATTAATTGCAGAGCTGCAAAAGGATCATTTGTAGTGAATAAACGGACTATAAAATGGGAGTTGCAATTCTGGCTTCATAGGGCTACTTTTCTTCATCTGTGTTACTTTGCAGTTAACTCAGGCAGGGATGGACTGTACATTGGTTATTACCCATTTGGAGAGAGATTTAGTAGTCACAGAGAATTCTATGAATATTTCTGCTTACTACTAAGAGAAGCAAATAGAACTCAGAGAAGACAAATAGAGCAATAGTAACTTGAACAGTGAAACAAATCAGTATATGGATGACAAAAGACTCATTGGAAATGTTTTACCAGCTTGAATGTCATGAGAAGCAAGCAGGAGGCAGGTAGGGAATGCTAAGTTATTCTTTGATGTATGAGCCAGAGATCATCAAATAAACTTCCCCAAAAGGTTTAAAAGAATGGGAGTTAATTTTGCTCACAACTCAATATTATGTAGTGGGTCTCATTGCCACTTGATATCACAAGAACAAACAAAATTGTAATTAAAGATAAAACAAATGAACACTGTAAAAATCCATTGCTGAGCATGAAATGAGAGGATTTGATGCAGCCCGACTGAAGGAGACCGATGTTCTGCTTTACTAAAGGCAAGATGAAGATGTGGAAAGCAATATACCTTTGTGCTTGCCATGTTCTTGTGCTCTCTCTATTGGTGTCCTTTACCAACTGGCTAAGGACAAAAGCTGCTGCTGTAGGTAAACATTTGGTTTGTCTCAGTAAGATTGTTCTTTAAGTCTTAAGGTCTGTCTACAGTAGATGGAGATGAGATTATTGTACTATTTACCCTGAGCTAGTAGTACCGGCTATGAGATTGAGCCTGAAAACCGGCTCACTGTGTTGACATGATACTGAGGGTGATCCAAAAAACCCCCAAGCAATGGGAGTGCTGACTCAGATGCTGACACCCATCCATACAAGGTGGTACAGACATGGAGGTGCTTGCTGTTATAGAGGCATCAAAGTTGATTGTGAATGTTGAGCTGACATGGAGACCCTTGCTACACTCTCCTGTCATTTCCTTACTAGCAGACTTAGTTGATAAGTTACTTGGAAGGACCTAATTCCTTTCTTCTCCATAAAATATTATGTAAGGAGTTTAAATTTCTTGGTGTGGGGCCACTTACCAGAAAATGTATAGGCATTACAAAACTCTACATCAAAACACAGGAATTTGCTTCTGCCTGGAACTTTTGTTCTAGAGCCCATTTTTTTACAGACAGTTCCTGCTATGTTTCAATGCTTTGATTTGCGCTGAAAGCTGAAAATGTAGCTGTACCTGTTTGTGGTTTAATGGCCAAAAATCAGTTAGGAACTGCACAGAAAGTGCACTAAGCTTGAAATAATCCATGTTACCTACATGCTTCTAGTTCTGCTGTTGAAGGCATGTAGCCTATGCTCAGAAAATCCTTCAGACTTCATAAGGGTCAGTCTGAAAGAAGGAATTCTGCTGAACTTCCAGGCAGGTGAATGGTTATGTCTGTCAGATATCTGTTGTATTTGCAAAGCAAGAGAAGAGGAATGGAAGCTGGGGGTTTTTTTGCCCACTTTCTTGGTGCTCTAGTCTTTGTTGAAGAGCTGTACAGATTGACACATGCCACTGTGCACTGATGTTGTTCTGCTTTGCCATTGCAGTTTGTATCGGCTTAAAACCTGATTTGTGAGAAGTTCAGCAGTTGCTTTTTGGACAAAATTATGATGAAGTTTTTTCAAGGCAGTATCACTGACTTCAGTGTGCTCAGTTTATATCCACTTGTCCTTCAGCGTGTGACATCTTAGAGATCCATGCCAAAAAGAGATTCTTTACAGAAGCTGGCACATAGTTTCCAGGAAAAACAGTGAAAAGTACTTTCCAGTTCCTGTGTATGTGTACACAGTACCCTCCTCCAGTCCTCTGAGGTCTGCTGTTATATTAAGGAAGAGTAATGTGGTTTAAAGAAAGGAAATGTTGACTTCTTGCAAACCTCATCTCTTTGCTGTAGTTTCCAGTTCAGAAATCTTTTTCTTCCCTTCCTTTTAAAAAATAAATTTTTGAGCTTCTTCACTGACTGCTTGTAGTTGGAGTTGAAGAACCGTACTGATGATGTGGTCTTGCAGTAGTAATTCTGCTACTGTCCCATGAGGAAAACAAAAGTTTTGAGAGGATTAAGTGATCTTTTTGGGGTACCTTAGTCTGTCTACCTCTGATCTCAAGGATCTCATTGTCTTACAAACTAGAAAAAAAAAAGTGGTTTGCTTTGCCCATGCAAAGCAATTTGTTGAGAGAGGGGAAACCAAAACACTGCCTCTCCCAACCTATGCCAAAACTAAACAAAAAAACCCCAAACAAACAAAACAAAAAAAGGAAAATGCTGCTCCCTCCCCAGAAAAATAAAACCCAACAGAACAGAAAAACAAAACCAGAAACCAACAAAATAAACCCCAAAAACCAAAAACAAACCCAAGCCCACAAATGTAGGGAAAACGGGCCTTACAAGAAGAATGTGTGAAGAGAGAATAAAACAGGATATTTGAAGAACAGTGTTAATTCTTACCTGTCTGTGAAGTACCAAAATTAAGGTGTATGAGAATGGATTATATTGTCTCTTATTCATTATCCATTTCAAGGATGTCTGCTGTGCCTTTGTGCTAGTCTTTTGAGGGTTTTCTTTGGCCGTGGAAAACAACCTGCACCAGCCTGTTAGTGGAAGACTGCCATCCCCACTCCCATGGGGACCTTTGTAACCTGGAACAAGTGGTTTCTCGCCTCCTGTGCAGACTAGGATTGTCAGGCTTGGAATGCCTCCTTCATAGCTTGGTGAATCCTGCTCAGTACAGACCTTTAAAGGCGCAAGTAACATGTGGTACAAGCATTGAGTCAGAGGACGCTGGTACAAGAGCAGCTGAAGAATGGTGTGGGTGGTACTCACTTAGTATAACAGGTCTTGAATGTATCTGTGGATGCAACTACCATCCAAAGGAGCAGCCAGTGTCCTTTGTCTGCTCTCATGTATCTTATATGCTTGCTTGGCACCTCTCTACTCTAGCAGCAAGATCTTAGAGAATGAGTGGCTTGTTACTTTAGCTAGCTGGAGATATGTTTTCCTCCTAGCCACCTCAGCCTAAAAAAAGAAAAGCTGTAGGTCTTGTTAAATAGCTCTCTCATCTAAGGCATAGGAAAATAAAGTTTTTGGGGAGTTTAATTATTTACTTCACAATGCGGGTGCCAGTTGAGTAGCATTTGTTAATTATTAATGTAATACCAGTAATAAGGATATTCTGATTTGCCCAAAATAAACAACCTGGAAAAATCCCAAGGAAGATTGATTACATGAGCTTCCCTCTTTTCTGTTTAAAGTATGTAAGCTCACACAAAGATCTTCCCTTCTGGCAGCTCATTTTCAGAACCCTTCTGAGGTGTACCCAGTGCATAAAGCAGCCTCTCAGCACATTATGTATCGTATGGTAATGTGTCCAACTGAGAGAAAATAGATACTTTGACAGAAAGTTCTGCACTTTAAAAAAGCAACATACCTCCTTGCATTCAATCTTTTGGTTAGACATTTTTTAAAAACTAGGTTTCCCACAAAAGGAATTTATTGTTAAATCTATGCCAGCAAAGTGGGAAATGTAATAATTGCTTTAAATTTGAAAGGTCTGGGAGGGATGAAAGTTGTTACAAGCAGTGTGGTTTGCTAGTGATGGCTGCAAGCAATGGGCAGGTAGTTTGATAGCTATTGCCTTCTTGGATTCATATATGTTAAAAAGTGTTCTGTTCTCCTTTTTCCAACACTGTTTATACTTCAGCTCACTGTTTCCCCTTCTTTGACTTTTGGCCCACATGATAATTAGGTAAAGAGAACAAAAGCTATGCTTACCTAATTTCCTATAAGTAACACAGGAGATGTAGGCCTTCAAAGAGGATTTAAAAGGGAAGAGGATAATGATTTAAAATTGTGCAGGAGGTAAACTAAGGGGATACAGAATCTAATCTCTCCGATGGATAACAAGGAGAGTAAAGTAATAAAAATAAGGGCAATATTCAAGTCACTCATGTTTTTGGAGGGAGCACTGGTAAAAAGGCTGAAGGAAGTTAAATCATGCTTTATAAAGCACTTTTGACACAGAAGAATACATCATATACGTGAAAGATCCTATTATTAACAATGTATTTACTTCCAATTTGAATCACCTTGACAAGCCAGATATTCAATATGTCTCTAAAGATGAGAAACCTTTTTTGGAAAAGGGATTTTATGCCTCTTATGTGATGTCTGTATTTGGTATTCTTTATTGTGTGGAAAAAAAAAATCATTAGAGCTCAAAGCACTTAAGTGGAAAATCAAGACTTTCTTCTAATGCCAGGTTTCTTCAGTAAGAGTTTCCTCCTCCTCTCCCTATCAAGCCTGTATGGAATTAACTTTGTCTGAAACAGCTCAATGGGACTAGCTAGGACTCCAACAGATCTTACATGTCAATGTAACTCTTAAGTTTTCTCTCTGATTAATGTTACTATTGCAAGTGCTTGTGTTTTTTGCTCTTCTTCTGTTGTAAATGCACTTTTGTCCTTTCCAGATGCTTTGTATTATTTTTGTCTTTTTTTTTTTTTCTGGAAGCTCCAAAGAAAAGAGGAAGTGCAGATGATTAAGGAGATAAATTGTTTGGGAATGTACAGTCATGCTGAGAGGGGAGGTTGCAGCATTTTGAACTTCTGATATAAATTTAAGCTTGTAGTATTAATCTGGATTCTAATATTTCTGATAATTATTACTTAGTGTGGCTTTAGCTCATCAGGGTCAGGCTTAAATGAAACACTTTAAATCCAAACCCAGGGCTTCACACAAGAGTTGCATTCTCCTGTGACTTTTAGATGACTGAAGCTTTCCTGGGTGGACACATGTAACGGCTTAAAACAAACAAAAAAAAAACAACAAAACCACCAACAAAACAAAAAGCCACCACCCACCCAAAACAAAACAAAAAACCCCAAACCCCAAGCAGACAAACAGCAGCCAAAAAAGACCAAACAGAACACCCCAAACCCACCAAACCTAGGTGACTTAAGAGGTCTCACTTTCTTTGTTAAAACTTGGTATCCCCATGCACTGTCATGGCATGGGCAAGGAGCTGACATCGCCCTAGCACACTCTGTAGCAGTTCACGGAGGTGCCATGAGCCGTTAGGAGCTGTCCTGGGTTGTCCTTAGAGCAGGATCTCCAGGACATGGATGTATAGGGGCTGTAAGACCACGTTGCCATCTGGTTGCTGCCAGGCTCAAGCCCATGGCATAGCCTGTCCTCCTTTCCCACCCAGGGTGTCCCTGTTGTCTCCTTTTGTTTTGACTTGTGCCCTCTTTGATGCTTGTTTCCTGCCTCTGCCCTCAATCTCAAGGTCTAATTCTAGGCCTGGCTGCCAAATCATGGTGATGGTACTAAATTCCTAATGCTATTTTTAGGTTTTCTAGTCATTAGGCAATTTTGAAAACTGGACTGTACACCTTTTAAAATACTGCCTTTTATTTTAAAATGAACCAGATTGTTCACCAGGGGTCTACTTTAGCTGTAGAGTCAAACTTTCCTTACAGAAACCAACTGATTTCAGTATTGCTGCAAAGTATTTTGTACCACTGCCAGATTAACTTGTGTACTGAGTTCAACTTTTAGCATAAATTGTTAGTGGTAGGCAGTGGTTGTGTAAATAAACATAACTGAGGGTGCTGGCCCAAAAGCAGTTAACTGCTGGAGGAAAGAAAATCTCAGCAATATGGGCATATATTGACCAGTGGTTGGAATTGGGATGGGAATTTTCTAGTTATGCTGGGATTTTTTTATGCAACAGCGCTGTCCCAAATAATCAGATGCATTATTGCTGGTTTGTGTTTGCTCTGAAACAGTCTACATGGACCAACAATGAAGGCATGTTTCTGGGAAGACCCAGCCAAACTGCTGTGTCAGAATTAATGCCTCAATGTGAATTGATAACTCCTATGGCAAAGGGAAAAAATAGTTTTTTTTTTTCTTAAGATAATCTCAGACACAATTGACCTGCAGCACAGAAACACTTCTAGTATTTCTGCTGAACTTCTGTCATTCCTTAGTCTGTTGTTCCTTGTGTTATAGTATGGAGTGTTGATTAGCTTTGGCAACAAAGCTTCAAACTCTTAGCTTCATACTGCATTACATGAGATATGGAAAAACTAGTTGGGAATGTTCTGAGTAAAATATATGCAATTAATTGATTTATGGCTTTTTGTTTTATAGAGTCTTGCCTGGGCTATTGCACGTTGCTTTGTGTATGTGTAAAGGTAATAAGATCATTGTTACTGAGTGCATGATGGAAGGAGGAAAAGGATCCATGGTATACCTAAAGCCCCAGAGGTGCACCTATTTTGATGATCTGGTTTGACGTTCTGCTGAATTTTGTAGAGTAGTTTTGGCAGTATTATGTGTCTGTGTGTATAAGACAAACTTTAAAGCACAAGGCAGAGGGAGAATAGACAGAAATCCATATTATCTAGATACTGAAGCACATCTACCTGTGACAGTGAAAAAAGGTTATGTTAGCAAGATGTTGTGTTGTGTGTCATTTCCCTTCCCCTCTCCAGTACTTCTTGTTCTGCTCTGTTCTTTTGCTAGAACTGATCTTAATTAATGCTCTGTTTTGCTGTGGTCCAAAGCTCAGTTTTCCCAAAAAAGACTTCTAGCTAATCCCAGTTGAATCAGCAAAATAGATGTAGTTGAATGATGTGCTGTACACCAAGACTTGGTTTGAGGATGGGGTGTCATTAAGGGAGATGGGGATGAGACAAGCTACCTGAGGAAAAGAGATGAGAAGCTGGGAGCAGGAATAGTAAAGCAGCTATTCTTAGGATGTAGTGGTGTTCCATTTCTTGATATCTATTTTCTATCTGCTCCTCCACACACATTTGGTGCATAGGCAGAAGAGGTGAAAATTGCAAAACTTCCTATGTAAGAAATTCATTGTTCACTTGTTATTAAATAATGCTTAATATAAAATGACTGGAAGAATAGCAAGATTTTTCTATAGGTAATAGAAATGTGAAATGTGACCTTCCTCCTTTCTTCTGGAAATGAAGTCAGCCTGACTGTCAGTCTGACAATACAGTCAGCCCCTGGAGTCCTGGAGTCACTGTGTTGGCTTTGAGGTAGAATAATTTAAACCAAAAGCGTATCTCTGCAAAAGGAGGAAACAATACGTATCAACAGCCTCTAAACTGCTGATGTAGTGCTTCAAGGGGCAAACCCCAGACCATTGGAATCTGGTTATTCATTATCACATGATCTTTTGGGAGGAAGGTGGAGAACTTGCCCAAACCTTAGTGCAGCCTGTGAGCTGAGTTAGGTGACTGCAGCTATTTTAAGTCCCTTAAAAGGAGACTTTGTTGAGATTTTTTCCATTTTTTTCTTTCTCCACCCTCTTTCTGATGCTGCAACAACCCTTTGACAACTTGATGTTGGAAACTATTCCCTTAGTGACAAACTTCTCATCCTCTGGGTTCCCTTCTTTTGAGTAACTACAAGTTGCTTGCAAGTGCTAGCCTTGGGCAAGTTCAAGTGGATTTTCATAAGGACAATAAAAGTGCTTGTCTGTCACAGAGTCCTCCTCTGTCCTCTGCCAAATTTAAGTTACTGCTGCAAAAAACAGATCAAAGAAAAAACATTTCTGAATGTTTTAAACACTGAATAAACAATATGTTTTCTTCTGGTTTTGTTTTGGGTTATAGCCAAAGTATTTTTGATAGAACTGGAAAAAAAACAACCAACTAACCAAACCCTCATCTTGAGGCAGCAGCCTGTCATAGACAAACTCAGCTTCTGTTTTTAAAGGATAATGTTGAAAACAGGGCCTTAGACTTGGAATTTTTGTCTGGCCTATGATCTGTTGTTGATATCGTAAATGCTGTATGTTTTTTCAGTATGGCTGTTGGATGAGCCCCAATTTGATTTTTTTCTTTTTTTTTTTTTTAGAGTAGTGTCACTGAAGTTAAATATTTTTTAATTAGCTTTTTTTCTGCTATTTTGTAATGGTGGCACAGACAGCATCAACAGAGAAAGGTAATTTTTGGGGTCTGCCTTATGCCATAGCCTCCCCTTTCTGTTCCTGATTACCACCCCTGTCCTCCCACTAGATGCTCGTGAATGACCTTGGGTGTCTTCTGCACCTTTTCAAGAGAGCTTCTTTTACAGCAGGGATTTTCATCTTTGGGGAATAGGGCAATAAATGGAGTGTCCATTTCTGCTGGCCTTACTGACATTACTCAGTGGCTAGATGGAACGTAGGTAGTGTACATATGCCATGTGGTATGGTGTGATCCAGAGTCATGAGCAGCTGGTACAGAGTATAGCACACCTGTGTTGCCACAGAGAAACTCTGGGCTTCTTAGCAGAGTAGCTTACGCCAGCCAGAATATCATACTAACACATCTGTACTTTCTCTAGTGCTAGAGTAAGCTTTGGCATCTTGTTAGGGAACAGTACGTGTAGTGTGGACTTAAAATGAATTCTTGAGATTCATCCAGTGGCTTTCAAAAATAGTTAGCTAACTTAGTTTGGATGCCAAGAACAGTACCTTATTTTCAAGAATGTCTTTACTGTTTTGCTATTTGGACTCACAGTCCTGTACCTCAAATCCTGTCTTCCAAACACAATTGACAAGAACATAATTAGCAGCTTGGTATTTTTTTTTACTTTACCCCCTCAACATTCATTGCTGTGCTATTTGATTGCCATAATGGACTGCATGTTTCTAATGTTTACTGCTAAGACTGTATGCTATTCTAGACTAATGCTCATTTGCTTTTAATTTTTTTGAGTAAATTGATATGGTGATTTTTTGTTACCTATAAGTGGTTTGAAAATCCTCCCTGGAGATATCCTATACCAGAGTAGAGCCCCAAGCCTCTACTAAAATTAATGCTTAGATAACCACAGGGGAGAAAAATATTGAAGAACAGACAGAGCAATGTTGTTTTTACACTCACTTTCCATTTCTTTTTACATTATGCTTGATCTTACCTTCTTGAGTGAAATTTGTCCATTTGTTCCTTGTAAGTAGTGCTTTGAGAAGCTGAAAACACCATGCATCAGCTTTCTTTAACTAGGTAAGTTAGCATAATGCTCTGTTACCAATAGGCAATAATAAATATGGAAAATAACATATAGGTCTTCTGGCTTCAAAGAATAGTCTGAGAGTCTAGCTCTGATTTCCTTCAATGCTCTTGAGTTTTTTGTAAGGAGTTGAAGAAGCCACTAGTATGATTGTGTGTCCATTTTAATTTCTAGAAGTCAAAATATTATTTGTCTATCATGGTGGCACTACTAGAAAAATCAATAAGTGCCTGAGGATGCTGAAATACTAAATGCAACAAAAGCCAAATAAGTTGATTGTTGTTACGCTCAGCTGGTTACATTTCAATTGATTTACAGGTATATTCGCTTCAGAGGCAATTTCAGTATAAAATATATTGACATGTGGATACAACACCATGATTCATACATTTACTGTGATCAATATCACAGATTGTGTTTAGTGTTTGCATTTTGTTTTCACTGAGTTTACCCAAAACATGAAGTTATTTCTAGTCCTGGACTTTATGTAAAGCTGAGTTTTTGAGACCGAGTTGGCAAAGCACTGCTGCTTTTGATTAGTATGGTCTAAAGCAAATCGACTGCACTTTTCCTCTGCATCAGGTACTTAATTTCATCAAAGTATCTTGAGAGTCTTATTCCAATGTCATGTATTTAGTTTTCTGTCACTGTAATTAGCCTTCAAGCTGATTATTTTCTTGATGGCTGATCCAGAGTCGGATTGGTGGTTTGACATCTGTGGAGGTTTTTGTCTTGACCATATTTCACATACAATCAAGAAAAACCATGCTGTAAAATGAGTCACCCAAATACTACTTTTTTACCAGGCAGTTGCAGGTAGTACTGTATGGATATATATAACACATATTACTCTGAAAATTCTTGTTCTGTGAATTCTACCTCTGTTTACAACATGCTTTAAATATATGTATTCTGAAAAATGGTAACTTTCTGGATTAATGTGTAGAACCATTGAAGAACTTGGGGAAATTCTGTATATATTTCTTTTGCATATATTTTATCTGTTTCATGTTCACAGTGAAATCTACTGAGATTTTCATGTTCAAACAAGCCTAAAAACTCTTGAATATTTACTAGTATTTTATTCTATGTGACGGAATAACCTTTGGCTCTCCTCTACACTGTACAGCCCTGAGCTCCTCTCAGGTGATACCCACACTTTTGTACAGAACTCAGAAAAAATATTCCAAGACTTCTGGATCTGCTGCTACACAACTTCAGTGTTTGACTTCATGGGTGGTCAAGAAGGATCCTATGGTGATCTGCTTTGTGGACTGACTTGGAGCCAATCTCTTTTATGGATGTAAAGTTGGGAGGAGAAAGGGAACATTTTACTTCCCCTCCCCCTGCCCCCCTTTGATAAAGTCTCTCTATGGCATTGCATGCCTAGAATAGTATAATAATTATGTCTGATTTTCATTTCTACAATAACTTCTGTTTGGCAAGCCTGATTATAGATGCAATCTTAATTTCACTTAATTGATATTAATTTTGTGTTAAAAATCAGAAAGGTCAGCAGCAGTTCCTAAGAGGTTGGTCCCAGTAATACCTTAGGAGCTCTGTTCTAAGCAGTACTGAAAAGGAGAGTCCAAAGTAGAAATACTTGTGTTTTGGTATTCTTTTTTGATGTCCTGAAAAATGGTGATTTGTCAGATATTTTCTCTGCCAAATGTATATCTTTGTGTGTGACACGTAGGTTTTATTTGTCCTTTTTGGTGCTTGTCTCCTCTTAGATCTCAAGGCACACAGAAAGATTTCTCTAGTCCAGCTATGGGGGATTTTTGCTTTGACACTTTAGCACCTGTGGTGTTTCTTTGCACAGATCCTGTGTTTTGGGTGAGCACTGTGCAAACTCAACTTGTATATTCTTAGTTTTAAACCCTGTAAAAGCTCTAGCTCTATTCAATGAGAAAAGGTGATATTGGAGTTAGGACAAATGGAGAGTCAGGACACTTCAACACAGGTGAACAAAGGAAAGGATACGACCTAAGTCATGCAGTTTAGATCTGCTGGGCTGAAAGTCGTCTCAGCACAGCACAGAGGCAGTGCTATCTAGTGGCTGAGGGATGTGATGAGAGCCTTGGGAAAACCTGGCTTTGTGATGAGGGTCTTGGGGAAACCTGACTTTTCTTGTCTTGGCCATTGCAAGTATCGAACTTGGACAAGTCATTTCACATCTCTGCTTCCTTTCTGCTCGCTGTTAGACCAATAGCTGTTAACAGCAGGGTCTTAAACTTACAGCATACTTTCCTAGCTCTGTAAAGCCTTGATTTTTGGTTTCACCTTATGCTGCATTGGTGATAATCTCAAACACAACAATCTAGAGTGATCTTTTCCAGTGCCCAGCATTTAGACATGGGTGGCAGGGCCAGATAAAACTGAAGTATATGGACACATTGTGAGGGGGCAGGAGCACAGCAACACATTTATGCATTACTTTTATTAAAGCTGCCTTCTCCTCCTCCTCCTCCTCTTTCTCCCTCAAGTGATCATGACATTGTTTTGTTTGTTTTTCTTCTCTAGTTAGTGTACTTACTTGGCAAGACAGATTAAAAATAAAGCAGCAAGCCTCCTCTGTTCTAACACTCTGAGAGCTGTTTCTGCTGAAGCTTTGTGATTGCAAGAGGGATATGAAGTCCTACCCCTAACCGGGGAGGTTGTGCTCCAGATTGGTGCATGGAGTAGCTGGTAATTCCTGTTCTCTTTCTCTTTTTCATGTTACTCCAGGCATCTGATCAGTAATGTCATTTTGGTTAAGGAGCAAGGTCCGCATTTCCATGGAAACATGGGGAAAGGGCTTTGGAATCTTAAAGGCCCTTTATTTACTGTGTAGCATTTTCTCTTCTGTTTAAGCATTAAAACCAAGGGAGCCTACAGTACAGAAATCTTTTAAGAGATGTTGTGTTAAATGAGGTGGACAGTTATAAAAATGGCCTTTAACTTTGCTCTACTCTTTAACAATATGTCAGCTGTTGAGAAATCAGCCCAGTTACCCTGAAGCCAAAAGAACTAGACCAGATTACAACAAACAGGAAGTTGTCCCGGAGGTCTGGTAGTCCATAGGTTAGAGCCCCAAGGTAAACAATAGGACTCTCATCGCTTGAAAGTCATAGCCAGACAAGATAAATCCCTGGACAAGTATTGGACGTGTTAGATCCTCTTCAGCTGTTCGATGAACAAGGTCATCTAAAGCTTTTTTCTAATTCGTTATTATGCTCATGGATTTCCTGATGAAAGACTTACTTATGTCTAAATGACTTTTTTTTTTCATTGTTTAGTGTTGAAGGAAGCCAGCAACTGTGCAGACATTTTTTTTCTGTAAGTCCATATTGGTAGTGTCCTGATTTGGTGTGAGAAATGGTATCATAAATATTGTTCTAGTGCTGTGAATGCTCAGACAATATATATTTTGAAATATTTATAATATATTTATTAGTAAAGCCTAATAAAATACTTCATAACATACTGGGTGCCATGAACAGTGCATTGACAGATGGAATGCACAAAACCCAAAGTAAAGAATATAGTTAAAAAGGCTTAACTAGTGGCATAGGAAACTACAGATTTTAACACAGTTCAGGGATAAAATACCAATCAAATCAATGTTGATGGTAATGTTCCTATGTCTTAAGTGAAACCTGGCTCATCCAAAGATTTTTAACCTTGTACATCCCCTTACGAACACCCACGTTGTTTCTACATCTGAGTCAAATCTCTGTTCTAATGTCCTCTCTTTCTCTCTCCACTTGAAAAAAAGCTGCTCCTGTTTATTCTGCATCTGAACTTTGTTCATTTCTGACACAGCCTTCACAAAACTCTCCAATTGTAGGTGTTAAAACTTGTTAGGAATCATAAAAATAATATATATAAATGTTTCTTGCCAGAGCATCAAAGGAGCAGTGCAGATAATTAAACCTAAAATGTGACAAGATACTTGCAGATATATCTCCTATCAATAGTAAAATGAGAACACAGAGGTGGCTTTGGATTCAGCAGTGGCTTTAATTTTGTTTCCACTTGATTTTTTGTTTTATACTGTAACCTTGGCAAAGTCACGTTTTTGCCTCTCTGAACCTTGCTGTTGAAGGGAGGTAACGTAATTCCACCTCAAGCTCCCTGAATGTAGGACATCACATATGGAGCTGAACCAAAGATGGCAAGCATATTTGCATTTTACTTCAGCATCAGGCAGCTCTTAAATTATGAGAAGACAGGGGTGTGTAGGTGTCTGGGGGGAAATGTTCCATTTGGGGGGACTAGCACCAGGCTTGACACTTGGTCCTCAGTACAACGGAGGAAATTTCTACATGACTGCAGGGAGAGGCTGAGGGTACCTGGGACAGACTTTGTAGTTCTGGGCAACCTAGTTTTTCTGCAAATTTCTAGTTAGTCTGATTATTTCTGTATGCACTCTGGCCTCATTTTCTTGAGTGTCTCCTTGTCAGATGAGGTCATGGGGATAGATGAGAGTGGTGAGCTGTGCAATTAGGGATGATTAGCTCGATAAGAAGTCCATTTTCAGGTGGCTTTTGGAAGAAGGTAATGTTAGTGAGACAGATTATGCACATGAGCGCTGAATAAGAATTTCCTCCCTTCTCCCCATAGGTATTCTGTAAAAGTATTTCTCAGAAAACAATTGTTAGTGCTTTCCCTCCTCGTTTGAATTGCAAGCCAGTGAAGATGGGCACAGCATATGATCCCAGAACTGAGGTCTTGTACAGATTAAAAGGTTAAGATACTGCTATAAATTTAAGATGCACTCATTTAGATGACATATGATGGCAAATTCCATCCAACAGAAAATTATTTTGTTTAAAAAAAATCCTAATAAATCCTAATCCTCAGCATCTGTTGAAAATATTAGCTGCTCTGACGAAAGCTGATTGAGATCCAGAGCTCTGTGGGAACAAATTATGGAAGATGTCTCTTTTGGTTTGTATCAACATAATGCTGGCTTACTCCCTGCTTTATAATGCATTTTAAAATCTACAATACGAACAACTTGATAGAAAGGGAATTTCACAGTTTATAGTGCTGTAAAGATGTTTTTGTTACTGACAAGCTTAAAATGAAGTTAAAAATAAACTGTTACTTTAGTTAGTCGTACATTTTTACGTTATAAATTAATCCATAAGGTAGAGCAATTAGTTTCTCTTAAGTTTCAATTGCTCTTTATTTTTGTGCTATTCCTTCTGGAATTGCTCCTGGAATGTTTTATTGATGAGGTAACACACTCTCATCTGCATGTAGTAGTTCTGTAACTCTAGGAAAGGTTTTTGGTGACAAGCTAGGCCACAAGAACAAAGTTTAAATTTATCGTGTTCCCCCAGATGGAATTACAGTCTTCATCAGTTAATGCAGCATTTCTCAACTTCGGAAAGTTGAATCCTGTCTTGTCAAGAAAATGAAGGTTTATAGTACTGCTGCTACTGGCAATGTTGTTTTAAAAGCCTAGCCAAAATGAATAGTCACTCAAATAGGCTCGAATTCATCCTCATCTCTCTTTTGTGCTTTGATTAGCAGTGCATTGTCAACAGTGTTGAAGTAATGTCATTGGCATTTGAATCATGACCCTTTTATAACCATAATCACTGCATCAGTTTCTCTGCAGATTCAGGCATGTACTGCTGAATTATGGGTGGGTTGTGTTTTCAGCATTGCTCTTTGCAACAAAATGCCTTAAAAGATGGAGGAATCAGAATAACAAAATAGATGGAGATTCTGCAGGACCTGGGAGAATTTGAGTCAGTATTGATTGCAAGGCAAAGTGTGTGGTTTTTCTATTACTGTATACAACTTAGTGATATATTTTTCTCAGAGCTTTACTAAGCGGGAGCTTTACACTTCATTTACATACCTTTGTGAACCGAATGGCTTCAGAGCACCTGATGTCTTCTGTAAGCACTCCCTTAGCAGGTTTTCGTAGGTTACCTTAATCAGAGGGGCACAGGTTTGACCTCAATCACGATTAAGAGGAAGTTATTTCCACATTCTGATTTGCACTAGTAAGACCGAAGTAGTTTAAAAATTCATTTAAATTGAAGCACTGCAGTTTTCTCAAGTAAACAAAGTGTGTGTGTTCTGTGGGGTTTTTTGATGTGTGTTATATTTTATTACCTCACACTGTATATAGAAGTTATGCATTTGTGCTTCCCAAGGAGAACTGGAGAACTTTTCTTCTTTGCAATTTTTCCTGAAAGTGTTTGGGTTTTTTGTTTGTGTGGTGTTTTTCTTTTGGTTCTTTGGTTCGTTTGTGTGGTGGGTTGGAGTTGTTTGTTGTTCTTTTTTTTTTCTTTTTTCCCCCGTAGTCCTTACTAGGTATTACTTTTAAATACCTGATTTAGTATGTTACTGTTCCTCAGTTAAGAACGACTGCTTTGTGGGTAATGCCTTAAGTGATGGAAACTGGTACTGCTTTGCTGAAGTCTAGAGTTACAATNTATGGTGTTTTTCTTTTGGTTCTTTGGTTCATTTGTGTGGTGGGTTGGAGTTGTTTGTTGTTTCTTTTTTTTTTTTCCTTAGTCCTTACTAGGTATTACTTTTAAATACCTGATTTAGTATGTTACTGTTCCTCAGTTAAGAACGACTGCTTTGTGGGTAATGCCTTAAGTGATGGAAACTGGTACTGCTTTGCTGAAGTCTAGAGTTACAATGTATTAATGTATTTGGCAGTTGAGGATCATGTTTCTTGTTCCACACATTAGGGAAGATTGGTCATCCCACTTCATTTCAGAGAACAGAGAAATTACTGAAGAAAATCTGGGATGTAAAGAATGCAAGAGTATTTAAGTATTTAACTTCTTTTTTTGTTGCTGTCTGTTTTGCTTTTCCACATAAGAGATATTTTTTTCTCCCTACTACCCAGCACTTTACCTGTGGAGGAGCTTTAGTGTGGTATTAGCTTTACAGAGGTTACCCACTTGTAGTTGCAAGCATCTTACTGGGGTAGTTGTTGGGAAGTAGCATTTCCTGTGGAGCTGTCATGGCAACCTGCTGTGAGGACAGCCAGCAAGGATGGGTCTTGTCATATTAACTTTGTCAGTTAGGTACTTTCTGCAAAATTTGAAACCAATAGATACTCCTCTCTTCCCTGTTGCTTTAGCACATGAACTCTTTGCCAGCTATGCACAGAGCACTGAAATTCTGGTAACAATTCTGATTTGCAGTTCCCTAGCCCATGCTTACTAGCAGTCCAGTTCCACTGTGAGTGACTCCTCTATCACCAGCAGTGGCTGATTATGTTCACCTTAAAAGCATCAAAATCAATACTAAAAAATGCATTTTAATCCTAGGTAAAGCAGAAATTGGGCATGTTCCCCTTAGAATGTCATGATATATTTAATTTGCTATGTGGCATTTGTTCATAGGATAATAGGATTGTCAGAGTTGGAAGGGACCTCAAAGATCATCCAGTTCCAACCCCCCTGCCTGGCAGGGACACCATCCACTAGATCAGGTTGCCCAGGGCCCCATCAAGCCTTGTCTTAAAAGCTTCCAGGGATGAAGCTTCCACAACCTCTCTGGGCAACCTGTTCCACTGCCTAACCACCCTCATAGTGAAGAACTTCTTAATATCCAGCCTAAATCTACCCTCCTCTAGCTTACACCCATTTTCCCTGGTTCTATCACTGTCTGACCTCCTAAAAAGTCCCTCACCAGCTTTCTTGTAGGCCCCCTTCAGATACTGGAAAGCTACAATAAGGTCCCCTCGGAGCCTTCTCCTCTGCAGACTGAACAATCCCACCTCTCCCAGTCTGTCCTCGTAGGAGAGGTGCTCCAGTCCTCTGATCATTCTCGTGGCCCTTTTCTGGACTCGCTCCAGCACCCCCATATCCCTCTTGTAAGAGGGGCTCCAGAACTGGATGCAGTATTCCAGGTGGGGTCTCACGAGTGCAGAGTAGAGGGGGAGAATCACCTCCCTGCACCTGCTGGCCACGCTTCTCTTGATGCAGCCTAGGATATGGTTGGCCTTCTGGGCTGCAAGCACACACTGGCAGCTCATGTCGAACTTCTCATCCACCAACACCTCCAAGTCTCTTTCCACAGGGCTGCTCTCAAGCCAGTACTCGTCCAGCCTGTATTGATGCTTGGGATTGCCCCGACCCAGGTGTAGGACCTTTCACTTGTTCTTGTTGAACTTCACGAGGTTGGCATGCGCCCACCTCTCCAGCCTGTCCAGGTCCCTCTGGATGGCATCCCTCCCCTCCAGTGTATCAACTGTTCCACACAGCTTAGTGTCATCGGCAAACTTGCTGAGGGAGCACTCGATGCCACAGTCCATGTCTCTGACCGAGATGTTGAACAAGACTGGTCCCAGTACTGATCCTTGAGGGACTCCACTTGTCACTGACCTCCACTTGAACATGGATCCATTGACAGCCACTCTTTGGGTGCGGCCGTCAAGCCAATTCTGTATCCAGAGAGTGGTCCATCCATCAAACCCACATTCCACTATCTTGGAGACCAGGATTTTGTGCAGGACAGTGTCGAAGGCTTTGCTCAGGTCCAGGTAAATGACGTCAGTTGCTCTTCCACTGTCTACTGATGTCATAACCTCTTCATAGAAAGCCACCAGATTCGTTAGGCACGATTTACCCTTGGTGAAGCCATGTTGATTATACCCATGTTCTCTTCTCTACTGTCTTCACTCTGTCCTTCTGCTCTGGAAAAGGCAGCTAGGAGATCAAAGCTGGAATGGCTTAATGCAGTAGCACATGAGATGTGTGTGCATGTAGCAGTGTCCTCCTTAGTGACTCATATGCTGTGGGTTAGGTCCCCTGCTGCACAGATTGGTTTGGTAGAGCTGTGCTGTTACATTTGCTGAAGAATATCCCTAGAAGAGCAATGATACAATTTCAGTAGCACTCTATTAAAAATATTTCTTCTCCCACCTTGATTCACTGTCTGTTAGTATTTTGTGAAGGCTTTATTTATTCAAGAGATATACAAGATGGAGTTTGGAAAGGTAATTTATTTCTTTTTAAAGTAGATATAATACCAAAATTGCAGCATAACACCTAGTGATTCAGAGTATTTTTGGGTGCTAGGAAAATGACATAAGAAATAACCCTAAGTAACATAGTTGTCCTGCACCTGGACGTTTTTCACATATGTATTACAATCTCACCAGATCAGATGTTCTAAAGCAGTTTGGATTTCCATGCTAAGAAAAGGTCAGGTTTTCTCTCTCTTGAGTTGTACATGTGCAATGAGATCACAGAGGATAGCCTGGGCTGGCACCACCTGTACCTGTCAGCAGCAAAAAGCACTCAGGATATTTTTGCTATCGTTTGTTATAGCAATGGTCATTTTGTTGTCAAGGTATGATTTCATCCATCAGACTGCTGCTAACTAAATAAATGGTTTCTCTGTGTGTATGTCATTTTGAAAGGTGATGCAACATTAAAATAAGTGATGAGAAAAAAACAGTAAGTTTATTTCTGTATCTTACTCTGCTTCTGGTGTGGTTGATGTAATGAAACAAAGCGTTACCTAATTTTAGCTCAAAGGAGTTTGATTTTTTTTTTCAAGTTTAATAACACTATCTAGAGAGAGTGACAGTTCAAGGCATGATAAGCAGGCCCCTTTTTCTTACTGATTTTAATCCAGCAAGAGAGAGTTCTAGCTGAAAACACAATGATATAATGACTGTTTGGTTGTATGTCACTGTAAAAATAAGGCAGCATTTCCACACAGATCTAATCTTAGGGGACATGTAATTTTTATTGTGTGCAGGAGGAAAGAGACACTTGGCAGCCATGTTGAAAGTCCAAAGAGAAGATGACTTCAACACTGAATTGAATTTGGTGATTGACCTACTTTCTCACCCCTACAAGTGTTACTTCTGGGCAGAGAAGAGAGTGAGGCGCTCCAGGGTAAAAGTGGGCAGGATGTTGGTATAATCGAAAACTTTTGCTTTAGTAATTTTGTGGTAAATGATTTTAATCTCCCATGCTGTCCATTATCTTCACATCTTAATACTCACTGATAGAAAGAGGCCTCAGAAATGAGTCTTTTTCTTTCATAATAAAAAAAGTAAATGAACAGATAATATTTTCCTTCAATCCCACAGTGGTCTTGTTGAGTAACTTCATTTCAAATTAGTGTTTCTCTCCAAAGGATTCCAGCATATAAATAATGCACCAACACAAGAGTTAAGACTGTGCATTGCAAGCCCCTTTTGTACTCTAAAAATCTCTTTCAGATTAAAGTAATGCCCAAGTAGTGTGATGTGTTCTGTCATGAGGTTAATGTTCAGATCTCTTCCATCTCTAGATGGGCTGAAGTGGGAAGGCTGCTGTCAGGTCACAGTGTCTGAGGAATTTATCTGGCCCTGAAGGACCACTAGGCACTACAGAGGGCAGAACTCAGTATTACTCTAGCCAAAAGAAATTGGAGGAAAAAGATATCTTCCTCCCTGCTGTTTGCTTGTTATGTGCATTTGACAGTGCTTTGTATTGTGGGTTTTTTAGCTTACTTGCATACAACTGGTGAGTCAGCTGGGAGGAAGAAAGACCCCATAAGTATATTTCAACAGAATTTAGATTAAAAAAAGATAAACTGTTTAAAGGGCAGATCGTGAGAAAAATGAACACTTTTGAAATTAGTTCCAAAAGAAAAAAACCCCCTCTAGTTACAGCAGCTCTTTAATTAGATCCAGCAGAGCTGCTAATGAGTGCTGAATATCTGCTTTCTTCACTGCTTTAGCTGATGGACTGCCTACACTTCTCTGCCTCTATGTACCCTTGAAAATGTTCCTATTCCAAGACTTGGACCTAGGCAAGACCCAGTGATACCTGTCCTTTGGGGTTAGGATGGAGTACCATAATGTCCCTCCTGACTGAGAGTGCCTTGGACTCTCCCTGCAGCACCATTTTAGTGGCCGCTGTGTGCTAAAGGCAACAGGCCCTCAGCATGATTCCAGTGAGATTTGTAATGTTACATGGCACAGGCGATGCCGTCTTCATAATCTGATGTGAGACTCTCCTCTAGGCAGAAATGTTAAGGTTTTGTACAGAGAAAGTGATTTGTTTTTGAATGGTTAAGTGTAACTCCAAAGTTTATTATCAAGAATGAACTTTGGACATAAGTATTTTTGGTAGACAACTTGTGTGATTCAGGGCTAAATGAGTATGAATGCGTATTTTATAAACACACTGGGTATTCTGAGGTTAAAGCCTCTGGCTCAAGCCCTTCTCTATTTCTCCTCTAGTTCTGGAAGTTTATTTTAAGCTGTTTCTTAAGGGTTTTTTTCTGCTTTCTGTGCCTTGAAGGAAGAGGGAATATTGTCACATTTTCCTAGTTCCTGAGTTTGTCAGACAGTAATTGGTGATGGGGAAGGTGGTGACTTATGATATGTATTTTTCTACCCAGATCCCTCATTTCTTGTTTAGTTTTGTGACTTGTGTAAATATCTGAAAATTTATCCCTAAGTCTCTGGTCTTTAATCCTAAAACTTGTTGGAAGTAATCAAAACTTTTCGTTTGAATTTGAGCTTTAGATGGGGTCCTTCACGTGAACAGGTTGCTACGCAGACTTGCTGGGGAATCTTCACTTGCTTTCTATTTTCTTCATCTGTTATTCGCTTCGTACAATATGTCCTCTTTCCCCACCCTCTTCTGAACTTCCTGTTTGTTTCAAAGGAACTGGAAGTGGTGGACGTTGCCTGTTCCCTTGGCACTTAGTCAGAGGAGGCTGAGGGGAGACCTTATCGCTCTCTTCAGCTACTTGAAAGGCCATTCTAGGGAGGCGGGTGTTGGCCTCTTCTCCCTTGTGACTAGAGACAGGACTAGAGGGAATGGGCTTAAGCTGAGCCAGGGTAGGTTTAGATTAGACATTAGGAAGAATTTCTTTACTGAAAGAGTGGTTAGATATTGGAATAGGCTGCGCAGGGAGGTGGTGGAGTCACCATCCCTGGAGGTTTTTAAGAAGAGGATAGATGTGTTTCTTCAGGGGATGATTTAGGGGTAAGAGTAGTGTAGGGCTATCGGTTGGACTAGATGATCTTGAGTGTCCTTTCCAACTGTAATGATTCTGTGATTCTGTGAAACCAAATTGAAAATTGAAGGAAGTCAGCAATGGTGTGGAGGGGACAAAGGTGTGCAAGTGGTTAGAGCATGGTAATGCTTGTCTAGTCTAGCAGATGCCAGCCCTGATAGGAATTAGGCGTCTGTTGTTCCAGGTGCTCAAAACAAGATTTTCTAAGCACAGCAGTATATGCTATCAAACCGTATACTTTGTGGTGAGGAATGAGAAGAAAAATGCACTTTTTTTTTTTTTTTATCTTATACTATCCTGGGGAGGAAAAGTGGGGAAAAAAACCTTTGTCTTATCTCAGTTGCTGGGCTTCCTTCCTCAGAGAGAAAACAGAATTTATTTGGTTAGTGAACGGTAGTTTTAATTTTTATCTGCCTTTCTCAAGTGTCACTCTAATGAAAAGTAGATGTAACCTTTTTTCTTTCAGCCCAATAACTACACAGGCAAAGCCTGAACTCCCTTCTCTGCTCTGTTATCTAGACTCAATTCTTTCTGTAAAAAATTGTGTTTGGAATTTGGGAGTCTAACTTGCTTTTCAGAAGAGAGAGTATTTTTCTGTCTTCTGTGCTTTCAAAATCTCTTTTTAGAAAAAAAAAAAAAAGATTTTGGATTACTTTAAAGCCTGCTTTTGTTCTGGGTCGTTCCTTGAGTCCTAGGTATTTGTACATCTGCAAGGAAGGGAATTCAATTCATGTAACAATACTTGGTAACAAATTTATCCTAGTATCAAATAGCGTATTCCCCCCCCCCACTTTTAATCCACAGTCTAAAAACCTCTAAGTATTTTTCATCTGACTGGTGAATATGGATCTTCATTACCTATTGCTTGTACATTCAGAAATGGAAGACTTAATCCCTGTGAGACCCTTGTTTGCTAAATGAAATCTTATAATGGGGAATAAATGTGGAGGTGGACAGTGAGAATTTCTGATTTTTATTTTTTTTTCCCCATTTTCCAGGAAGAGAGACTACTCAAAGATAAGGACACTGAATGATTCAGGAGCATGGAAATATGTTGCGAAAAACCTCTCATTTGAAACAATTCTCTAAAGCTTACAGAGCAAAACTACAAGGCGCATATTTGACTTGTAGAAAAGAAGAAAATCAGAATATGGCCTCACACAAATGATATAATGAAGTATAGTTCTTGAGTCATAATGACATTTCAGCTTGTGCAAATAGCTTATGCCGATGGAAGATCCTGGTCTGATAGAGAGATTACCTTAAATTAGGTTATTTTTGAAAGCAGTGTGCTAGCATCTGAAAGGCAAAAAAAACCCCCAAAACATTTCCAAGACTAATGTTAAAAAAATAAAACCAACTTTTCTTTGCTGTTCTAAACTGCTGAGGATTTAGTCCTATCTCCCTGTCTTGTCTTGTCTTGTTTTGCTTTTTCGTTATCTTCCAGATCAAATGAAGATTATTTGATGCCACCAAGAAGTACTCTAAAAATAGACCTTAATCTTCTTATTTTGCTCTGGTTGGCAGAGTGATAACATAGAATATCTGCACTCCTTTTGAAAATCAATATATATTATTTTAGCATAGGATTAAAAAAAAGCATAATCATACTGTAATCATGTCCATCCAATTTGTTGCCATAATTTTTTGTCTACCCTTGTACTATAAAACACAAGTTCTGCATATCCTATGATTCTGTCTGGATCAAATGTATTGTCATGAAAATATTTCCCATTCAGACTTCCTTTGTTTTCTGAAATAGTAAAAACATATCAATCTTCTGTAATGCTGATGTCCACTCTGTGATGCAGCTGGAAATCAGTTATACTCAGAGTTCCCTAGAGCATTTCTCATTGTTTACTTGGAAGGACAGTGATTAAATTTTATCATCCCTGTTACTCAATTGATTCCAGAATCTTTGAAATGTGAGCTTCCAAATCCCTGTGCACGTATCTCTCCTATGTAACCCTGCTCAAAGGGTTTTGGCCCAAGGATTTAAAGATTTCTAAATCAAGGCTTCTGTTGTGTAGAAGGATCATAAAAAATAATTGTTTGTCAGTCCAACTTTAACTCTTTGGATGAAAAGTGAAAATCCTGGTGACAGGAATTTAAAGAAGATTGTGCAGGGGGATGCATGTTTGATGGAAATTACAGAAAAAAATTTTCATAATGAGTAGAGATCTGACACATCTTAGTAAGAATAAGAGGGAACAACTGAATTAGTCTTGAGAAGGACCTTGATAACTGTATGATAAGCTAAGGAAGTGTGGTCCAGCTGATTGGGTAGAGAGGTGGACTGTGAACTGGTTGAATGACAGAAGTCAGAGAGTCGTGGTCAATGGGATGGAGTCTAGTTGGAGGCCTGTGTCTAGTGGAGTCCCTCAGGGGTCAGTACTGAGACCAGTACTTTTCCATCTATTCATTAATGACCTGGATGAGGGAACAGAGTGTGCTGTCAGCTAAACTGTGTGGAGTGACAGACACACCAGAGGGTTGTGCTGCCATTCAGTGTGACTTAGGCTGGAGAGTTGAGCAGGGAGAAATTTAATGAAATACAACAGGGGCAAGTGTCAAGGGTTGCACCTGGGAAAGACCAGCCCCATGTATGAGTATAGGTTGGGGGGTGAGCTGTTGGAGAGCAATGAAGGGGAAAGGGATCTGGGGGTCCTGATGGATGGAAGGATGACCATGAGCCAGCAGTGTGCTCTTGTGGCCAGGAGGGACAATGGGATTCTGGGGTGAATTAGAAGGGGTGTGGTTAGTAGGTTAAGAGAGGTTCTTCTCTCCTTTTACTGTGCCCTAGTGAGGCTGCATCTGGAATATTGTGTCCAGTTCCGGGCCCCTCAGTTTAAGAAGGATAGGGAACTGCTGGAAAGAGTCCAGCGCAGAGCCACAAAGATGATGAAGGGGCTGGAACATCTTCCTGATGAGGAAAGGCTGAGGGAGCTGGGTCTCTTTAGCTTGGAGAAGAGGAGGCTAAGGGGTGACCTCATCTATGCTTTTAAGTATGTGAAGGGTGTTTGTTGGGAGGATGGGATCAGGCTCTTCTCAGTGAAGCCCAGTGACAGGACAAGGGGCAATGGCTGTAAGCTGAAGCATAGGAGATTCCGTGTGAATACATGTAGAAATGTTTTCACAGTGAGGGTGCCAGAGCACTGGAACAGACTGCTCAGAGAGGTTGTAGAGTCTCCTTCTATGGAGATATTCAAACCCCTTCTGGACATGGTGCTGTGTGACCCGGTCTAGGGAATCCTGCTCTGGCAAGGGGGTTGGACTGGATGATCTTTATAGGTCCCTTCCAAGTCCTAACATTCTGTGATTCTGTGAAAAGAAAAGTAAAATAATTCAGTTCAAGAAAACATTTGTGTTTTACCTGCTTCCCTAGATTCCATTGTTCTCTTTCTTGTTCAGTTACAGGGATAAAGGATACTCTTCATCCTTATTGCATCAAAAATCGAATATCTTATTTTCCTTTCTTTCTCACACAAATTAATGCTGACATTTCTGTTGCTGCAAGGGGTCTCCCAAGGTCTCTCACTTTTTTGTGGGAAGAGTAATCACCACATTTCTATTCATGTTTTCCAGAAATAGCATATTTTGACCAAAGATTGGGAGGGACCTTGTTGGTCCTAATATTTTGTTTTCTCCTACCATAAATACCCTTGATTTTTTTTTCTTTTCTTATTTGGAAAGAAATGTAGAGAACAAATTAAGAGTAAAGGCAAAAAACCCTTAAGTGAGAAGAAGGAAAGTCAAGAAATGCATAAAACCAAGTCATATGTATAAATCTAAGCTCTTGTAGGAGCTCAGAGAGAGCTCCACATGACTCTGACTTTTTCTAATAATTAAGTATCTGATTAATTATCCAACTCTGATCTAAGTAATTTTCCTTTCCCTACTGTAGCTGAGGATTGTTATGGAGTTTCCAGGAGAATTTGCTGGACTCAGGGCCTGGCCAATGAAGGGGTGCAGGAACAAAGTCTCACTGATTTTGATGCAATATGGACTCCAAAGTAATTTATAGATCTAGGCAAACATATTGGTCCCCTTGATAAGAATAGACAAAAAGATTTGTGCTTTCTCTGACTTCTGAGAAGATGAAGTCTTGATGTAAGGTGAGATTTGAGGGACTGAGTAATTTAGTATAGCTCTGGATCTAATGGAACTCGTAATTTACTTCCCAGAAGGTAAAATCTGGTGCTTAATATATGCCTACTGGTGAAGCTAAGCAGAGATTAGAAAAACTAATGTAATAGAGATTTTTGACTGGCATTTGAACTACTCCGACTTGTGCTGTTTTGACACTAACTCGAGCTCCAAGTGTAACTTCAGGGCAGTGGTGATTTGCATATCTGCATGAAAAAAACTGTAAACAGGAATTCGTGACACAAGTTGTGAATGCTTCTTTTAACACACAACCTGTTTCATGAATCTGTCTCATACTTTTGGGAAAGGAAAATTAACCTGCCACTCTTGTACCCAGTGTTTGAGGGAAAAGAATACCAGAGGACTTTCTTTTAAAGAGTATCCCTTCATGTGCAGAACTTGGAAATGTCTGTGAACTGCAGTGTTGACTAAGAAAAGACATAATGTAGTAGAAGCTGTTCCTCTGTTACCCTGATTAAACTTTCTGCAGGTCTTTACGCTCCTTTTGCTTTGCCTCTTATTTCCTTTCATAGGATTCCTGTCTATTACTTGTGTTTGCTGGATTTGTTACTTTACTCAAGCAGATGTTTTTTTTAAAAGGCTGTAGATGACTGATTTTGCACTTGATCAATACAAGCTGAATATGGTATTTGATGAGATAGATCTAAGTGCTCCTACAGAACTTACTTGGGGAGCTGATGTACTGTAATTATCTCTCAGCTCTGGTGGTGTTGTTTGAAGTGCTTTCTTTCATTGCTAGTGGAAATTTGTTTCACTGTCTTCGAAGTTGGTCTTTAGTGGACATGAGCTGCAGATTAGGTATAAGAAAGCTGGACCTGAGACTGAAAACAAAGCTGGTCAGTGCTGTGTAGAGCTGTAGTGTTTCATGGAGATGTAGCAGTTTCTATGCAGCTTTTGTCAAGCTGATCTGTGCGGTGAGAAGTTGTGAGAGGAAGACAAGATGTTAGGGTCTTGGAGCTGTTCATGTTGGGTGGCTGGGAAGCTACTGAAATATTTGTTTTTCCATATGCTGCTTCTGTGGGCAGCAGACAATTAACAGATGCATAAGTATTTCTTGAGAAGTTTTGGAAAGCCTATTTCTTTAAGTGCCAATTGAATTTCTTGCCTTGGTGTTCATTGCTTAAGGTGCATGGGAGTGTCCTAGGCTGAGCTGCTATTTGCATGGATGAACCTGAGGAAAATGGGAAGGTTAATGCAAGAGGCTAAAGGCCACACTGACAAAAATGCTAATAACTAATCACTAGGATTTGATTTTGCAAAGTATTCTGATGGAATTCAAATGAGAAATTGCCAAAAAGGCTTTATAAATGTTCCTTAAACTAGATACAATCATAGAGGAGGGAGGTGGTTTACGTAGGGGGTCCCAGAATGCTGATGGGGTATCCCAGCAGCAAGTTTTAATCAAAGAAACTGGTAGAGCTGTTGATAAAATGCAGAATTTGTAAATGTACAGCTGAATGTGATGTGCTGGAGGAGAGCCATTCCAGCTTTTCCTAAGGAAGCCAAGACTGAGTCTCGCAGAACTTGCTGCAGAGGCACGAGACCTATGAACAAGGGTGGTCTGGCAGAGGGGAGCACATATGGGCTTCCAGAAAACTTCCAATGAGGTAGGAAAAAAGCTGTTGGCACAGAAACCAGGGCTAAAATGGATGGTGTGCACATGGTTAAACAACAGTTAAAATGTAGAAAGCAGTGGGATGGTTAGCAACTGATGGGCTGTTTTTTTTTAGTTTATCTAGGAGTTTACTGATGGGGACCACTGAGGATCTGTGATGGGTGCAGTGCTGCTCACAGGGAGCAAAGTGTGAGGGGCTAGAGCTTGGTGCTGCTCTGCACAATTAGTCTGATTGCAGAAAATTTGGAGAGGAATCTTATGATGCTGCGTGACTGCAGCAAATTGCAGTTGAAATGTGAGATTGAAAGCAAAATAATGCACATTAGGGGAAAAGAGGTTTAAAAGTTTGGATTTTATATTACCACTTAGCCCTTAGGAAATCTAGGATCTTTGGATAACTAGAAGTACTCCTATGAAATTATTAATTCTGTGCTCACAGTGATAAAAAGGCAAGTAAGTAAAAGGCTCAGAATGAGGGAGGAGAAAAAGAGAACAAAGCAGTGACTATGATGACACCACTCATAAACCTCTGGTGCAGCTAGACCTTGAATTTGTTCTAGTTCTGGCAATTGTGCCTTAAAAAGATATACCTGAGCTAGAAAATATTGGCAAAAATAGAACAGCTTCAGTATTAACAAAAGCCTAAATGGTCTTGGGTGCTTCCATTTTAGGGGGGGAGGGAGAATGAATGAAAGGGGTATATGAATAGATTCATAAAATCACAGAAGGTGTAGAGAGGCAAGTGATTACTCACTGCTCCTCACAATATGATGCACCAATTGAATTATCAGGCAGGATTTTTAAAACAGCCAGAAGGAAAGTACTTTACGCTGCCCATAATTAAATTGTGGAGCTCATTATACAGGCTGCTGTGGAGACCAAGAGTACAAATGGGTTCAGGGAAGGACTAACACATTCCTAGAGTAAACAGCCATTACAGTCTATTAAGCACAAAGGTCTGGAAGCAGCCTTCAGCTCCGGAAGTCCTCAAAGTACTGATTACTGGAAGCAGGGACTGGAGCGTGTCAGGGAAAGGATCACCCAGTTTGTGCCAGTGCTTGTCTAAACACCTGCTACTGGCTGCTGTCAGAAGCAGGATACTGAACCAGACAGATTATTCGATTTAACTGAAGCTGATTCCTTTTATACTGAATGCAAAAAATTTGGGAATCTTGATGTTGCAGTGAAATAATCATTGCTCTGTGGTCAGTTTGAAAGCAGAACATTCCATACCCAGAAGGCAAAGTGGGAACAGCAGGTTGCAGGAGTGTTGTGCAGTCAGCAGGGATGTTTGGGGAAAGCTTAAATAATGCTATAGTTTAGCCAACACATCTTGTACATGGCTTTCACAGCACCAAATTGCAGGAGTTAAAACCACCTCCAAGCAAACTCAGGGATTTATAAATTGTTCATAAATTATTCAGGGATTTTCAAGCTGTGATTGACAAAGCTGATTGCTGGCAGGTGTAGAGTTTATCTACATTGGATATTAAAAAAAAAAAGCAAAGTTATTGTAACTTAAGCATTGTTATACAAATAACTGTCCTTCTCTGCATATCTAGATTAATTTTGAGAAAAGACTCCCAAAAATCTCTCTTCTGGTAGATGTCATAACCACTGGATCTCTGAAAGCCAGTCTCTGCATTTTTATGATCCCTCAACCTTACAGTTGAGGGACTACCCTAGTGGTAATGTATGCTACTATGAAAAGGAGGGTAATAATCCCAGCAACTCTAACACCAATGACAACTAAAATGACACTCAAATCAGTTAACCATGTGCAGCACTAACTTACTCTTTCTTTTCTAAATAGATTTTTCTAACACTTCGAAGTTGCACACTATTGGCTAATTGTCTTTTGTGGTCTTTGAGGATTCAGGCATAACTATCAAGTCTAAACAACTCATTGGAGGATTTTTATATGCTTTAGGTGGAGGAAAAGGCTCAGTAAAGCTAAAGCCTGGGATATAAACTCAAATCCCCTCTAATCAAATATGTATCTTTTGATCTAATAAGTAGGTTGAGTCTCGTCTGAGACTTCATTTCAGCAAAATGAAAATGTAATGCTTTCTAAAAGAACCTCAGGTATTATACTTGAATAGCTTGAATGTCTGATTGCTTTTGATTTCCAAGACAGTCATCTGCCTTGTTAAAGAATTTCCTTAATGGTATCAACTATGGAGTTAGTATTAGGTAATTTTTTTTGTTGTATATTTAATGAAGTCCATGTGTATGTACACCCATGCTTGTCCACAATTGTGTTGTTAGCTAAGTTGATAAAATTTATTACAAATTAGTAGTTACTGGATACAAAAAAGTAATTATCAAAATATAGATCATTACTATGGTGTGACATTTCCTTGCTGTTGGTTGCTACACCATCAAGTTGGCTGGTGTGCCCATTTTAACAAAGTTGTGGACTTCATAGTCTGAAGAATGGAATATCTCATAAAACCACAGATTCACCTTTTCTGGCTGTGTCTTATCGAGGGAACAGTGATTACTTTTGTTTCTATGGGGAAGGCTGCCTTTCAAGTCTGTTTTCATTCAGGCACTCAGCATAGTAGAGATGAAACTGCAGGGTAAGATAACTAAAAGCCACTCGTGTTACCTTTCTATTGGAAAAGTGCCAGATGGTGTAATCTACTGAAGTAACATGAGATATGATCACCTGGATACTCAGCATCTGTTCTGTTATCACATTTGTGCTATCTTCCCTTTCCCCTATTTTCTCCTCTCTCTTCTGCCTTGCCCTTATTAGAAGGCCGGGTGTTTGCTCTTTAGCCTGACCTCCTTTTTTTTAATGGGAAAGGCTTCTGTGGTATATGCAGTGCTTTGACACTGTCTCTTTGTTCTGAGACAAAATTCTTTGTTCTGATTACACAGCTGTGTAAAAGTAGACATTTCCAGTTTGCTCCTGGGCCTCAGGGTCATTTCTGGCTGGTTCATGCAAATTTGCAATCCCTGAGATAATTTTAAGGCTTTTATATAAAAATAAACCTGAAGAAAAAGGCATCATAGTCATGCCTCTGTTTTGTGTGCTTTCCAGACCAAGCCATAAATCCATCTTGACATGCAGAGGGAAGGGCAGGCTGTTGGCGCAAAACTGTGCCAAGTCTCTCCCAAAAGGCTTATCAGCTTCAGCTCACTTTTACAGGAATGTGGACCAAGTCTCAGATTTTGCTGTGGGAGGCTTGCACATCTCTAATTCTGACTTGAAAGAGTATCCGAGGCTTGATGCTGAGATATCTGTAGCTGTTCAATAGGCATATTTACCTTTTAAGTCTCTGCTGAATTTGCCTCCCAGCTGGAAGCCTTGTTCTCAGATTGGTCAGATAAATTCATTCCTAGGAGTATTCATTGCAGACTTTGCTGTAGTAAATTTGCTTAGTGGATGCATCAACTTTGCAGGCTGTATTGCTTGTCAAGTAATAGGCTGTAAGCCATGTTGGCTGAAAATGTTGGCATTTTTCACCAAATAATTAATTGCTAATGCTTTATTATCCAGCCACCTTCCCTTAAATGCTACTTTGCACAAACTGGGTGCTGCCTTCCTTTGCTGTGAGGCCAGGACTAAGTAGGTTTGTTTTATCACTGTCACAGGGTGGAAAATGTGATACTGCTTCATTTCCACCAAAACAAATTACCATGTTATAAACCATGAATAGAAACAATAATTTTCTCTTGTGTTTAGAAAGCACTAATAACAAAATTGATACCCAAAACAGCTTGGAAAGAAACTCTGAAATATTGGATACTTTTGTGGAAAAGTGAAATTGGTATTTTCCTGTGACTTATTTCTTCAAGACCTTTATCCAGTCATTTGGAAGACACGTATCTTATGTTGTACTGACATATATGGCACAAAATCTTACTTGCTAAATTGTTCTCTCCCAATATATTGCCAGGTAGTGAAAGTCTTTCCCTTGGGCTCTTTACCTCTAATGGATTTTTGTCAAATGCAAAATATTTTGGGAAAAAAACCTTAATGCCCACAGTGTCTTTTGACTGTTGGGTGGAAAAATGGCATTGGATGTACGGGGGCTGATGGTAATGTTCCAAGTTGTTCATGCTACCCACAGAAAAGGGAATTGAAGAGATTCTGATTCAGCTCACTTGTTTTTTTCCAGACATGCACTATGAGTGATGAGGCTTCCAAGCTCCTTTCCTGTGGGTATATATTGCACTGTATATTTTCAGGACAATGAAAAGATTTATTTAGCACATGGCTGACCTGGATTGTCATCACTGGCTCTGACCTCTATTGCCTTGGGACAGTAGCAAGATTAGGAGATGTTATAAATAACAGTTGCACTGTGAGAGTGGTATCACAAAAATGCACTTTAGACAGACAGACTGTCATTTCACTTTGTGGTGAATGAGTGTCTTTGGCCTACAAAAGGAATTTCTCCTTGAGATGCTTTTGTCCTCTTCTGAATCATTGCAGCTGAATCTGTGCCATTGTTTTGGCCACCACAGTTTTGGTACTAAAATATACAACGTAATGTTATGAGGCTTTATGAAACCTTCTGTCCAAGTGCAGCTGAGCTTTGTATCAGCTGTGTACTGTGCTTCCACCTGATGTCTCAGTATTTGAGGCTGATCTGGCAAGACTGGCTACCTCTAGGGAAGCAGGTAGTGGATATGACCTGAGCACTTGTAGAGTTCCAGGAGGGTTTCTTAACACCATCTGTGACTTTTGAAGGAGACCATATCTATGCCTCAAGAGCTGTAAGAACGACTTTGGACCAAAAAGATAGATTTGAAATCTAAGTGGAAAGAAGCTGTAATACCTTGACCAATCCTGATGTGATCAAAAAAGGTGGAAGTGTACAACTCCTTTTGACTAGGTGGTGTTCCCCTGTTTTTTTTTTACATAAGTTGGATGCTGACTGGATGACTTCTCCTAGCCTATCAACTAAGTAAAAGCAATAGATATTGCACTCTTAGTATAAACTCATATTTCATTCCTCTAATAAAGGCTATTTGGAATTATGCATAAATTGATTCAGCAGGTAAGGAATAGGTATAATGCATGAGGGACTCCACTGAAACTGGCAAACAGAACTATATGTAGTCCACTGGATTTGATATTTCAGCTTAGTGCCAGATGAGTAACTGATCTTCAGTTAACAGTAATTTTCAGTGATCAGATTGCTTTATTCTTTTCCTAAACTACTTTAGCAGGAGATGGCATTCAAGCACCATTTCATCCAAGCTGAAATTAGATGTTGTACTGCCCCTTCTGATTTCTGGAGAAGGGTGGGGTGGATAATTACATTGAGTAATTATATTGGATATACACTCCATTTATTTGTGTTTTTCTTTTCAATTTGCAGGAAAGCAATCTCCAGGTCAGGCCTCCAGCACTTGGCTCCTGTACATTCCCTCAACATTGCAGTCTCCAATGGACCTGTGAAGGAACCACGGGCAGCCTTAGAGTGGACGGTAGGTGTCTGGTTTTCTGTCAGCTAATTTGAGCTGTGTGTCTGGCTACTGGTCTCTCCATTCTTAAATCCCTTTTAGACATTGTGTTGCTATCATTCATTAAGAACATGCTTTTATTATGAAATAAGCACCAGGCAGAGACGTAAAAACTTGTGCAGGCTTGAGCAGCACAGGACAGAGCTGTTCGGATTTTCCAGCTTGGGAACAGTCCGGCTGCATTTGCTCGTTGCCTTCTTGATAGTCTGCCATCCAAAGGTGATCTGAGTTTAGTATTAACACAGCAGGGTTTTGTACCTCTGCTTGGTGGGCCAAAATTTAAGGCTGAAGACACATGTTGAGTTGGCTGGGTCTGTAGAGTTAGGTAATCTTTGGTCGCAGTCTTTGGTCACAATGCTTTGTAGGCATGGATAGACTTCTTCTGGGCCCAAGCGGGTTCGTAGACACAGCATATATTTCCATCCCTCCCACTTTGCTTCTCTTATGTTTCTGGGTTAGTTCAGAAGGGGCTGGTTTAGGACTGTCTAGAAATAGAATATTTTAGTTGGAAGGGACCTACAATTATGATCTGGTCCAACTGCCTGACCACTTCAGTTCTGACCAAAAGTTAAAGCATGTTTTTAAGGGCATTGTTCAAATACTGACAGGCTTTGGGGCATAGACCACCTCGCTAAGAAGGCTGTTCCATTGCTTGACCACTCTCTCCATATAGAAATGTTTCCTAATGTCAAGTCTGACCACACCTCGACTCAGCTTTGAACCATTCCCATGCACCTTCCATGTGATTACATACTGGTGCCTGCTAAGAAGGCAAACCTTAAGCCAGCAGGCCACACAAATCACAGAATCACACAGAATCACAGAATATTAGGAGTTGGAAGGGACCTCGAAAGATCATCTAGTCCAACCCCCCTGCCAGATCAGGATTCCCTAGACCAGGTCACACAGAAGCATGTCCAGACAGGTTTTGAATATCTTCATACAGAGAAACTCCACAATCTCTCTGGGCAGTCTGTTCCAATGTCCCATTTAAAGCAAAGCGTACAGTAGATCTTATACCTGGATACTGGTAAGAGCTCAATACTTTACAGTATAAAGGCACCAGCCACCCAAGTGGCTTTTAGGTGAAGATAACTTATGTTTTGATGAATATGCCTTATATTTAACTCTGTTCACTATACCAAGACTGAACGGCTTTCTAGATGGCATGCTTCAACCCCAGCTGTTGCACTTTAAGTTTAAGGGGGTGAAATTTTACAGGCTGTACTACAGAAAACTGGATTAGATTCACTGTGATGTTTCACAATACTGTACTTTAACTCAGTATTAAAATGAGTTTGAAAGCTTACATAGAACCCTCTTGGAAGTGCTTTGGAGAGTACCTCGATCTTTTGCTCCAGGAAACCCAGGTCCTGATTCTGCAAGGTATTTAAACACAAGCTTGCTCTGAGTCATATATACCACTTAGTGGAAATCGGTCACATTTGTGAAGTGTTAGGCACAGGCTGAATTAAACAACTTTCAAAATTGTACTTTGAAAATAACATCAACCAGAGCCCAAACAAAATCCCTAAACCCTAAGCCCAGAAACCACAACTTCTTCAAAATCCATTGCCTGGTACTCATTTTACCAGATGATCAGATGATTTCCTTGTGTGATCCCAGTACCTAGATACTGCAGGACTTGATATTAGTTGGTGAATATTGGTTAAACATTGTGGGGTTTAGTTGTGTGTATGTGTGTATTTTTGCTTTTTGTGGCTTGTAGTCTACATTTTTGATTAGTTCAATTTCTCAGCTGTTCCAGCCCCCTAGATTGGTGTTGCTGCTTTACTTCATGCTTTGACTGGAGAAAGGAGGCTACCCTATGGCATGCAAGGAAAGGGGCAGGATAGTGAGTTGAAGATATCTATGCCTGGAAAAAGGCTGAACTAGCCAGCTGTAGTAGCTGGTGAATGGGGGGGAAAAGGCATTTTTTAAATCTGAGGTGCAGTAAAGGAGAAATGGACTAAAGTTTATTATGGGTAGTGATTGTCAATAAATAAAAACTTTTAAGTAGTGATGTTTAAGTCAGGATATTTATCTGGTAGATATTTAGTGAAAAGATGTTTGGATTAAGATATGCTGGAGCCAGACATGAAGTCTTTAGTTGCTGGAAGGCAGCATTAATCAGTGTATGTTGCATCCACATCTATATCATCTTGCTCCATTTCTGAGGATGACTCTCCAAGCACCCATGATGGGAGATATTTCCAATCTCTAAGTGACATGAATGTAAGTTGTCACTTGACTTTGAAGTAGAAAGCGTTTTCTCCCTCTTACCTTCACAGGAAAGAATTCCTTGGCTATAGTCTCCATTTCTGACAACTCCTTGCAGATAATTTGCCATTATCAGATGGTCTTGTAAACAGGACACTGATTCAGAGAGTGGAATTTCTGTTCCTGGCTGTGTCACTTATCTCCTGAGTGAGCTTGTATGAATTGTTTTGTCTCTTTGCACATCAGCCTCTCTTGCTGTAAAGCTGATGATTCTGATGCCTTTGAAGACCTTCTACATAAGAAACAATTTTGCATTAATATTGTTGTTGCTACTGTCTATCATTCTAGAGGTTTCTTTTCTCTAAATTTACAAATGTCCAGTTTTGTCATACTTGCTACATCTATTTCAAGTTCACTTGTAGCTTGTCTGTCTAATTTAATGATGTCTTTTCACAGCAGTGCTACCCAGAGTAAGTTCTCTAGAGCAGGTGATATTATAGCCAGAGGGGAAAGAAGAAGATGCCTTACCAAAGAGAAACCACCTTAAAAGCTTGTTCCTGTGATATGTATATTCTAACCCCTTCTCCCACCCTCCTCCTATTTTAGCCATCACTCACATGTGTTAAATGACAAAGTAATTCCAGCCCAAATTCTCAAGTGGGTACAGACTGAACCACCTCATAAAATGCCTGTGTACCATTGGGGAAGTAGGTCTATGTATATTTTCACATGGAGATTTCCTTCAAAGGAAAATAACTAAGTTTTTGTGCAAAGTCATCCTGTAATTTCCTTCTAAGTACTACCTTCTAGCTCTTGCTTTCTTTGGTGCCTACAAAAATCTTGAGAGCTACTAGAATATTAGCATGTTGAGCTTCCCACTGGCCAAAAATGTCTTATTTTGTTTATAATGCATTTGTCCATTGGTGCCCATTTCTTGTTTTCTCCTTAGCAGACATTTATGGCCCCAGACCACAAGACTTGGAACCCTATTTATGTCCTGTAAGAGGCATTGGAAGGTACACAGCTTCCATTTTTGGAGTTAAATGAAAAAAAATTGAGACTGATCTATGCTTTGTGTTCTGTGAATGCACAGTCAGAAGTCTCTGGGCGCAAGCTGAATGTTTTTCAGAGGAGAAATGTTATAACTGAATACCATAAATTATATGTGTTAAAGACACAAAATCTCATAGATCTTAGAAAAAATAGAAGACTACCTGTTTAAGCAGAAGTTGATGACTGGTATTTGGCAACTGTGGAACCATGGTCAAGCCAGCCAGGAGGATTGTAGAGGGCCCTCTCCAGTTGCATACAGATGGAGTAAGGAAAGTCAGACCTCACGTGGAGTTGAATCTAGCAGGGCAACACGAATGGTTTCTGTAGGCATATCACCAGCAGTAGGAAGACTAGGAAAATGTTAGGCCATTGCTGAATGGGCCAGGGGACATGGTGACAAAGGACATGGAAAAATTGTGTTCAATGTTTTTCTTTGCTTCCACTTTTACTGGTAAGACCTGCCTTCAGGAATCCCAGGACTTTGACACCAGGGGCTGAAGCAAGGAAGACTTACCTTTGTAGAGGACCATCAGGTTAGGGAACATTTAGACTGAACACACAGAAGTCCAATGGATCTGAGATGCATGCAAAAGTGCTGAGGGAGCTGGGTGATATCATTGTAAGAACAGAGTATTACAGAATCACACACAGAATCACAGAATCATTACGGTTGGAAAGGACCCTCAAGATCATCTAGTCCAACTGATAGCCCTACGCTACTCTTATCCCTAAGTCATCCCCTGAAGAACCACATCTATCCTCTACTTAAAAACCTCCAGGGATGATGATTCTTGGAAAAGTCATGATGATCAGGTTCCTGAGAACCACAGCAAAGCAAATGCCAATCCTGTCTTCAGCAAGGATCAGAAGGAGGATCTTGGGAACTACAGCCTAATCAGCTTCACTTTGATTCCTGGGAAGCTGATGCAGGCAATCCAGCAGGAGTAGAGGAGAGCTCCATTCCTTCTGTTACAATTGGAGTTACAGCTCCTTTGAACTGGAGAGTTGAGCTGACTGGTGTATTTGTTCAGCTAATATATCTATAGCTGCTTGACATGGCAAATTAAATTACTCATGTTTACCTGCATTGCTTTTGAGACCATGCTGACTGCAACAGTGAGGTATGGAGATACTTTAAAGGCTTTAGAAAAATCATAACACTTATTCTGTCATTTAACCATGCTGGGACTCTTAAGGGAAGAAGCCTAGTTGAACTAGAGAAATGTGCCCTGCAAGTTATGATTTTGCACATGTAATTACATTGTTTCCAAACTCCTAGTCCTTGAATTCCTATTTCACTTTCACTTCAGGGGGGATTGCGTGTGGTTTTTGTTTTGTGTGCAAGGAGTGTTTGCTATATGGAAATTATTTTTGTTTGTTATTAAGGTGGCAGTGAAGGTCTCCATCTGGGAGAGCATATTGAGTTTGTGTGTCCCCTGTGAGACAGGCTGCATCTGCCAGGAAAGCACTACTGCCTCTGCTCCAGTGAGCTAGGGCTCTTTCTCTTCACAGTACACTGAGTTCACATACTGACAAGGGCTGGGAATCCTGGCAAGGAAGCAGAGTTCCCAGTTCTCATTTTAACTGCAGAATAATGATCCAGAGCCATTGCTGTTTTATCCCTGATAATGGGCAGTATCTCTTTTCTGCATAGCAAGTCAAAGCAAAGCATGTCAGCCTAAAAGCATGATTTGGCAGACCAGCTAAACTGCTCTAACACTGGATTGGTACCAAATCATTGGTCCCACTGGACCCACCTTTAACCCACCACTGCTTGTGTCAGATCCAGCAGTTATGTGGTCACAGGATGAGTCATTTTGTTTAGCTGATTTGGTAGATAAGTTATCTCTTTTTTTCTGTCAGTTGAACGGATTCATGTGTAGCTTCACAGCTACTACAGATCATCAGGAGCATGAGACTGGGTTCTAAGGGGTTAGGGACAGCAAGATGGCAACTCCCTCTTTAGTAGCCATTTACTCCTAAAGCCAACATGAAGACATGAAATGCAAAATAAACCAAACTGACAAATTATTTATGAAACAGTTGCTGGACTCACAACTCTGGTGGAAAAATATCTGTGTCAAAACATACAAATGATGATGTGGCCCTTCCTGTGCTTTTGCTTTGTGTTAAACAGGAGCTCATACTAGAGGTGATCACAGTGACCTCTGTCAGCTTATGTGTTGGTAGATGGAGTACCCTTTTGTCTAGCACATTGTGGAATACTGCCTGTAAATTTTGGAGTGGAAAATAATGATTTGCTGAAGTCAAAATTCTTCATAGAAATGTATTGACTTTTGTCAATATTTCCTATTAGAACTGAATAAAAAAAATTGGCTTGGAAAAGGCCAAAGCATTTTCACTTGGCTATATCATCTTGATTTTCATCTCATCAAATAAGTGACAGTGCCCTGCAAAATTTAAAACAATCAAGTTCAGATAATTCCTTTTGATCTTATTGAGACAAAGTAACTGATGAGTAAAGCTTATTGAAGGAGGGCATTTCATCTTGGAAAGTCTCAGCTCTTTCCTCTGATTCAGGATGAAAGAAGATTTGTTTTCAAATGTCAGTTTGCTGGAATTGAAATTGTGAGTTTTCACACACAGTGCTGTGAAATTGTTTCTGACAGTAGGTATCTGGAAGTGTGCCACTTATACCAGATCAGGTTATTTACATTTTTATCATCTAGTCTTGTCAGAACTCCAACAGAGCATGAGCCACAAAGGTCATCCTTGTAGACTACTTACTGATTTTATTTATACTGTGATGTAAAGTTAGACGTGAATCTGTAATAGTCTGGAACAGTATAGAGCAAACTCAGTCCAAACTAGGTTATGGGAATAGGCCACTTTATCTTTGGAAATCTTGGACAGCAAGTTATGTGGACATGGTCTGAATGAAGGGCTGTTTAATCTGTATTTTTAATGTAATTTTGGTTCCTTGTTAAAAATTGTCCTAGGAGCTGTGTGCTTTCTTACTTAACTTTCATAGCTGACTCTTCCTAAACATCTTTTATAGTCTATAAAATGTAACTCTGGCTTATAATATTGAGTTTGCACTGTTTTGTCAGCAAAGAATGTGCTCAGGTCAGACATTCTTTGAGGAGCTCACAATCTCCTGCTTTAGTTCTCTTGTCTGGCTCCTCCTAAACTAGACAGGAATTTAATATGTTGGGCAATACTGTGGGTATAGTTCTTTTATTACTGTGACTTGACTAAGCTTCCATAAAATGCTGTAAAACTGATACCATTTTTGCCAAAGAAAATTGCTTTAATGTAAATTTGAAGGGAAAGAATTTACAGTCTGAATAATGCACCAATCTGAGTAAGGATTGAAGAATTTCTTAAGCTAGTTCAAGTCCTTAAAAGCTATTTTGCATTTTGAAAGTGCTGAAAAGCCTCACCTAAACTACTGTGCACTGAACTTATACAGTTTAGGGAAATGTCTGTCCCAGGAATCTACAGTTCAGATGGACAGGTAGACAAAAGGATGAAAATATTTGGAGGTATAGAACAGAGTGCCACTAAATGAAGGGTAATCAGGATGCAATGGCATCCTGAGACTGGAATCCAAGTCTCACTCTTATCCAGCCCTTTGTGCTGAGGGATAATATTGAGTCTGACATCGATAGACCAATGAGAACATTTCTGATGAAGTTAGATGATCTGTGGACAAGCAGACCTCTCACTGGGAGATGAGGGACAGGGTAGAAGAACCAATTGGAGAGCACTATAGTTGTGATGGAACTACATGCACATTTGCATAGGTCTTGGCTATGTGTGGATGCACTTGCACTCCAGAAGGTAAAGGATTTTGCTACTTCTTCTCTGAATTATGTAAGAAATCTGCATGGAAAGAGAAGCTTTCTTATTTCATAATTTTGAAACTGTCAGTGGTATTTTAAATACATTATTTTAACCAAGATGGCTATTTCAGAGCATCCTGCTGTCGGACGCCATCTGTTTGGTAAGCGTCATCATTTGTGACTTCTGCAGTGTGGGAACCAAATGTCAGAGACTGTCAAAGCGTTTTCCATCATGCTCTAATTCTGGCTGAACAGAAATCCTGTTTATTCACTTTGCTCAAGTAGTGAGACTTCTTAGTCTTTTTAGGTGAGCCAGGATTACAGTCAAGTGAAAAAGGTAGTCTTTCTACAACCAAAGTTCCTCAGAACAAGAATTTTTACAATCACAGATTGGGTCAAATAAGACTGTCAAGGAAAACTCAGATGTTACCTTGTTAGTCCCTACTAATTGTCAGTGTGCTAGGTAATTTTTTTTTTTTTTTATTTGAGTGTTTTCAGTTGAATGTATCATTCTTTCAGGAATAAAATTAAAGTCTGGTCTCTCCTGGCCACCTGATGTTTTGTTGATGTTCTCGTAAGCATCCAGCCACTGTAATGAAAGCATTTTTTCCTTGTCTAAACTATCCCATCATTCTAAAGCTGTAGTCAGCGTGTTATTTTGCACTTTGGGGCCTAGTGCTCAAATTGTTGGGCTTCTCCAATTGAAAGTTCAGTAGTCGTGTTTTTGTTTCTTCTCTCTTGGTTTTCTGTTTCATTAAAATTCTGTGTACATTTCACACTTATGACCTCTAGAGTCCCAGTTAAACTATGCAGCAGGTAAGAACAACATGGGCAAAATATTACAGGAAAAAATAGTTTGGTTCTGACTGGTGACACATCATTCATTATATCAGCATCCTTTAAGCAGTGGTGGTCAGCCAGGGTAATACTGTTATGGCTCTGTGTTGTAGAGAAATCAAATATGTTTGTGTGGGTTTTTTGTTTTTCTTACTCTAAATTTGTGGTGAAAGCAGATATTTTTTTTTTTTACCCCATCCCACCTCTTTCCCCCACTCATTCACAAACCAGAATTCACAAACCAGTTTAACAATCATCTTTTTCTCAGGAAAATGCTGTGAATGGAGAGCATCTGTGGCTGGAGACAAATGTTTCTGGGGACCTCTGCTATCTGGGGGAGGAAAGCTGCCAAGTCAAATTCTCAGTGAGTTATTTTCAGATTTCTTTCTCTCTTTCTGAGGTAACAAGCTTAAATTCAGACTGATATGGTGCTCAGATGCTTAGGAGCTTGAATTGTTTGCTGTTGTTGATGCGTATGTTCCAGAAAGAATGAAAAAAGGGCAAAAGGCTGCTGGTTAAAGACTTTATTGCTTGGGAGAAAAAGCCCTAAACAATTTTGAATGACCCAGACTATTTATGCAGTGAGAATGAATGTGATGAGTAGGTTTATTAGCATGGTAAGAGAAAAAAGGCTATAATACTGAGGTATTCCAGAAATGTTCAAAGAAAGGTGGCCTATTTTATTTATATACAAAAATATATCACTTGCTCAGGTCTCTGAGAGTAGGATCTGATGAAATTTTTCAGATTATAATCACGAGGTATTTGGATTGAATTTTCCAAACTCTTCAATGTGTGACACTAAGTTGTGTGGTGCTGTTGGTAAGTTAGAGGGGTGGGATGCCATCCAGAAGGACCTGGACAGGCTGGAGAGGTGGGCCCAGATGAACTTCATGAGGTTTAATAAGACCAAATGCAGGGTCTTGCATCTGGGGCGGAATAATCCCCACTATCAATACAGGCTGGGGGATGAGGAGATAGAGAGCAGCCCTGAAGAAAAGGACTTGGGGGTGTTGGTTGATGAGAAGCTGGACATGAGCAAGCAGTGCGTGCTGGCGGCCCAGAAGGCAAATCGCATTCTGGGCTGCATCAAGAGAAGCGTGACCAGCAGATCAAGAAAGGTGATTCTGCCACTGTACTCTGCTCTGCTGAGACCTCATCTGGAGTACTGTGTTCAGCTCTGGAGCCTTCAACACAGGAAGGACTTAGACCTGCTGGAGCGGGTCCAAAGGAGGGTTACAAAAATGATCAGGGGGCTGGAACACCTCCCCTATGAGGATAGGCTGAGAGAGCTGGGATTGTTCAGCCTCGAGAAGAGAAGGCTTCAGGGGGACCTAATAGTCACCTTCCAGTACCTGAAGGGGTCATATAGAAAGGCTGGGGAGGGCCTGTTTACAAAGGCCTGTAGTGATAGGACAAGGGGTAATGGATTTAAATTAGGGAAGAGTAGGTTTAGATTAGATATTAGGAAAAAGTTCCTTACCATGAGGGTAGCGGAACATTGGAACAGGTTGCCCAGGGAGGTGGTTGAGGCCCCATCCCTGGAGGTGTTCAAGGTGAGGCTGGACAGGGGGCTCAACAACCTGATTTAGTTGGAGATGTGCCTACTCACTGTAGGGGGGTTGGACTAGATGACCTCTAAGGTCCCTTCCAACCCTGATAATTCTATAATTCAGCTGCCAATGAGTGCATTCTGATCTCACTCTTCGTCTTCTCCTACTGAAGATTTTCTGCTGTGCATCAGAAAGTTTCATGGGGTTGATCTCTAACCTAACCTGTTCTGTCTTTTCTTTGACTGTGGAGTCACTATTATACTTCTAATCTGCTTCATTAACTCTTCACCTAGTATATCCGTTAAACTTCTTCGGCAGAAGAAGTGAGGAAAACCCCTTCTTATCCTGCTTTTGTAAAACATGGTGAGGGAGTGGGCATCCTGTGTTCTTGCCCTTGCTTAGAATCAGTGCTCAAGGGAGCATCCTGGCCCTGGGACTGTAAAATATAAGGGATGTCCCTCTTCTCTGGGGTGTTTGTAGATGCTCTCTGTGACTCTCTGCCATACTATCCTTTTGCTTTTATTAAAAAAACCCCTCAGATCATTTGATTGAAATCGAAGCATTTTGATTCACTAATTACCCCATTTTTTGGGGGGCACTTTGATCCAATATACTAGTGTTTTCTGTAGCTCCAATTTAATACCCATCTCCCATACTTCTCAAGCAAGTTGGTTACCTGATGGTGAATAACACTGAGGTCAAGCCTGGGAAGTCTGTCTGCTTACAAAGCTATTTTAAAAATAGCTGCTCCTAAGGTATTCCTTCTGTTTGCTTTTTGCAGTTTTTCATCTTAGGGATTGATTCTTTTCTGTTGTCTTGCTTTCCTTGGTAAAAACAAGGACTAAAAACATGCTTCAACTTGACAAGTCACCAAACACATGAAGGTTTAGCCTGTTATGTTTCTTTAGGTGAAACATTAGAACAACAGTTCACACAGATGTGAGCATGTGGAGTTAGTATCTAGATAGTTGAGACACATAAAATTAATTATTCTATAATGTGAGCCAAAGCTGTGTTCCCTGTCCCTTCTTGACTTTATTTAAAATCTAATGATTCTAAAGAAATAGTTATTAGAGAATTAAAGGAATATGAATAAATGGAATGTTAAAATCTGAAACAAACCAGTCTCAGATTACTGTGCATTTATAAATTTTCTGTCCCTTAAGCACAAAACTGTAAGTTAAATTTCTATAAATGTTAATTCTGTCTGGTTTATTAAACTGATTGTATGCAAGGAAACAGAATATATTTACTTTTTTGAATATTTTGTTTCCTGGATGCATTCTTTTGCCTTTGATATGCTTTGACCCATGGGATTTAATGGAAATTTCTTTAAAAGCACTACTGAAATTAATAAAACTAACCAGCATAATTAGATTCAGAATTTTGTTCCTTCTGTAACATTTAATAAGCATTTAACATTCTGTAAGAAGGTTATAATTTTCTGCTAAAGGACCTAAGTAAAAAGTTGTGGGTTTTTTTTCTGCAAGGCAATGGCCAGACCCATTAAATAAAATATTATATCATAAGACACAAATGACATTCTTCTAAGCTGGTCTGAGTTCTCTGATTCACATATATGTTTTTTTTTCCTCTTTACACTGACTTTGCTCATCATCTTCATAGGCTGCTCCCTTTTTAGGGTGATGATCTGCACTGTTAATAGCCTTATCTGCTTCCTAAAGGGAGCCTTTTGCTTCTAGTTCACAAGCTAGGGTATAACTGGAATATATTCAGACCTTTTTTTCAGTATACAGAGAGGTTGAGAGCACCAAGAGAAGAAAAAAAAGTATGTTGCATAACATTTCCTGTTTCACAGCTAAATTTTTAGCTCCTGGGAGTAGCGCACCTCCATGTACACAAATCTCCCTTTCCTCTTGCAGAAATCTGCTCTGCGGAGGAAGTGTGCTGCCTGCAAGATAGTGGTCCACAATGCCTGCATGGAGCAGTTAGAGAAGGTAAGACATTGCCATCTTCTGGTGCCTGACATGGAAAACACTCACTTAGTTCTTTAACTGAGGTTTCAGTCAGGGAAACGTCATATGTCAAATTAGGATTTCATAGCTGTTTTAACAATATGTTTGTTTAAAAATTTGACTTTATTTTAAAAAATAAGCTGAAATTTAGATTTCTTCAAACCCTGTCAAGCATAACAAAACAAAAAGAAACAAACAAAAAAAGCCCAACAAACCCACAAAACCAAACCAACCAACCAAAAAACAAACCCCCAAACCAACCATGGAATACATTAACTTTTTTTAATTTTTTAGAATTAATTTCCCTCTAATTCTTACTTGAAGCTAGAAAAGGTAGTATCCTGTCATGTACAAAATTTGCCTTTCAAAATTCCTTAACTAAACCCAGCATGATTAATCTTATGACAGCTATATTTATGATGAGCAATGCAGCATAAGATGCCTCTATGAACATTTTTCATTGTATAGCAGACTATACTGTTTTCTCCTTAAAACTTCAGAAATTGAATTGTTTTTAAAATGGAAAACATAAAACCTCTCCGTTATACTGCTATTATTTCTGTAAGCACCCATCCTCCTTCTCGTTTCCTTTGTGGAGCCCACATTGCCCTTAGGTGCCTATAGAATATCTTCCACTGACTTCAGTCTTCCCTTCAGTAATTTGTTTTCATTCTGCCTAAGTGGTAATGTGTGAAAGAAATCTCTCACCAGTCTTTTCTGTCTTGGTGGGATATGTGTAAAGAAACAAGAGTGGGAATTTTCCTGTTGATTTCATCAGAGCTTTATTGTCACTCCTATATGTGTTGTGGTGTTGTTCTTCATTAAAGAAGTTGATATATAACAAATTTATAGCAGCAACCTTTTGCAAACAGCTTTTTCCTTTCTGAGTATTTGGACTTGTGCTGACAAATGTCACTGTGAATGCCATAATACCAAGCTGGAGAAGTACCATTTCCACCCCTAATGCTTTTACCTAGAGTGAAATTAACATTAGCACATGCTTTCAGCACAAAATGTTACCAGTGAATTTTTCATGACTTCCTTCAGCAGCAGCAGTGCTGACTCTCCTTAGCCCAGCAAGATGATGGCATTGCCAGCCAGAGCAAATGAGCACTTAGATAAAACCTATTTTCTTGAGCTTGTTTATGTCGTTCTGGAGACCATGAAATTCACCTCTTGGCAGAGGGTTGCTATAAGGTCTGCATCCCCCTTAAATCCTGTGGAGTTTGACTGATACGTAAGTCTTCTGCTTGGACCTCTCTGTAAAGGTATAAGTTCTAGGTAAAAAAAAAATAAGCTGGGGTGCTTTCCAGCCTGCCATGACTCATCAGTGAAACAACAAATTGCAATTCCACATGAAGAGCAATTGAGGAAGACTAATATTGCTATGTCTTTTGTTTCTTTTTTAGCAACAAATATTTTGTTTACTTTTTTCTCCTGCTCCATCTGTTCTTTGAAGACCAGTATTAAATGAAAAAAGAACTTATTTGTATGGAAGGGGAAGTGTTTTATTTAAATTTTGGGAAACTCAGTCCTACTTTCATAACAAAAGCATAGCTGTGCAATATCCTTAAATGTTTTATTCTTTGAAGGATAGTTAGTCAATAGCCTGAATTTATTTGATTTAGTACATCTTTACCTCATATATCTTTTGACGTTTTCTTATACATCTCTCTTCTTTGATAGATTTTTTCTTTTTTTTTTTTTCCCTTCTCATCCCTGCTTTTATTTTTATTAATTTTCTTTTATCAAAAGTTTTTTTTCTCATAGGCTTCCCTTGTTCTTTGTTAGATGCTTTTTCTTTTCAGCTTCCTCATAATGTTTTCTGTTTACGGAAGCTTCTGTTGTCCTTTGTCTTTCCTATCTGAAGGAGACACCACCACTGCATGAGACACTATAATGCTCCCCAAATGGGTTGTGGTTGAGGAGGTGGATAAAAGCAGCCTGATCTAAACAAAAGTTAGAAATTTAGGGTAATTTGCACAGTGCTTGAGTGAAGATTTCTCCACAGATTTGGTTTATGATGACATAAAGCTGGGATGTGCAAAATGGTCTTACAGAGTTACATTTCCAGCTCTTATTAAGTTTCGAGACATCAACTTAAATCCACTTTGGTTGCAAAAGATCCTCTTCAGAAGAAGAGGTGAAGCAGTTTTCTTTTAGGCAAGGGGGAGATAGGTTAAATAGTTGAACTGAACACACAGCAATAACAATATGAAGGTGAGGGCAGGGTACAGATCTAACAAGGAGAATTATTATGGTATATGAAAAGAGATTTTCTGGCATTCAGGTAAGTTACTTTATTCAGCTAGTCAAGCTAGTATAGATATAAATATTTTGGAAGTCAGGCCTGCATCAGCATATTGGAATAATTTCTCTCTCAGTTCACTTCCAATTCTAACAGCTTTATTTTAATTCCAGATTAATTTTCGCTGCAAACCAACTTTCCGAGAAGGAAGCTCCAGATCTCCAAGGGAAGTAAGTAATGGGCAAATGACAATTGCTTTTCATTTGATTTGTGTTCTGATCCCGCTGATGTGGGGCTGCAGTAGTGCTTTTAGATTCAGGGGAGTCTTGGTTCCCAGTGGGACATGTTCTCCTCCCCAAAATAAATGTAAAATGAATTCTAGCTGAAGCACTCCATTACCTACAGTGATACAAGCCATTTCATGATTCTGTTGACTCTCTCTCATTCATTCAATTGGTCTGCCATGGGGCTTTTCTTGTTTGTTTGTGGGGTTTTTTTTTTTGTTTGTTTGTTTGGAATTTTTTTGGTAGTATTTCTTTTTTTTTTCCTTCCTGACCTTTGAACTACTATTTTTTTCTCCTCTATTTCCTTCTCCTTCCACTTGTTTGTCCCTTTTTTTTTTTTCTATATTCAAAAACCTTATGATTTGTTTCTAGCTACTATATGAATTCAGCTCCTTTGAAGGTGCTGGGTATTTATTGTTCTTATTGATCAGTTTATATTCTGTATTTATTGATATCTGTCTTACATTGAAGCCAGTGTTTCAAAAACACCTCTTAACTTTTATATTTGATGTGGTGGTCAGCTTGCTCTTAGCAGTTGTAGCTCAATTCCTTGCTGCATTGGTGGTTCAGTGTTGGTTGGCATAACAGCATGGCACAGTCAGACCCCTTATTACCCCCTTGCCTACTCAGAAACAGGTGCAGCAGTCTTGCTCACCCCCCTGTCTTTTGCCTGCCTCTTGTTGCCATCTAGGATCTAATGAGTCCAAAAAGGGAGGAAAAAACTGCTTCAATGAGTCTTCCTTCCTCCCATCCTTTCCTTCTCCTGCATTGACTTGGTTTTTTTGCATTATAATACTGTATTTCTGAGCAGAACAGAGCGGGATCCCTGCAGTGTGTCTGAACACAGCAGTGTTTGGGCACTTCTGTGCTCTGTACTTAGATGATGATTATCTCTGCATCATGTAATGAATTTTCTTCATTTTGTGTAAGAGTGCTGAGAGAATATTTCTGGCTGTGTTTTCAGCATGGATAAAGAACATCAGCTCATCTCATTCCATCTCCGGTTTTGCTTGTCAGGAGTTTCCTATGGGGACTACTGTGTTTTGCTCCAGAAATGATTACATTGTCCTTTCCTTTAGTGTCTGTAAATTTCACATAGATGTTACAATTGAGTGACATTGCTTCCTGTAACATATCTTTTTGTCTCTCTTTTGCAGAACTTTGTCCGACATCACTGGGTGCACAGGCGGAGGCAGGAGGGGAAATGCAAGCAGTGTGGAAAGGTAAGAGCTTCAGTGCAGCACAAACATAGCACTGGCCACTTACGAATTCAGGGTAGCCAGTAGGTCCTTCTAGTCACTTTTTTTTTTCCCCTTTTCTATTCTGAACATTTGGTCTCTCTTAAGGACTAATGACAAGCACAATATACTGAGTGGTAGCAGCTCTGATTCTCATGTGGCAGCTCCATCTGCAGGAATGATCACGTCACGTCCTTAGAAATTTCACTGCACTGGGTGCTGAAAATGAAGAGGAGGAAGGCTATGGCTTCTGGAATTCTTTCTTTGACAAGTTGACTCTGTGCCAATATGGTGTTCTTCTAATGCTGTCCTTTGTTCCAAAATTGTGCTGACTGTTTTTTCAGGTTTCTGGAAAAGACAAAGGCTCGCTTTCTTTCTGCCTCAGCAGACCCTTAGATATTTGACTGTTTCACATTTCCTTTCCTGCCTATATTGTTAAAGTTTATTTCTAAGAAGCCACAAAAAGGGGTAAGAAATACCTCAGGTATTGGAGACTTTTCTTCTGAAATATTATGAATCTCTGAAATCTGTTGAGAGCTATTTAAAAATTAAATTAATACATGTGTTTAATTTCCTTTCTCCAGCACTATATTATACCTTTGCCTCCCTCTTAATATCAGCTAGTAAGAGATTTAAGTCAGAGGAAAATCAGATTTGTATCCGGATCCTCATGTAGTTCACCAGCTACCAGCTGCAACAAAGCACGCAATAAAAATGTGATGGCCTTTTATTGCAAGTAGCACAGGAACAGTGCAACAAGTCACTTTACATGCAGCTTTCTTATAGTATGACTTTGAAGTGATACTGCATTCCTTCTTTGCCATTTTGGCCAGGTCTCCACTAGAGGCATTAGGAGTTGATTTTGCAATAGCTGTTTTATCAAAACCTGTTCATGTGGGCAGCATGATCAGTCCTTCCTAAAATTTCTATCAGCTCTGATGTGAAGTTCAGAGAAATCACAGTTTTCCATTGAATAAGAAATATTTAGTGAAGTCTGACTTAGGCTGTATTGTAGTAGAGTTCTTGTCTGTGAAGAAACAAAAGATTAGGGAATATGACAACAAGGAAAAAAAACCCATTATTTATTGGCCAAGCAGTCTCCTGTTACAATAAAATACTTGTCTGTCTTATGTTTTACTGTTACATTCCTTACACCTCCGAGTGAGAACCATGTCTTTATTCTGTTGTCATGCAAGAAAAAGGGAACTATTATTGAAATGGAATGGTAGTGAATTTAAAGCTATTAAAAAAATAATTAGTCATGGAATACTTAATGATTCTGGTAAATCTCATTTTTGTGTAATATTAGCCCTATCCCAAAGCTGGAACTGGCTGGTTAAGTATTTTAATGATCATTAATAACAGTTTTAGTAAAGAAATTATTTAGGATATACTCACCTCATGTTTCAAATCATGAGCCAGTGGAAAGGAATTAGTGTTCCCAAACATCCTTAATATGGCTTTGTGGCTTTATATTTGTGTGCCTTCTGTGCCATGGCTGGCAATTCCTGAGAGCTGGAGCACAGAGGCATCTATGTCAGTGTTTCACCTTAGATTAGAAGTGAAATTTGGAAGGAATTTTCCTGATGGTCATCACTTACCATGCTCTGTACGTGGGACAGTCTTGCAGCAAATGAACTGAATTCCTTCTAGATTAAACTTAACTGAATATTAACTCTGCAGCTACTAATGGGCACTCAGTCCACAAGACCAGACTACAATTAGTCCAAAGGAAAATTTTCTGAAAATCCTTGTTGTATAGTGTCCTCAGAGTCAGCAGAGGCTCTGCTACCATTGTCATACGTTACTTGCTGGTGCAGATACAACTTACACAATCTTTTCCAGGCATCAGTTTTCGTCTCTTCTTCCTCCTGGGGTGATTTCACTGATGTACTGCAAAAGTACTACATGCAGAAATTGGTGCCAGGGAAAGGGGCCTGGAAAGTCTTCTTGAAAAATCTTAGAGTGCAGTGGCCATAACTCTTAAAGTACCAGCAAGCAACAGTGGCTTATTATGGAAGAGTATAATATGTGACAGGCGTTTAGTGGTGCATCCCTAAAACAGTGTCCTAGCCTATAAGGATTTCTGTCTCATGAATTTTCAGGAATGATGCCTTTATATTTAACAGACTAACATAACTTCCTCTCCTGTGATCTTGTGTAGCTGATTCTTGAGTTCTTGTAAAGTTGTAGTTTTTACGTCTTCTAGCAAGGAATTCCCAAACTTAACTGCATGCTGTGAGAGCAACTATATTTTAGTTATGTCACCCTATCACTTATTAGTTTTTTCTAATGCTCCATAGCTCTTTTGCTGGAAGAGATGGTAAATAAATGCTCCCAAACCACATTCTCTACACTATTCATGATGTTTAGGAATGCGTTTCTTTTTCTTGCTGTTTACTACCTAGGATCATCAGAGGAATCAGGTAGTGGTGATGGTGGTTGTTGTTTTTTTCCTTATGTAAAGTAACATAGCAATGTTCAGGCCTGGCATCCAGTATGAATGCGAAGTGATCCTTTCTTCATATACTTCCAGCTACCAGTGGCTTTGGCATTTTCTGAGGCTGAGAATGTGTCTTGCACCATCACACTAAACATTTTATTTCCTTTTACTTTCTTGTGGTGTCCAAAGCAGTGTGTTCACTATACGCACACAAGGTGCAGCCACAGTGTTTTTCTTTTATCAGTCCCTTTAAAGGCCTGTGAATTTATGCAGAGCTGTATGTTTTCTCTGCATATAATGGTAGGATTGAAATGTCTGGTACCTGAAAGGCAATTCTAGTTCATTGTTATTTTACCAGAGTTAGCCATACAGGTGCTTCTGTTGCTGTCTGTAGTCAAGTTTTAATAATACCTCGCTCTCCTGCAGTAATGTTGCATTGGAATAAACTCTGGTAGTATTAGAGAATAAATATCATAGGAAAATGCATGCAAAAAAACCCCCAAAACATCAGTATCCCTAACACTGATGGGAAAATATTCAATAATGATAAATACACTGAGAATTCAACAAAAATATGTCAATTACTAGCTCCAATATGTGCTTTGTTTGTGTGCATGGATGTCTACGTTTGATCCTGGACTTTGATCCAGTTTATTTAGACACATTATAACCCCCAGTGGAAGTTGGTACAAGGTACTCTTTTCCTCCAAATATATATCTTTTGGTATACATAACTGTTTATTTCCAGAGAATCAGCTCACAGCATGGGATATCATGTTTTATAGGAATTGAGGTGCCAGTGAATCAGGACTAATCAGGTAGTGTTAGGTTGATAGTGTTACAAAGGTGAAATTAATTTTCTACCCCAAAGTGTCTAGATTTGTGCAGAAAACCTCCTTGCATGACCCAGGAACAAGATAGCTGAATTTTAGTTTTTGTTCTCACTGAGAAAAGGCAGAAGAAATGATTTCTGGGGGGGAATATAGGAGGGACTCCAGTGTTTTCAATAATCCTCATCAAATCTCACTGTGACCTGCAGTGCATCGCTTTATTTTATCAGTTCCTCTATTTGTAGAGTTAGCTTTCAAATAATTGCTATCTTACCTAAAACATGTATCCTCTGGAAGAATTAGCTCATATTTGTAAAGCAATTTGAGGAAAAAAAAGTGGTGTTTTATTGCTACTTATCATTAATATGTTTTTATTGCTGTATCATTTTCTCTAATGACTCCCTAAAAGCCAAATGGCTTACTGAATAAATGAAAAACAGCCCATCCAGAACCAGACAAGCTGCTTAGTCCATATGTTTAAAATACACCCCTGATAAGCTGTGAAATTAATGTACTGAATTCTAGATTTTTATTAATGGAGGTTTTGGGATAGAAGAATTTCTCCCCTGGTTGTTACAAGGCAGAACAAAACAAAACATTTCATGCATATGAAAGACCAAAATATTTTTTTAATACACTTTGGGACAAGAAAGAGTGAGAGTTGTGACAAAAAAAAAAAAAAGAAAAGCACTAGTAAAAGTGAATGAGAATAGAGTGTTTTGTGCAGTGTCAGACCTTCCTTCCAGCACTTGTATCATAAGTACTGTCACTGTTATTCTGCCCACACCGAATGGCAGACTACATCTGCCTAGCTAGAAGCAGCTTGCCAGTTTCTCTCTGTGAAGACATTTGACTATGCTCCACGACTAGACCTGAATATGCAAATCACCATCATTAGGAGGAATTTTCTATTTCTCTGAATTGGAAACCTGAGGCATTAAGGGGAGGATTAAAAGCAAAAGTAAACAAGCATAAAACACCCCCCAACAAACCAACCAACCAAAAAACCCCCAGGGAGATAGAATCTAGACAGAGGTGACATAAGTCTCCTTAGGAGTAGGCTTTAGTTGGTGGAGTGGTCCACCTGGCGAACTGGTTTTAATGCATGCTGGGGACACCTAAAGAAGCAGCTGTAATGTGCACTTCTGCGTGGAGGGCAGACAGGTGGGGACTCCTCCTCTTCAGGGTATTGATAGGGTTGTCCTCAACTACCATGTATGGACAGATTGTAGCTCAATCCCTTACTTAACAAGACCAGTGCATCTTTGGATGAATTTTTGTTCTTTTAGGGTCTTTTCTTGGCATGCTTGACATTGTCATTGCACCGAGCACTAAAAGGCTCATTTTTCTTGCAGATGTTCATCCTCCTGTTCCTCTCCACAGCAGCTAAGATAAGAAGGACCTTATTTACAGAAGCAGCCAGGCACTGTTCTGTTAAATGTTATTTAATCTGATTATAACTCTTTGCATGGGGTCTTGGGCATTGCCCAGCATGTAGGAGATATAGGTAAAACTCGGCTTGTCAAAAAGAAAACTGGCTGACAAATTCATGATTTGGTAGCGAGACTGAATCAGAAAATTCTGGCTGGTGATGGGACGCTTCATGTAGTACAGAGAGGCTTGATAAAAGCCAATGAACAGAGGATCTAGACAACTGCTCATCCGAAATCTAAGCAGTGAAGGTGACTGAAAAACTGTTCAATGAAGTTCTGAACTTTCCAGCTCTGCAATCATCAACCCACATCAATTCTGCCTCTGGCTAAAATGAGCTTTAACTGAACAGAAATTTTCAGGCTATAACGTACCATTTGTTGTCTGTGTTATAGGCAGGAAGAGGGTATATGACTCAGTGGCCTTTTCCAGCTTTAGAATTTAGATAAAAGTGGTATGTCTGTTGAAACTGTATTCTACAAAATGAAACCCTTCTGTGGGAAAATAAAATTGCATAATTACTGGTGATGGTGGGCTTTTTTTCTCTTTAATATTATAAATAAATATTTTCTTCTATCTGTTTAATCTGAACCTGACTATTTTGGTTTTTCTAAACTTACCAAAAAGACTGAGTCAGCTCAATAAAACACTAAACTTAATTTCCCAACCAGAACATTTCCACACAGATATTGCAGTTCATTCCACTCTGTATTAAAAAAAAAGAAAATTCAAAATCTTATGTGTTTAGAGCAAATGACTGCATTGAGAGAATGTTTAGTTCAACAGAATATTTGAATCTGCCAGATCTGTAGAAATCCATTAAAGTAGGCATGCCTTCTCTATTTCTTCTACCATTTTTAACTACAATATCTATAGAAAAAAGCATAAAATTTTCGAGAAGTGTTTTTAAAAATGTGAATAAATGCTCCAGTTTAACTGTCTCTATGAATACTGTCACTGTTTTGTCCTCAAAAGATCTTGTTATGTCTGAGACTTTTAAGACTGAACCAAAGTTTTTGATTTCAGTGAACTGATTGAGCCTAGCACAGTCACTTTGCAGGAGTTAAAGGTGCTAATATTCTTGCAGTCAGAAGGAATTTAATCCTTTTTTCCTCCTTATTCTAGGGCTTTCAGCAGAAATTCTCCTTTCATAGTAAAGAGATTGTGGCCATCAGTTGTTCCTGGTGCAAGCTGGCGGTAAGTGAACTGTACCCAAGGAGAGGGGTAGCAGCATCACCAAGTGGCCACTCTTCAAGCAATTTAATTTTTCCTGACACTCAGAGTTCCCTCTCTATGAATCCCCCCCCCCCAGTTTTGACATGTCAGTTCCTTTTGCTCAAGGACACCGTTACTTCATTTGGCTGACCTGGGTCCTTGAGAAGTGTCTTGCTGTGCACAACATAGTTACTGCCTACCTCCCATCAATGACCTGCTGCTGCTAGCTCAGCCAAAGTGCTCCTTAATATGTACAGCTGCATCCAACGAGGCTGTGGTCCTCAATTTGTGATTTGCATTTAAGCTGGAGTGGTTGTTTGTTTTTAAATTTTTTTAAAATTGTTTTCTTGTTGCTTATGGTGTTGGTTTTGGGGTTTGTTGTTTTTGTGTTTTGTTTTGTTTATTTTTTTGTAAGAAAAGGTAGCTGATGACTAGGGAAGATCTTTAGTTTTATGTTCCTAAAAGCCCATGATTTGAAGGAGTTGAAAATGATGGGGTTGCGAACATTGCTCCAATTTTTGTACCATCACCCTATTCTTCCTCTCCATGGTTCCCCTTTGTGTTTCTTGGCTTTCTCCTTAATTCTCTTTTCCTCTCTTCTAGTTTCATAACAAAGTCACCTGTTTCATGCTACATCACATTGAGGAGCCATGTTCCTTGGGGGCTCACGCTGCTGTCATTGTGCCTCCTACCTGGATCATTAAGGTGAAGAAACCTCAGGTAACTGCATGCTGATGTCTGTTTCTGAAGCTGTATGGCTGTGCAGGGCCAACTTGGCTTTGCTGCTCAGTACTCCTTCACTAAGGCATGCTTGTTCAACCCTGTCTTTACCCCTGAAACCCAGCATACATCCATGGTAATTATGAACCTATATCCTTTTGCCCCTTCGTCCAACCTTGCAGTAGATTTACCTGTTTGGGATGATTAACAACAAACGACTTTTGTTCTGAGCAAATCCAGCTCAGATTTGTTCCTCTGAGTTCAGTGAGCACACTGCAAGAAATCCCCTGTGTTGTAGGCAGCCAAGCATGTTTCATTAAATAGAGCTGAGCAAATACAGGGGGAAAACTGTTCACAAACATTCACTTGAACTCTGCAGTAAGAATTGTCTGTGTCTGTACTAGCATCCCTCTGAATTTTTCATCAATGGACATTTAAACAGACATGCCTTTTTTACATCAGTGTTTGCTAAATGTCAGCAGGAAGCCTGTGTGCTCATTTAATTTTAATTGCAGGTAACAAACAATAGACTTCAAAGCTTTTATAATGGATGTGATATATCCTGGAGAAGGTAATTCACTGGTGAATACAATAGGGACAAAAAGTACACAAAAGAGATCTAGCCAAAAATTAAAAGGAGATTCACATCATGCAAGAAGTATTTCTTTTTCCTTGGAAGTCTGTTTTCACTCCAGGTTAAACTGAAACAAACAAACACACACTGAACATATCAGAGAGTCAGAAATGCTGGTAAAGATCTTATTTCAGAAGCACTGAAACGTTTGGATTTTTACCTCAGAAGTGAATAGCGTCTGGGGTATTGAAACTTTCCACTCACACTTTCTTGTAATTTTCCTTCATTGATAAGAGTGTTGCTTTTGAAGAGTAGTGGTGTGGTTCTTAACGTCCATCCTTGGGAAGTGACCTAGGGGTTTCTGGCTCTGTGTCCTTCTTGTCAATAAGAATCACAGAATTAGCCAAGAAGTGCAGACTGTTGGCAAGGGGCTAAGACAAAATTACTCCCATAAAACTGGACAAACGTCTAAGCTGTGACACTACTCAGTTTTTATTTCCAGTCTAGGGATATAACTGTCAGATTTGTGCATGAGTAGTATTTTTGACAAGCTGGATATTAGAGAGAAGGCGGGGAAGGGGAAAAAAATCAACCCACATAGAGGAATCAAAAAGTCAAAGGGACTGCTATTTCTTCTTTAGGACCAGAGAGAGTAAGTAAGATTCATAGCCACCTCCACTCTGAGAAAAAAGGTTTCTTTGACAAATGTATTTTTTCCTCACTCTTTCTTCTCAGTTAGTTTTGCCCCAATCTCCTCCAGAGAAATCTTTTTTCTACTCTTCTTGAAGAATTATTGAGTCCTTGCCAGGGACCTAATCTCATTGGCTGATTTTCAGCACTTGTGGTGTGTTTGATAGATGTAGCCATGTCTGACATTATTAAAGAAACCTTTCTTAAATATTTGTAATTTTTATTTTACTTATTTTTTTAGTTATAGAAATTGGCAATTGTAACTTTCCTTCGATTCAGCATTTAGCTAAAGAAAGGTTCCTTCCTTACAATATTTAGACAATTTTCTTGTCCATTAGTTTTTCAGGAAAGTTCAAATAAAAATATAAATTTGATCTAGTTAAGTGTAATAAATGGGAAAAATGCTTTTAAATAAAGATTTAAAATGTTACCCTAAAAGAAAATACCTGTTAGCTTTGTATGCTTGAATCATGAGTGGAGAGGAATTACTTCAGTATTCCCTCTCCATCACATCTTAAGTCTTGAAATTCATGGTCAGTAGCATGCAAAAACCTTATCTTGAGTAACTGAAGCATTAGATAGCCCCAAATGATATTTAGCACAAACAATGGGTATATTTCCATTAAACTTCTTAACAGCACCTATTTTGCAGTATTAGTTCCAGAGAATGCACCCTTATTACTGTAGAAAAGACTAATGCATCTTTTAGATGTGCTTTCAGACTTTTTGGCAGAAGTCTTGTTTTCTTATTTATTATTTTTAGGAAATATGTTTTCTTTTCCTGTTGTTTCTGGCCAGCTCTGCTTTTGTGTACTATGATCATCTTCTCCTTGTAAGAACATTTGGTAAACACTGAAATATTCACTGCATTCAATCCACAGAATACAAACACAATATTAATAAACACTTGTAAATTCAGATAGTAAATAGTTGCATAACTGACAATCTGTTTTTCACATATTCTACAATCAGAATAAATTTGACTAGAAGCCTTTTTGTTTGGAAAATATTTCCTCAGCTCTAATTAGCTACTTACATTGGTCACAAGAAACTCCTGAACCAAATTCCCTACCCACGTGAAAATGATTTTAGTGTTGCCTTCATCCTGCTTGTTGGTTGTTTCTTTCAAGCAAATGGCTTTTTGTAGCAAAACCTTGCCCTGATTTTCAATTTTTATTGCTACAAAAATGGTTTTCCATGCTTATTTTGTACAACATGGGTCACCAGATTTCAAATATTGGGCTTGAATCAAGAGCACACTCCCCCTCTAGTTACCAGCAATGTTGTGGTAGCGAAGCATCATAGAGTAATTGGTTAAGGAAAAATCTCTGCTGACAACTTATGTTCTAAATGGGGAGATTTTGCTTCTTGCAAGCAGTTGACTGCAAGATGAAAAATGTTCAGAATGGTTCATATAGCTTTGGCTTGATGGTAGCCCTGTATGTAATGACCCATCTACATGGATGGAAAACTCCCAACATCCATTCCATGTTACTCATAATGTGAGCCACTTCTGCAACTTCATTACTGATTTCCAGTGTTTCTCTATTGTGTTAGCAGCACTTTTGATACCAGGTCCAATTTCCTGGGCTTTAAATCTATTCCACCTCCTAGTTTGTGAAAGCAGGTAACCCCTGTTGACTGGTGGTATTTTCTTAGAGGTAAGGTTTGGTAGCCTTGGTGTTAGCTCTGGAAATAGACTTACTATAAGCTCATGTTGTGGGAGAAAAGTAGACAAGGAGAATTTAGCTGATTCAGTCTGCCTTTTTTTTGGCAAGGCCAACAGTAAAATTGACTGTAAAATTAAAAAGCTTTCTGCTCAAGGTGAGTAAATACAGTGTTTTCTTCCTCTCCTCCTTTGAGGACCTTGAAAAAGTGCTAGCGAATATTTACATTTCTGGGTTTATTTACTCAATCACTGAGTGCAGCTGGCTTGTCTGATGGTGGTTTGTGAATGATCAGAAGGTGGTCAAGAATGACCTTCCCAGAGGCTGTTGGTTATTTAAGTCATTTGAGGTTATTTTAGCATCCTAAAAACCTTTGAAAATGAAGGTTGAAATGTGTAAAGGAAAAGATTGAAAGGGTCCACTGAATTTGCTTGAGACAGTCTGTGGCCCTTACGCCACCAATACACTGTACAAGGACTCCAATTCTGTTCGTCTAGCTAAGCTTGCTGAGAACTATACTGACCATTCAATAATACCAAAAATCTCTTTTTTGAAGATGGCCAAACTGACATCCACAAAGGAGAGGTTTCCTCTCTAGAGGCAAGTTAGGATTTACATATGGTACCAAATTCAAGGTATGCTTTGCTATCAGGTACTCCACTGAATAACATTATATGTTTATCAAATACTTATCACCTTGTTATGTCAACACAGTAGTGTGCATCCATTTTTTCACTTCAGTGTGCAAAGACTTATGATTAGTCTTGTCTGTTATTCTTCTGCGTGTTTGTAAAGAGAACCTGTTCAAGCAGCTTTTTTGCCTTTCATCTGCTATGGACATGCAGCTGCAATCATTGTAGTAAAGTTTTAGGTTCTCTTAACACTATAGGTGTAGACATGTTTAAAAAAAAAAAGGCAAAATACCATAGTTATGATGTAGTATATTTTAGTGCCTTTTGGACCGTGGAAATGGTTATAATCATGAATGAAGGCTTAGACTAAAATAGTTTGTCTGATATAGCTGTATGCGTCTTCCCACTCCATCCATAGGCTATGTTATGGGATATGTTATAGCAGTATTTTATGACAGCTACATTTAATCATTCTTTAAATTATTCTTTTGAAATTAGTCAGGTTTTTTACTGAACTGTCTTCACCCTTTCTAGAAGAACTTCACTGGGCTTAGGTCCATCCATTGTGGAAGTAGAATAACAAGTACAGTTCTTTCTCCAGAAGTATAGTTAAATACTTGTCTAGTATAATACCTAACTTGAACTGCAAACTAATATTTGTCAGCATAATTCAGTACACTTTAACAACAGGATAAGTATATTGAATTTTACACCTGGAGAGAGTGAAGCGTAGGGAAAGGTACTTGATATGCCCATTACCTTTCAGCAGACCACTGGTAAGTCTCTGAATAGACTAGATCTATCTGCTCTGTCCTGTGGCTTACTCCGCTCTAGGAAGATACTTTCATCAGAGAACAACCAAGGTACTAGGGTAAGGCCCCCATGGGAGGCAGCATTAAGAGCAATGTTCTGTGCATTTCTTGATGTAAAGACTACGATCAATCTAATTACTGGGGTAGGGCAATTAAAGACCATGCAGATGATATTGCCAATGCACTTCCGTGCTCACTCAGTGCTGTCTTTGTGGTTTAAGATGCTTTCAAGATCATTTTGTATTGGGGTAGGGAACTGCTTCTTTAGGTGGTTTCTCAAAATATGGTCTAAAAGGGCAGATGTCCTTTAATTGCTGTGTAGAACTGTCTTGTCTTCACTATTTTCAGTAAACAACAAGGTATATCTATAGCCTGGTCCACAAAGAATGCTGGTGACAAAAAGCTTGGGACCTTGTGCTCTGCAGCAGGCTTCTCATGGTCTGGGTGAAAAAGGACAGTACCTTTTTAGGTATTTGAGTCAAATAACTGTTAGTTGTTCTTAACTTTTCAGAGATGTGGAAACACTAACTTCCATATCTGGTGTGTAGTCCTGGAGTCTTGGAATTCTGGAGTTGGTTGTTAGGTATTAAACAGAATCTAATAACTATTCTTGTTAATATTGTTTAGCAAGCAGGATTAAGGACAGATGTCGCTGTTTCCAAATTTCATCATTCTGGTTATAGACTTTTTTTGTTAGTGGTACAATTTTGAATAAGGTCAGGACAAAAATGAACTTTTGGATGAGCTGAGTGGAACTTGCTTTCTCTCAAAGCCAGGAAATAAAAAAATCAATAAATGTTCTTCTAATTTCCTATGCTACTTTATTTCCTGCTAACAACCAGACTAGAAGTTAAAATACCAAGAAAATATTTACACTATTTTTTATAATGCAAAATTTCAACCATATGAAAAAGATTAGTGTTTCCTCCAGGTAAGATTTCAATTACTGAATTAAAATAATTTTTAAAATTCCCCTTTTTGGTCTGTTCTTATCACACCAAAACACTTTTTGGCTCAGTATCACTGAGCAGGCTGTTGCCAGCCTGGAGAATAGCTTGGATACAAGTTCTATTTTAACAGGTTCTATAAAAATACAAGTAATTTTATAGGTTTTCTTCTGTGTAGTTAAGTGGTACTGTTATTTAAAAACAAAACAAGGAAAAACCCCACAAACACTCCCCTCACCCAAATCCTTAAATGTTAAAAATTCAGTTTGTTGTTTACGAGATAATAACACAAGTTTCTTGATAGGCTGGAACTGACTCCACAGCACCAGGATCACATGCCATGGTGCTCTGCGTTATGTTGAGTCATACTGGATGCCAGAGCTAAAACTTGTTGTTTTCTTTCCTAAAAAAAACAAACAAAAACCCCAAAAAACATGAAAAATATCTCATTTATCATGTTTTTTATTACATCTTTATGCAGGTGGTCTCCATACCAGGAGACGAGCCTGATTGGGCAGGAGACTGGAGCCCCGAAGGGGAAATGGGCGTCTCCTACCCCTATTGGGAGGGTTGGCAGGTACAACATGTGGTGTTATGTGAGTCTATGGGAGCATCTGATCTTTTTCCCCCCTCACAGCGTGGGAAAGTTTCCAGTTCCAAAGCACCAGTCTGGTCTCCGTGTGTGGCTTTCTCCATAAACGGTGGTGTGAAAGTGTAAAGCATGCCGCGCATGTAATTTAAATCTCGAGCATGTGCCAGATACTCTTATCATTCTCCAAATGGACATGCATGGAAGAGCTTCGTAAAGGGGCTCTGTCTGGGCCTGTCTTCTAAACTTTGTTTTGCTTTTCATGTATTCTTCTTTTCTTTTGATGTAGAACTCATTAAAGTCTTCAACACGGCGGAAGAAGAGAACGTCTTTTAAGAGAAAAGCCAGCAAAAGAGGCAATGAAGTAGGTATTCAAGTGCCTTGGAAATCAGTGTCCTTTCTTTTAAATGTTTAAATGCAGACATTAAACTTCATTTTTTTCTTTAACTGCAGTGTTTCATATATCTTTTCTACTGGAATATTCCACAGTATTAAATTTGTTGTGAGAAGAGATCAGTTTTGATAAAACTTGTATGAGAACTTTTATTTGTCAAGTTGATTTGTTTCAACCAACCACATTCCCTTGAGATGTACGATATTCAGCTCAGACCCTTGGTTTCCACTAGGCAGAGCAAGGGTGTGAAGGTGGGATTGTGAAATCCATAATGAGTTTACTAATGCAAGGGTCCACTTTGAGAGCATCTCCTTCAGGAGATCTCATTGGATTGACATTGGGCCACAGAGAGAGAAAACAGATGAATGCTATGATGGTTTGATTTACCATATAGTTTAAAGAAGACCTTGTTTCCAGACCCTGCCTAGTGGATTAGTTATATAGATGAACAACAGCTTCACAGAAGAGGTGGAGGGAGACTCACCTTTCCATAACCAGAGCTTTCTGGTTAAGGCCCTCACTTGAGAGGTGGGGGAACTGCAGGCCAGAAACTTGAATCTGTCTGCCAAAGCCCACGAGAGTGCACTCACTACTGGGTTCTCTGTTGTCCTGCAGAGGTAGAGAGTAGGGGGGCAAACTGTTTTCTCATTACCATGTCATGTTTGACAAGTGACATTCATTCAAAGGTGGGAGGTTGGCAAGCCCAAGAATTCAAGACCAGCTTGTCTGCAAATTACCTGTTAGATGTAATTAACAAAATAAGTAGCTTATCTCATTTTGTTTTCCATTGGAAAATAATGTTAGAAATAGCAGTCGATCTGACACATTATTAGAGCTGTGTGAATACTTTTTTTTTTTAGAATTTTTGGAATTTTAGAATAGTTCTGTGCTGCATGAATTGATTTCCCCCCTCTTTGTGTTTTTTTCCCCCCTTACTCATTTATGTCAGCTGGATAAATTAGTCCCAGCTGAGCACCGCATTTACATGGGTGTACTATTAACAGTACCTGAGGTAGTTTTGTCAGAGCTGTGTTGTGTCTCCTGCACATGTTATGTCAAGCAAACATACATAGCTTTTTCTAAAGCTGTTTCTTGCTTCTTTTTCTCAGGATAACAAGGGTCGGCCATTTGTGATAAAGCCTATCTCCTCTCCTCTCATGAAACCACTGCTGGTTTTTGTCAATCCAAAAAGTGGAGGGAATCAGGTGAGAACATCATCTAGATCCAGGTCACAAAGTTTTAGTTTAACAACACTGCTTTCTGCAAATGAGAGTAGTTCTTGGTCAGTTAGAGAGGAAGAACTCTATGCCTGAACTGCAGTCCTTAGAAGAGGTCCTGGCTGTTGAATGCCTTTTCCACTATAGTGGAATTGGATGGGTGGAATGAATATTTGAGTATCTTAGCAATTGTATTTGTATCTTCAGATACAAAGGAATCTAAAGATAAATCTTAGAAAAGAATCTAAAATGATAGTTTGGAGGTTTTCTGAAAAGTTAGTGTTCCATAGAAAATTCAGATTGTCAATGAAGACTTTTGTTTTATCCAAAAAGTAGTTTAATTTTACTAGGAAAGCCTAGTGAAATTAATTAATGTGAAATTATACATTCCTATGGCATTCATGGTCTTGTACTATACCATAGAGAAACAAATTTCAATGACTAACATGCAGAAAATTTATCCAAGTGAATGTTTTCCAGATTAGTTCTGCCACTTTATGAATACCAGATAATATGAGTGCCTTTTGATAAACAGGACTTACTAGTTAAAGAAAAGATTGATGTAAGATACAACAGGGGCCTATGGAACCTGGAGAATAGCATAGCTACTGCTCAGTTTCTCCTGTGTTAGAAGAATTAGGGAAGATATCAAATGAAATTGCTAAGTCTGATTCAAAACAAAGAAAAATGTTGATCCTTTTCTCAGTGTGTGGATTAGCAGCAAAACTCCTTGCCCTAGGATATTGTAGATTCTAAATGTTTGCATGGGCTTAAGGAGATATTTGGAAGAGAAAACCCTGAAAGTTACTGAAGTCCCCCTCTCTGGCTCAAGAGTTCTGTGAACTGCAAAAAACTGAGGCTGGGAGAATACCTACAACAAATACCACACTTTTCTCTCTTCTTATGCCTTTTCCTAAGCACTTTGACTGCTATTCTTGGTTCTTCACTTAGGAGAAGGTGTCATACAGAAAAGCCATCCCTCAGCACAGGGAGCTATTGGAAATTCCTGACTTGCATCCCCCAAGCCATGTCTGAAAGGCATTATTTATTACTTTGAGTACAAGCTTGCTCCATAGTGTTCCTAGCCCTTTTCTGCTAGTAAGAAATCCTCCCACTTTGTGTTGGGGCAGAACAAAAAGGAAGGAAATTGTGTACACTGGCTAGATTTGTTGGTGGTTATTCCACAGAGTAATCATCTGTAATGACACTTCTTATCTTTCTCTTGGTTTATTTGCTTTATAAAGCACAGAAGAAAAACAGTCCAAGTACAATGAATAATGAACACTATTATTTCTAATAATCATTAAACTATTTCTAATTTCTCTTCCTTTGATTTTTCTCTCTTCCCAGGGCACCAAGGTTCTCCAAATGTTTATGTGGTATTTGAATCCACGCCAGGTCTTTGATCTCTCTCAGGAAGGGCCAAGAGATGCGTAAGTTCTCAAGCCTTCAGTGCTGTGAACCATAATTCTTTTCTGACCAGGAAAGCAGATGAAAGTCTAGCTTGGATACATTAGTAGAGTGTGTATGAAGTTTATGTATCCCAGTTTTGGTAGCAGCAGGGAGGGCTGCAGTGGTGGTTTCTGAGAGAAGAGATCGGAGGGCCCCAAGACACTATTGCTGCTGATCTCAGTGCCTGGCCATTCCCTAATGGCTGAGCATTACAATGGGGTGAGGCTGCCTCCAGGTTTCCATGTGTGACAGCATCATGAAACTATCTCTGCTCGCTGAGTAGCTAACTTTTCTTATCAGAGCAATAGCTGAAGAAAAATAGCTTTCCAAGGGAGAGAGGTCTTTTCTTTAAAGGGCTGATTCTTGTTGCTAAGGTTTGAGAGACCGTTCTGTGGTATTTGAGATGGGGATATCTACTTTACTTAACCAACTCTTCAGCACTGCTTTCCCAAGTTAAGCAATACAAAAAGATAGTAATAATGTAAAATCAAATATTTACCTGTATAAGATCAGTCTAAGCATCTCCTGTTCAAGACACCCAAGCCTTTTTTTTTCTGCAGAAACACCTTCACTGCTGATCCTCTCATCTCGTATAGAAGCTTTAAGGTACACATACAGTTTTTGGAGCTGTGTAAAGGTGTTAAAGGAGGATTAAGTCCTCCGGACAGCTCTCTACATGTGAGTGTACCCCCTCCATTAGGAAATATTCCATTATGCCTCTCTTCCATGTTCCTGAAGGAGCAAGTCTTCAGTGGGTGCCTTTTTGGCTCTGTTATTGATATCTTTCATCAGATGTCCAGAGGAAAAAGTCTGTTAGATGTTCTTGAGTTCTGTGATGTTTAAGAATTTGTCATTTTTCTACATGTGTCAGAAATAGTGACTTGGCAAACCCCTGATAAGAAACACAAAGTTTTTTTTTAAAAAACCTCAATGTTTATATTTGTTTGCTTTAGGACGAAAGATTTTGTCATTTTCAGAGGCAATATGAGAATTTGGCCTTTCAGATTTAACATGGGAACATGCTAAATTGATCAAATAATTCTCAGGAGTTGCTGCCTAATTGTGGCGGAAGACCTCGTTACACATCCTAGTGGTTTTGTGTGTTTGTGGAGATATGAAGTGAGCCTCAGGGCTCAGGCTGGATTGTGGCTGCCAGGGCTGATGCCTACTTACTGACAAAGCTGCTGGTAACACTCAGATTTTTTTAAAAGTTATTTTATTTTTCTGCCTTCACTCACATAGTCAGTAATGAATATTCAAAAATGCAATAAGCAGTAGTTAAACTATCACTTGGCAAAATGGAGGGAAACTGCTTGCACTGTTGTTCTGACTTCTACCCCTCCTTTCCCTTTCTCTCCCCTGGCTAGGCTGGAACTGTACAGAAAAGTGCCAAACCTGCGGATCCTGGCCTGTGGCGGGGATGGGACGGTAAGTGGCTGGCACCTGGCGCTCCCATGGTCATTGGCCAAGTAATTAATTCCTTGCAGTTGTGGGTTTCTGACCTTGCAGTCCCTGCAGAGACAGATCATGTCCCTTGTATTTGTGAAATCTACCATGTGGTCTGTCCTGTGCAATGAAGGAGCCAGGTCCTAATCTCCAAGATCCTATGTGATTTGTGCATAAAGATTTGGTACAGCTGAAAAAAAGCCCATGAAGACTAATTTTGCTGGCCTCCTCTGACTGTTTACAGGGATCTGAGGGTCTAGCCGGTTAAGCCAGTATCTGAAAGCCATTAAATCTTAACTTCTCTTCCTTCCTGCTATTGTCTTCATGATATCCAAGTACTGTCAAATAGGGTCTCCTCTGTTCCTAAAGAAAGCGATTTTTTTTTAAAAATTAAAAAAAAATTCTTCCCCCCCTCTTATTTATTTACAAAACATATGTGAGAAAGAATGTTGCACTGGTCATATTACTAGCCTAGGTGCTGGCAGATCCAGATTCAGTATTTTTGTTTGCTACTGAATTTCAAGTGTTTATTGGATAAGCAAATAGGGTCAGCTCTTTAAAGGATTTAAGCACCTTTTGTTGGAGACAGACTCTACAGTTCAGGGTCTGGAGGCTGTGGGTGGTAATAGAAGTATTATAACTGCATTGCTCTTTCCAATACTTAGGAATATCATAAATCTCAGTCTGTGCCACTGAGTGCTTAAATACATTTGAAAAACTGACCTTTAATCTCTGTGAGCCTCAGTTCCTCAAACATGCATTTGATAATAGTTATAAAACTAAATATAGTAAGGAAAATGCATTACTGCTTGCAAAGTGCAGTGGCTGGTCAGGATAGATATAGACAGATGTTTTGGGCACAAAGAAGGATTTTTTCCTGTTTTTGGGGAGTGAGCTGAGCCTTAACTTTAACCCATCTCTGCTTGAATTTCTGGGGGAACATTCTGTTCAGCTTCTGGGGGTACTTTAAAACCCCGACTGCAGGGTTATAAATACCAGTGCTTACCCTGCTAAGAGTAAAGCAAAGCCCAAAGATTAGGCTACTGTCTTGCTGGTACCTGGGAAAATAATATATTACTGAACTGTCAACTTTCCTTGATAAATATGCAAGGCATTCCAGGAGGTATAAACTGCAAATAAATGTTTCAATCTGTTCTCGAGTCTTTTTCTTCCATTTGAGGAGCCAATATTTTAATAGGGAGAAAAATAATCCTGAAAGTATTAAAATAAAAATGAATATTACTCCGTTGAGTGATTATCCTTTGTTTTCCTTTTGCTGAGCAGTGCAAGCGACAGGTGGCAGCACCTTCTCAGAACTACGAGCAGCACTCCACTGTTACATTTGCTGCTGCTCACTTCGAAGCAAATTAGTATCTAGTTATTCCCAAAGCCATTACATCTAGAAATGAAAAATCTGGCTCAAATAGACTTTGTGAATGTTCAATGAGACCAGATGTTAACTTGCATTATTAAGGTGAATCAGAATTTATTGTAACTTTTCCATCCTTACAGCTTGCTGCTCCTCTCCAGTGGAAAGCTTTACTTTCAAACTAGTCAGGGGCTTTCTATTCACAAGGAAATGATTGTGTAATCCTTGATTGTAAAACTAATGTGCAAGGTTTAGGAATGACCCCAAGTTAAATAGAGGTGCTGTATTTATAAATTAGCAATTTGAAATTTCTTTTTATCAGTTAAAAGCATTTGTAAAAGTGGTAGGTATTGTAGTGTTACTTGTACCAGTGGGAGGCTGAGGCACAGATGTACAGATTAAGTCAGTGAAAATGACAAAGTGCTAGTGACAGAGGACTCCTCAAGAAGTCTTGGCCCAAGTGAAGTTATCAAGTCTCTTTATTATGTACCCTGTTATCAATAATGAAGGATAGATGTTTTGAAAGATAGAAGGTTACTTACCTCTGAAAATCCCTTAAGGATTCCACTTAGTCCTACCATGGTACCTGTGATAGATGTAGGTACCTTAGGTGACTTCCAAGTTCTTGGGAGTTGTTTATTCAGATGACTGTTGCCAGACAATGACCTCTACTGTGGGAGTCACATCCCAGATGAATGATTTAATAACTGGACAATTGGTTGTGATAAATAACTGTCCAATGAATGTTATTTATACAAAATTAAATTAATCCCTTGGGACTTGGAGAGACACACTCTAGAATACCGAGCAGCGTGGTAGTAAGGCTATTTACCAGGCCACGTCTTCGGCAGTTATTCAAATTCAATCTGTTGTTCCCAAAACCCACATTATGCTTGGTGTCTTTTGTGAATCACACACACATAATCACACAGAATATTAGGAGTTGGAAGGGACCTTGAAAGATCATCTAGTCCAACCCCCCCGCCAGAGCAGGATTCCCTAGACCAGGTCACACAGAAGTGCGTTCAGATGGGTTTTGAATATCTCCAGAGAAGGAGACTCCACCACCTCTCTGGGCAGTCTGTGCCAGTGCTCTGTCACCCTCACTGTGAAAAAATTTCTATGTTTATTCACACGAAAGCTCCAGTGTCACCCCCTTTCGGGTTAAGAATCCATCTGAAATCATAGTAATATTAGTTGGCGTCAGAAAAATCCTGTTCAGCTGCAGTCAGGATTTCAGTTTTCTGTCTTATTTTAAAATATGCTTTTAAGCATGCATTTCCAGCAGAGGCTGCACTTTTCAACACTGACATCAAGAAAAACAAACCAAAGCCAAATAAAACCCCCTTCTTATTTATTTTTTCTTAATTCTTTGTTTTAAAATGCAGCAGAGGTTCTTTCATAGTTTATAATTTGTATTTTTTAAAGGAGAGAAGTAGTTTAAGGAATAGTCCTATTGTAGCAAGAATTTAAGTCATCAAACACTTGATAACATCTTCAGCATCAAAGTGTTTCAATTTGAAACTTTTATGTAGTACAGAATAAGGACAGGAGAGAGAAATAACTCTCTAAAATAACTAATAGCTTACAATGCCAAAGAGGCAGATTCATTATTACAAACCAAAGCCTTCAACTTACTCTTTTATTCTGTTTGTAGTCTTTTATATATGTTTTTGTTTGTATATACATATAACTAGAAAGTATAAATATTATATGTATCTTGTGCTTTGTACTGAGTGAAATAATTCAGCACCAAGGTCTCTTGTCTGGGGAATGGGAGACCTGTGCGAAAGTCCATGCTTGACTTCGTTAGGACCTTGTGTTCCAGGACACGCTCTGAGATACAATGCTGTTTTAATGTGTGTGTCTTGCAACTTTGTTCATAAAAATTGTCATAAGTTTAGCATCCTTTATCATAACAGCAATTAAAAAAAGTTATCTTCAACTGTTCATAGTGTTCTTCACTCATTTTTACATGTAGTATTTTTCAGAGCAATATTTGGCAGCCTTATAATGGCAGGTGTAATGTATTTTAATTTCCTGTTTAAAGAAAAGCAGCTTATATGCTCCCTTTCCTCAGTAACTCTGTGTGCTGCTAAAGACAGTGTTTACATCCCATTGCTGCTTCTTGCACAGGAGCTTCATGAAGACTGCTATACTTGTTCTGCAAAAGGTGAAGCCTCAGATGAGGCAGTTGCAGAGTTCAATTTCAGAATTCCTTATTTTTCCTTCTCCTTTTTGTTTTACTTCATCTCTGTGAAGGGGACATAATAAAAATGTCTATTCCAATTTTTCCATCCTTAATCTTCCTGACTAGCAGTTCTCTGCATTTCCCATTTCATAGGTGGGCTGGATCCTGTCCATCCTCGATGAGCTGCAGCTCAGCCCTCCTCCTCCTGTGGCTGTCCTTCCGCTTGGCACTGGGAATGACCTTGCCCGCACCCTCAACTGGGGTGGGGTAAGCACTGCCTGGGGTTTCCTTAAGTGTGGGCTCTCAACTTGCTGCTTTGATTTAGTTGTATAGGCTGAAACTTCATTTTGGCTAAAATAGCAGACAGGGAGGCGTCCAGGGTCTGCCTCAGTTAGCTACAATGGTTTGGTTCAATTTCCAGTCTGGGATCTTGAATTACTAATGAAGTAGTTGTTGTAATAAAAGTGTACATAGGTGTATCTGTCTAGTATTTCAAGCTAAGTAATAAGGAGGATATGCAGGCTTCTAATTTAAGCATAGTTTAAACTTTATTTCTCTGTATTTATCCTTGACTACGTTACTGGAGTAATTGTAGGCAAAGCAAATATACTTTGAGATCCTCTCCTTATGGCATTACTTTACCTGCCCAAGTGTTGTGTACAACAGCAATAGCTTGATAAATTTGATACATCAAAATTTAGCAGTATTTTGAGGTGTTCTTAGGAATATTTGATCTGACATTTTAGGCCTGTGTGAAAGAAAGCACGCCTGCAAAGTAATTGGTGAGTGACCTGCTTTGCTCTCACTCGTGCCATTTTGCTGTCAGGGTTACACAGATGAGCCAGTGTCCAAGATCCTGTGCCATGTAGAAGATGGAACCATTGTCCAGCTGGATCGCTGGAATCTCCAGGTTGAGCGCAACCCTGATTTGCCACAGGATGAGCTGGAGGATGGGGCACGTAAGGTTAGAGACTACTTTCTCTCAGGGAGATGATAAGATGCTTAAGAGCATCTTTGCAGCACCATAAGCTAAAACTGTTTAATTCTCTAGTTACATCTTTGTTTTGCTCTTTTCATACGTCAGTGCTTCCAGAGGTGCGTGAAAAGTAATGCACGTTAACTGTTCATTTGTTGTTTGTAACTTCCAGATATTGAACATGTATTTGAGGAAATCCTGGAAAATATCCCTAGCATTTTATCTGAAAAGTCCATTGTTGTTTTTCTCTGATTAACCTGAGGCAGCAGGAGAAGCAACCCTGTGGCTACTATCCATTCCTAAATTAGAAAAAATAATCTAAAACCAGGATGTAAAATCTAATTCCTTCGGATTTTGCTAAAGGAAACCAAGTGTTTCCTACTTTACAACAAGGTTTAGTGTATTTTTGTATTTAACTTCTTTGTGCATGGGTCTCCAGATAATCTCCTTTAGTGTACCTTGATAGTTGAATGCAAATAGTTTTATGTGAGGGGATCACATTTATAATAATATGTAACTTAGATTGGAGATGTGGAAAGTGTTACAGTCATAAAACAAAACCAAACAGACAAAAAGATTCTGCAAACTGTTTTCCCCTTCTTAGTTAAAATTTCCAATTTATCTCCTGGATGCTACTGTTCTCTCTCTACAGCCCTGCTGGGCATGTGTAATGATGAAGAGCCTAGATGTACTCTTCTCTACATCATGCATCCAACCCATCAATAGAATTAGGGTTTCTTGTCTGGAACTTGTGTTGCTCCTGGTTATATACAAAGCAGAGCTTGAAGTGCCAGCAATTAAGAAAACCTTTGTATTGACATGTTAAATGGAACACCACTATGGGAAATCTCAATGACAACATAAGGAACCTTTTGCTGCGTTTACAAAGATACATACGTGATCATACAGCACTGTAGATGCGTTTGTGTTCTTTGGGCTTTTGTATCAGATCATCTTCCACAAGCTATTACTAACCTTGAGGAACCTTCTGCATAGACTTGCCTGGTGTGTTCCATTTTCATCTTCATAGATTTGCATGAGATGCCAGGTTTAAAATAGTTAATTCCTGCTGTGTCATGGAATGTTTCATTTATGTTATTTTTCCATGTCTTTTTTTTTTTTTTTTTAATCCAATTACAGCTTCCTCTCAATGTCTTCAATAATTACTTCAGCCTTGGATTTGATGCACATGTTACACTGGAGTTCCATGAATCTAGAGGTAAGAGGAATGTTGGGTTTTTTTCTTAGTCTTGGGAATGGACAGTTATTTTATGAATTATGTTTGGAATTGTATTTAACTTCCTATTATTATAATTCAGAAGTAAAGCTGGAACATAAAACCCCAGGATGCAGTAATTTCCTTCCTATTTGTAGGTATCAGGAGTTATCCAAGAGATTTCATGATTTAACAATGAAAAAAGTACAAGGGCAAATGGCATTCACTAGAGGAAAAGGCGAGCTTTTCAAAGCTTTTGATCTTCTAAAGGAGATACTAAGTACAGATATAAAGGAAGTTTATGCTGATGTAGAAGTGTCAGAATAAGAGCAGAAGTAAAAACAAGTGCAAGTCAGGCACTAATATGGTGGAAGGAGAAAAAGCTGCAAGACTGTGTCAGTAGGAGGATAATTGTACTCTCAAACTGAACAGCTGTTACCTACGGATGAGTATAGCAAAATATCATTGGACTTGACATAGACCCAGAGTGTCTGTATGCAAGTGAAAAGTGTTAACATCCACAAAACTGTCAGGAATTTGACTTGTGGTAACATTTGTTTGTTGCCTTGCCAATGGCAGTTATACCACCCCATACAGATCCAAATGTGGCTTATCGGGTGGACTTTGGACTGATCTGAACTGCTCTATATGGTTTAGGCAAGGACACTTGTATAAACAAACCTTATTCAATTGTCTGTGCTCAGCTTTTGGTCATTTCAGCTTCATATGCAGGTATTTTTTCTGAATCACAGCCTCCCTTTACTTTTAAACTATCAGAGTATCATTTCAAGATGAAAAGATAGCACTCTAATGCCATACTAAATAAAGAGCAGGATACATGATGGAATTAACTAATGCATATTTTATAATGTTTAAGACTGCTTCAAGCTTTAGGAATAATAAAGAGGGGCCACAAAAGGGCACAGGAATGAAATGGTGACAGCTGTATGCATTTTTTTATGAATGCATATAATTATAAATTGCTAATATGACTGCAAATATATTGTACAGAAGAAATGCATGACTACTTTCTCATTTAATGGAGGTATTACTTAATAATGAAGTTATAGAGCCCTATAAAGAATGGATGTTATTCCAGAGATGCCTGTGTTTTAAAAATTTACATGGGTGAAAAAATACTTGGCAGAGCAAGCTGTGTGTCTTTGAGTGGATATGTGTGGCCAGGAGAGCTTTTCATAGCACAAGTCTCTGTTCGCAAGAATCAATACTGTTGTTGTCTTTCCTTACCCTCTCAAATACTAAAATGTACAAAGTGAGTCCTTTGTATTTTAGAAGAGAAAAGCTTATAGCCTTCGAGGTGTTGCTGGTGTGTGGATTTTATTGTTTTTTATGGGGACTTGGGGTTGTTCAGCATAAAGAAGAGAAGGCTCTGGGGAGACCTTATTGCAGTCTTTCAATACTTAAAGGGGGCCTGTAACAAAGGTGAAGACGGACTTCTTAGCAGGGTCTGTTGTGGTAGGACAAGGGGTAATGGTTTTAAAATAAGAGGGGAGATTTAGACTACATGTGAAAAAAACCCAAACTACAATCAGGATGATGAAACACTGGAATCAGTTGCCTGGAGAGGTGGTAGATGCCTTATCCTTGGAAACATTCAAGGCCAGGTTGAACAGAATTCTGAGCAACCTTATTTAGTCAAAGAAGTCCCTGCTTATTGCAGGGAAGTTGGACTACATGACCTTTGAAAGTCTCTTCCAACCCAAACTATTCTATGATTCTGTCAATTAAGCAGTGCAAAACAAATTCTGATCTCATGCAATTGATGGCAATCCAGAGAAACTCTAGCAAAACTTAAAGTTTGGTCATGACTGTAACACTGGGTCCATTAAGATAAGTGGTTGTATGCAGGTGCTTATGTGGATCTATTGTAATCACATATAGTATTAAAACAAACACCATCGCAACCCCCACCAAACCAAGATATATTAGATATATTTGAACTCGTGGCCTATCAGGGCATTTTATGCAATAGAGATCAATCAATTGTTACATTTAGAATGAGTAGTGATTGTGACGTTTCCGAGGAACCTGTACATAAATGTGGCCTTTTCCATGGCAACCTCTACAATTTTCTTATCACTAATCAAATTGAGCCTTGAGGGTTAGCTCCAAGCCTGACATATTCAGCTCTGCTCCTTTGGGAAGTGTTCTGGGTAGCAACTCTTCCCAGTTTTCTCCATTGGTATCCTTGTGATTTGCTGAGCAGGGGATATGCAATTTGCTTTATCCCTGTTGGCATACTGTTTGGTCCCTCAGCTCTACAGGACTACTCACTGGAGGCTGTCTTGGGCATAGCGATCCTGAAATGGTAGAGTTTTAGATTCTTTGGGGTTTACGGAGGGAGGTGCAGCAGAACAGTTACCTTGGATTTTCTGAGGGTGGGCTTTGGCCTATTTAAGAGACTAGTTGAGAGAGTCCCTTGGAAGGCAGTCTTGAAGGGCAAAGGGGTCCAGGAAGGCTGGACGCTATTCTAGAAGGAAATATTAAAGGTGCAGAAGGAGGCTGTCCCCATGTGATGAGCTGGGAGGGAAGACCACCAGCCTGGCTGACAATGAGCTTTGGTTGGAGCTCGGGCAAAAGAAGAGCTTATAGCCTTCGAAAGAAGGTGCAGAGGACTCAGGAGGACTACAGGGATGTTGTTAGGCTATGCAGGAAGAAAACCAGAAAGACAAAAGGCCAGCTAGAACTTAATCTTCTGGCCATTGCAGTAAAAGATAACAAAGTGTTTTTACAAATACATCAACGACAAATGGAGGGCCAGGGAGAATATCCATCCCTTACTTGATGCCAGGGAAAATAAAAGGCCACAAAGGATGAGGAAAAGGCTAAGGTACCTAGTGCCTTCTTTGCCTCAGTCTTTAACAGTCAGACCAGTTATCCTCAAGGTACTCAGCCCCCCGAGACAGACGACAGAGACAAGAGTCTGAATGAAGTCTCTATAATACATGAAGAAACCTGCTGCTCCATGTAGACATGCATAAGTATATGGGGCTCCATGGGATCCACCTGAGGGTACTGAGGGAGCTGGAGGAAGATCTAGCACAGACACTGAGACTTCGGAAGCCTCCTGCTTATTAGCATGGGGTGTTGAGACTTTCTGTAAAGAGCTGTCAGCTCAATAAGTGAGGTGAGAATTTACTTATGCCACTAATCGTTTAAAGAACAGGTGGTCCTGGCTGCATTCCAGGCTGACTCATGACACAACAAATGGATGATACAGTAGCTGAGCAACCAATTAAACATGAAATGCAAAGTAGCTCATTCTTACAAAATGAAGCCTTAAACTGTGAGATGTAGTGACTTCAAAGAAAACTAGAAGCATTGTTTCAAGTGGTTGTTTGAGAAGTACTTTAGAAGTGTTCACACAACTGTGATGCTTTAGCCAGAAGGACTATCTTGATAGTTGGATGTTTTCACTAGAGAATACTGAGCAAGGGTAAGTGATTGGTACTACCACTAAATACAGCGTCAGAAGGGCTGCTTCTGAAATCTCTGGATGCCACAGGCTAGGAAAGCTGTTCCCAAGGAGGCACGAGAATGACCTGTGTTCTGGGAAACATGCCTTACACTAGGAGATTAAAGGAGCTCCATTAAGTTTATTGGAAAGAAGGCTGAGATGATTCAATCACTGCCTATAGGTATTTAGTTAAGGAGAAGATGTCTGATAGTTGAGGGCTCTTTAATCTGACAGAGAAGTATAACAAGATTTAGCAGTTGACAGTGAGAATAATTAACCATTAGATGTGCATTACTACTGGACTATTAACATTCTCCATCACCTGAAGTCTGAGTCTTATCAAAATGAAACAACTCTCTAAATAGGTTTTACAATAACCACCATTTTTTTTCTTTTCTTTTTTCCTTTCCTGCAGGAGTATTTGGGTAGAGATGTTTATTCCTCAGTACCTCTTTGCAACACATCATAATTTAACTGTTTCATCTTGTAATTTCCCAATGCTTTACTCCTGCTTCAAAGCATGGGTTAGTGTTTCATGAATTTCTAGTAATTCCTAAAGGTCTGTTCTCTGTTGGTAGAAGCAGAAGTCTCATAAATGGTACTGAGGGATCGTTAGATGAATAGTGCTAAATGAGAGGTGCTAAATTAACTGACTGTATTCTTGTTACCTCTTTGCTTATGCTTCCATCTATTTTCACTCTACAGGAAAGGGGAAAAATTCAATATCAGTGTTTGAAATCTGATAGCAGATAATGACACAGCTGGGGTACTCTCACACAGGAAAAATATATTAATGGTAATATTTTCACTGAGTGATGTGTGCTAAAAGCTCTATAGGGCTACCAGGGAGTGTGAAGGAGCAATGGAGTCTACCTGTTTTATTAGGGTGTTCATGTTATTCTTTTTATCCTTTCACAGAGGCAAATCCAGAGAAATTCAACAGCCGATTTAGAAATAAAATGTTTTATGCAGGGGTGAGTTGTGATTTGTCTTACAGAATGATGCTCACTTAGTTGTTTGAATGCTCTCTTAAGCACCTCCCCTCACTTTCTCACAATAGGAGCTCATGCCAGTTCATTTTACCTGTGGCAATTTCAAGGGCACATATACTGCTTCTGGCAATGCCACACCCATGTCAATTGGAAAGTGCCCGAAGCATTGTTGCTTTGCAGAGCTTAGCAGGTTAGAGAAATGCTGCTCCTTTGGATGTAGTACTGGTCATGTTTTGGTCCCTCTGCTTCAGCTGCTCAACAAACTGGTTTGTTTAGTGGGAAGTTTGGGAAGCACACTGATATTGACTTTCCTAAAGAAATTTCCCAAGTGTTGGTCTGTATCTTTGTGGCTTTGAAGAGTAGTCTTGGAAGTAGGTCATGGGACATGGAGGGCAGAGATCAGGTATTTGGAGTGACTAATTTTCATGTGTGAATATGCAAACAAAATTACCCACTCCTGGTTACATAGACAATAGGTTTATTCTAAAATACAGTCATTGAGAGAAACACTGATTTGATAATGCATTATATACAATGTCTTTCTGGATGAAGACTCCCTCTAGAACCACGTTCCTTCAACGTGGAAACAAATACATGAGAGAGAGTTTGCATTTAAATCCTTGGTAACCAAGGACCATCTTTGGTTAACTTCTCCAAAGGGGAAGTAGCATAACTTCAAACAAGAAAAAAATCCAAACCACCACCAACAACAATAAAACCCCCACATATATTTCCTGAGGGCAAGAAAGAATAGGTTTGGCAGATGGGTGTCATTCTGTTAATTAGCTCTGTGGTGGGATAAGAAATGAGGAGAGAGGAGGTACTAATCACAATTCCTGCACTTATTTCTGTTGCAGGCAGCCTTTACAGACTTTCTGCAGCGAAGCTCAAGAGATTTATCTAAGCATGTTAAAGTTGTGGTAAGTATAAGAAATTATGTCATAGTATTGTGGGAAGAGGGGGGAGGGGAAGAGAATGAGGTGAGAGTTTAATGGCTCTGTTACTTTTCAGTTTTGAGCATGACATTTGCAACACATTCCAAGGAATGTCTTGGGAAAGTTGTTACAAAGCAGCAACACTTCTCTTGTCTGTGGCTCCATTCAGCAATTTCTCTGTGCTCTGTCACTTTGGCTTTGTAGTGTGATGGTACAGACCTGACTCCAAAGATCCAGGAGCTGAAGTTCCAGTGTATAGTGTTTTTAAACATACCCAGGTAAGCTTAAGGCAGATGCTTGGAGTTATGCAATAATAAATATAACAATTAAAAGAAGATACCTACAAATTGTCCTAGACTGGCTGAATGTGCAGGAAACATACTGCTACTGTGTTACCTTCTTAAGAGCTGGGTACTTCTAATGCTGTTAATTAGCGATATGGAATGGGATCAGAGTTCAGGGTGCAGCAAAACCATCCTTTAAAAAGTTGAATATCCTCATACAGAGATAGCAGAAATGATTAACAAACATACTTTCAAAGGCTGTGCATGTAATGTGGAAATAAGATTGTAAAGACACAGATTCCTGGTCTTTTGCTTAAATAGAGTGTGAAAAAATCAAGGTGGGCTGTGGGCAGGTGGGAAGTAAGGGAGGGAGGAAAAGATGAATATTTTTATGTGAAAGAACACCAAACTATTGGAAAAAAAAAAAGTGCTGTTTTTTAACACGTTAGATGGTATCTCAAATAGAAATGTGGCTATATTCTTAGAAGCTATCTACTACTCTCTAGAGCAGTAGTCTCCGAACTGTTTTTGATTGTGCATCCCTATCAGTAAAAAAATTTCCGAGCATCACCCCAGTATATGAATATTTGTTTGTTCTATGCATGTACTACTGTAGTAATAGTACATACATTATAACACATACACAAAAATAGAAATTAAGAAAGGATGTGATAAATATGACTCAAGTGCTGTTTTAATGTTTGTTTTCTTATTTATTAAAAGTATGTACTATTTTTTTCACAATGCCTAATTTTCAATTGTGGATTTTCCTTGCATGCTCTTTATGATGCGTGCCCCTAGTTTGGAGACCACTGCTTTAGACAGCATACCGCTTTGCTCCATGTGCAGTTCCAAGCACTTGATCTTTTGAGTCCTACACTGCCTTTCACTGTAAGCTTTTACTTGGTGTCGCCTCTCCAAAGTTCCCCGTTCTATCATTCTTAGATCACATTTACATCTATTCTTTAATGATAGGAAAGATAGAAGCTACAGCTGCATCTGTTCCTGCTTCTTGTTTCTCCCTGCCTCCTCAAGCTGTGCAACATTTTTTATTCCGTGTGCTGTTATAGCTGCTGAGCCAGCAGGGAGACTAGAAATGGAGCTATAAGGCTGGTGGTGCTGCTGCACCCCCACGCCTGCCTAGCAAAAGGGCTAAGGAGTTTTCTGGCTCAGCTGCTCATCTAAAGAGAGCAAAGCAATTGTGGAGAACAAAGTGCTTCTGTTCTGTTACCTATCTCTTGATGTTTCCCCATTTTCTTCTCACAGAGGAACCTGCTAAAGAATATGATGGATATTTATGGACGTTGTAGCAGCTTGAAAAAGAAAGACAGGCTTTCCTTTTTGTCCAGTCCTTGTCAGCATAACTTTGAGTTGTCTCTGAAATGAATCCTGGAATAGATATCTGGATACTTCTGGAGGACAGCAAAAGAGAAGAATAGTCAGGCTGCTTGTCAGGACTCATCAGTGCAAACTGCTTTCTCACAGCTTGCTTTCCAAATCTCTGTGTAGGTACTGTGCTGGCACAATGCCCTGGGGAAACCCTGGAGATCATAGAGACTTTGAGCCTCAGCGCCATGATGATGGCTACATTGAAGTCATTGGGTTCACCATGGCCTCACTGGTGAGTATATTGCAGATGCTACCTTCCCAAAGGTGCTACCAGGCTTGGTGAATTCTGTGGGCAGGACTATGGAGTGTGAAGTTGTCCTTGTTACTGAAGAACCACCATGATTCCATATATTCAGCTAAGGCCAAATTGCATGTCCGTACATTTTACATATGCCCTCTAAATATGTTGTGAAATATTAGTAATAGCTGGCACAAATGTTCTGCTAAGGAAAAAGAATTCCACCAACAATTTTGTCAGTACACACTCTGTCAATACTGTCCTTGAAGTGAACTAAAGCTGTTGCCATGAATGCAATGTCACTGTAAATACCTTAGTGTCCTACTATCACAGTGGTCAAACACAGTGACAATCTCTTCAGAGGGTTATTAAATGCGGTCATAGAGGTGGTGGTTATCCCTGGGCTAGCATTAATCTACCTAAGGAGCAGCAGCTTGAATTTATTGTGGCCAACAGAAGGCATATATCTGGACTCAGAGTTGTATAGAGATCATGCACAAGTCCATGCTCTTAGGTCTTTGTTGGCACTGTCTTGTGTGGGCTAGGTGAAAATTAACATGTATAAGCTTGTTTTCACTAAACTTACACACTTATTTGTTGTGTGACCTGCCCCAAGTCCATATCACCTTCAGTGAATACCCATGATAATGGTGTGTGTTTCCTCAAAGACAAATTCAGACAAATCTAATCTTCAAACTAAGTAGAAGTAAAAGGTTGCCTTGATTGTCTGAATTAAGGATTCTTTCTGGGACTCCTTTTTTTTTTTTTTTATGGCTCCAGTGGATTAGGGAAATAACCAACAAATAAGAAAAATTTTGTTTGTTAACCTAGTAGAGCTTGTGGAATGACTCTTTGTTACTTCACCACTGAAGATTTTAGGGTATGTTTTTGAAGATGATATCAAAAGTCTGTTTAGTACATACCAACTGACAGTTTTCAGTTGGAAGATTTTTGGTTTTGGTTTTGCCGCTAGTGTGGCTGTAGCCACTTGCACTGGCTAGAGTGATCGCAAAAGCTGTCACCAATTTTTGTTGTGACTGAATTTAAGTAGGGCCCTTTGAGCTGTTGTTTCTCCTAATGCAAGCCTAGTTCAGAATTGAGGGTCTACAAGTCTACATTGGTTGTGACGCTGAGGAGCCATTGTAATCCTAAACTGTATTGATATAATCCCAACTTGCTCTGTTTGTGTCCTAGATGTGCTTGGTCATACCCAAGAATGTCTGTGAGATCATGGAAGAGAAATAATGTATATAAAGTATTAATCCGTAATGCATAGAGTATAGAGTAGGATTAAGGTTTTGCCTTGTATTTAGGCTGTTCTCTGTTAGGAGTGCATTAATATAGGATTTATTTTCTGCATCTAGTAGATGACAGCTAATAGTCACATAATAGTAATTCTAATTAAAAAAAATATGTTTCTGCCCAAACATGTTTGCCTAGAACTAGAAGGATGTTTTCATCACACTCCTTGTTTCATTTCTTTGAAATACATTTTTGAACATGATGTTTAATTGTTTTTAACAAAGTCCTTTTGCTTGCTCTTTTCAGCATGTCTACTCTCAAGGCTGAGTTGCTATGTAAGCTTTCATAAGGATTTTAAATTTGTCCAATTCATATTAAGGATGGAATTCTGTTTAGGAAGAAGAAATAATTTTTTTTTTGTTTGTTTCGCAGATGTAGCTGATTAGAGCTGTTGCTTTAAAAAGCAAATATTTTGTAGCATTACTGTTAGTGTAAAAAACAAATCAACCAAAACAAACTGAAACCTTTAAGACAGAACACAGGTATTTATTTCAGCATGCACGTACACATGTATGTATGTACATGTGTGTGTAATATTCTTGACATACCAAGGTGATGAGACATCCTATCCCTGTCACTGGATATCTGCTCGTTGCCCATCACTTTTCTTTGTGAAATTTTGAGTACTGCTTTGTAATTTTTCATTGAAAATACATTAATTATGGTTTATTAGAATGTCTTATGCATGGAATACTGTTAATTGCCTCAACTATTTGTTCAGTGATATCTTTCCTGTTTTGTTTTTCGTTTGTTCATTTTGTTGTGTTTTTGTTGGTTGGATTTTGGGATTTTTTTGTTTGGTTTTGTTTTGTTGTTGTTTGGGGTTTTTTTGCAGGCTGCTCTCCAGGTGGGTGGTCATGGAGAGCGGTTGCATCAGTGCCGCGAGGTGACACTTTTAACATACAAGTCTATTCCCATGCAAGTGGATGGTGAACCATGTCGATTGGCTCCCTCGCTCATTCGGATCTCCTTAAGGAACCAAGCCAACATGGTGCAGAAGAGCAAGAGGAGAACATCTATGCCTTTGCTTAATGAGTGAGTTGGATATATGCATGTCCTAATGGCAGGAGGCCCGTTTGGGGGCTGCGTATTCAGCCATGGATTTTGCATGTACTGGATTTGCAGTGCATTAAAAAAAAATAAAGAAAAAATCACCCCTTCTGAACTCCTTTTGCACTGTGTTGTAAATACCTGCTTTTCTTTTATTCTTTTATCTTTGGGTTACTCTGTCTTGCTTTTAGAAAGGTATTGTATCTTTCAGTTATTTATAGAGGTTTGTGCAGGCCCAGCAGTGTGCCTTTTGACTTCTGAGATTTCTGCATATGTATGCCTTTTGCCCTTGAAGTTCTTTTGATTAATTTTCTCAACTTTACTGATCTGCTTTTTAAGCTCCATTGGAGACCCTTTAACAAACTGCCACAATCAAGCGTTGCTCAGGACATCTTGTAGTTTCCATTGTGGAAGGATGCTGCCTGGCAGTGTTTATGGAGAAGGACCGGAAGGTCCATAAAGGACTGTTTGCACTTTGTAGGGAATACTTGTCCAGTATAAGAACTATTCATCTTTACAATACTCATTTCCCATTTTAAAGTTATGAGTAGAAACAAGGAACATGTGAAGAAAAAAACTGAAAGATTATCATTCCTTTTTGTGTTTAAACCTTGCTTGTAAGCACTGCAGAGATATTTTAAAAGAAAAATACTAAATAAGAAAATTTTGACCTATGAAAATGGCCATTGAATAGAATAATTTAGATTATTTTGTAGAGCTGATTATTGTACTTCTTATATAGGTCTTGCAGCTAAAACAAGTGACAGAGTGTGTTTGTTTTTCATCACTTATTCTCAAACTATAGCAAACCAGTCTGTTCCTTATACAAAGATACAGAGGTGGGTAGAGAATTTTACTGTTGCGGCTGTTATGATGAGGCAAGGTTTATGAAGAAATGTAATATTTTTCATCAGACTAACTCATAACTGGAAAAAAAAGTGCAAGGTCTCAGGCACACCCTTTGTGTTCAGGTATCCTAGAGATTGTCTGTGTCTTTCAGCTGTATCATAGTGTGGAAGATGTTGCTCCACTTCAAACTTTGGCTCCAGCTCCTTTAGATCTTATCATCTGCTGGCTGTCAATCTGTTCATGTAACCAAAACCTCCCTTGTTGTGTTCAACATCTTCCTGTTCAATTTAGCACTCTGTGTTCTCTTACTGAGACTAATGCTTCAAGTTTCAGTAGAAGACTGTATCTGTAATGCACAATTCCTATTTGCCTGGAAAATACATAAAGTATACTTGTCTCTTTTGAGCAGTGAAGAATAGCAGATGCTTGCCTGTGGGCAGTGAAGCCCAATGTCATCCAACCTCAACAACTCAATTATTTGCAGAAGCTAGCATTGAGCAGAGAGGAATCTTGGGGCATCATTTTCTACACTGAGGGAGGCTAATGAAAATGTAAAAAAAATTATTCCTGTTATTTCTGTCTGATAATTAGCATGGTTAGGTTTGGATTTTGAAAGCTGAATTTAAACTTTAGCCAGGAAATATAGATTTCATAGTATATGTTAGTTGTCAAGAGGATATTCTTTGTGGTTTAGCTTGACTTGCTATGTTAGACTACTTTGCTGTTGGAGTTTTTTGATGTGAATGGGGTTTTTGCAGACTTGTGTTTTTAGGAAAACACAAATTATCTGTCAAGAACTCTTGCCTCAGCCTCACATTTCAGAGATGGTGTGTATATATATTTATATTTACATCTGTATCTCCATATAACCAGTGTGTATATGTACGTTACTCTAAAATGTTGAAGGGGAATGAAAAAGATCAGTTGAATCTCCTGGCATGAAAAAAAGTAAATGGCATGTTAAAGGTTAAACTCTAGGAAGCATTTTGGCATTGTAAAAAGTTCATTCAGTATGATGCTGATTTGCAGTATTTCACAAGAAAGAAAATTTTCAATTAAATTTGTTTATCTACATTTCTTATCTTGATATCTGGATATCTCCCTATTCCACTGAAATCTCCCAGAAAGCTTTCTATTCGATTGAACAAGATAAATCTTTTAGGACCGTCATCTGAACGTTAGATGTGTGAGATAAGTAAGTGGGTCTGGTGTTACCCCTAATTGTTAGACAGCTGTTCTTGAGCCTCTTGCCAGGAAAGTGATTAAAAAATTATCTCCCATCACAGTAATGCAGAGTTGCTATTACTGTCAGCTTTGATACTGTTGTTAGATAAGGAGAGAGTAGGAATACTCTTTGGAGTTTTAGCTAATCCAGTGTCATAAGCAGAAAAAGGACCTAATCTGAAACAGAAACACTGTTTCTGTTTTGTGAGGTGTTTTTTTTGTTCTTGTTGGTTTTGTTGCTGTTGTTTTGCTTTTAGTTTGTTTGTTTGGGGTTTTTTTTAACCTGTTTTCCTTTGTTCTGGAGGTTTTTAAAACAATGGGTTTGGAGGAGATAGTGAGTTTGCTGTTTGCCTTGATGCGCTTCAGTCTAGGGAATAATAGTATTTCGAAATTGAAGAGCACATATGTGATGTAGCTGAGTGAGAACAGAGATTTTATGCTTCTCTCACTTGGGAGTGGAAGGGCTTTAGAAACATGGCTCTCTTTTGACTGTTAGTGTTAACCATCTTTCTGATTGCAGCTCTTCTCCTTTAAAACATGTAGGCACTCTGAGAGAATACTTATGTATGAGAAAAGGGGATCTGACTTTTTTCGATTTTTTTTTTTTTTTTTTCCCCTCCCCATTTTCCCACTGTCATGCTTCCAGCACCTTCTAATTGCACAGAAACTGCCTCATGTGTTTCTACTCAGACCTTCAAGGCAGAAATTTCTACATGTTGAGGGTTTTTGTTTTATTTTTTACTGAATAATTTGCCTTTTTCAAGGTATGGGGAAAATTCAGCAGCACTTTTGACAGTGTAAAAGTTCCTAGTCTTTTCTAGTCTTTTAATACAGTAAAATTTAAAAAGTTGGCCACGGAATCAAATTAAGGAGCAAAAAATATCTAGTGTTTCTGTGGGGCCATTTGAACTGAAGGAGCCTCCCTTCCCTTTTCACAACAGCATGAAAAGGTTTGTCCAAGCTGTTAGTGAACAAGTAAATATAATGGGTTGCATTTTTGTCATAGTTGGGTAATTTACTGGCAATTAATATTTTATTCAAAGATTTCAACTTTCACTGCTGAAATGACTACAAACATTTCTCAATATATTTCTTGTCACAAGTTATTCATGGACTTGTGGCTGCAACTAGTGATCTTTCTTCTTACTGTTCACCAAGTATCCATTTTCTATATGTATTTCCTTTTGGAAAGTTATGTAATTTTGATGTGACATACAGATTATATGAGTATTCTTGAGTAGGTAATGATGACCTGTTTATAGTTTGTTCTCTCCTGATAACTTTAATCTTGAGTTGAAGCATAGTAGAGGAAAGCCATTATTTAATGAATACAGTGACAGTGCTTCTAATTTTTTTTTTCCTGCTGGAGTCTATCTTCCTTATCCTACAGTCCTACAATGCATTTCTTTACAAGGAAGATAGTGTTTCAAGCCAGAAGCAACTTTTTAGGTGTAAGAGATATATAGGATAAGGTAAAGCTGTTAACACTTGGTTGAGGATTGAAACAAGGTAGATAGTTGGATTGTGGCAAAAAAAAATGCTATGTTTCTTTTCTTCTCATGTCTTTTCTGTTTGTACCAGTAAAAGCAAATTTTTGCTACAGCCAAATAAGAAGTCTCAGTTTTTCTGCAAAAGAATGAATTATGGTTATTTTTCTCCTTCTTTTAAAAGACTTGTTGGCTAAGTTCTCATTTTTATTCTTCACTATTGATCATGGTAAATGAAAGAGACAACATATAGCTTGGTTTTCTGTGATTAAACCAAGAATGTGATTCTAGTGAGCTAGAAGAAAAATGGTTGTTGAATAAGAAGAGAAGCTGTGGTTTGTTTTTTTTTTACTAGGAGTCATTTTCTGATTAGAAACTAGAGTTTAGTATTATGCTCAGTAAGTTTCTATTAATGGTCTCTTTCTGAACCTCAAAAGAGATCCTTTTGCTTTCACTGGCTTTTAGTTTGGGTTGAGGAAGAATGTCCTGACTAATGGAAGAGAAAGAAGAGGGAACAGGCTCATAGGTAAAACATTCCATACACTTGATAGAAGCAAAGGGACACTTTGAGCATAAACACTAAAAGAGAGTCAGTCTTGGGAGTCACTATATATAAAATGCATGTTTCCCTAAGGTACATGAATGAAGAGTGGAGACAGCAGTTTGTCATTGTGGATACAAAATCTCCAGTAAGGGTATTTTATTTTTTTTCCTTAAACATTAACTAAAGTTGGCCAACCTTCGGAGACAATTCCATCCGTTCAGATTTTGGCTTTGATGTTGGTTTGCATTTCTGGATCTGCTTCCAAAGTCTGTTGCCTTGAAATTTTTCAGTGCCTGTGGAACAAATCCTGAGGCTCCTCGTCTTCCTTGTATAGCGATGTGCCTAGCTTGTCACTGGTCCTTCTCACTTGTGTATTTAGAAAGCTCCCGTGTGCCATGTAGCAGTGATTTTCTACATTTGCATGTCTTCTGTTGCTTTTGGCTTCCTAGTGTGAACTTGGAGCTCTGCATGTCTTTTCATTCAACTTTTATGTGACACATTCCTTTTGTTTCTGTTTAAATGTTGTATGTCTTTTTTTCTTCTCTTCCACTCTTTCTCTCTCTCCTGTCTTTTTTCTTGTCTGTCCACACTGTGTGCTGCCTTTCTCCTGGCCACTCATTTCCTGCTGCCTATAGTATCCATAAAGTGCAGTCTACTGACCTGAGGAGAGTCTCAGCTCCCCCTGATTCCTTCACCATGTGAGTATCTGGCTTTTTTTCTACTTTCAAAGTTCCATGGTCTTTTGAAGTTACCCTGTGTATTATTCAACCCGGAGACGAGGCACTAAACCCCAGTGACAAATGGGAAGCGAGAGCTGAGGTGACAGCATGTCAGGAATAAGGCAGTGGCCTCAGCAGCAAAGGCACATTTCCATAGTAGGACATGTCTGGTGATTATGACTAGGTTCATCAAAGACCTCAGCTTACCAGACCTATCCATAGCAACGGACAGGTCTGAACTTAAGCACCAGGAACTATCCCTGGAAACAACTGAGATGAGAGCTTTCTGTCCTTTGGTTTTAATTAAAAACACTGGGCAAACTCACCCATATGCCATATCTCCAGATACAACTGATCAAAATAAGAAACTAGTCCCTCAAAGGAGTGGCATGACAGTGGCTGTAGTGAAGATGGAGACACACCCCCCACCCACCTTGGCAATATCATGATTGTCAGCAGCTCCACTGTACTGACTTGCTAGATAGTAGTTAAATTACTCAAGAGGCTGATGTCTTTTTATAAACTGTGGTGAACTGGCACTTAAAAACACTTGAACCACTGTATGTTGGTATCTTCTAATTCACCGAGTTTGTGGAAATATACTGTATTATGAAAACTTGTGTCCACAACTAAAAACAACCAAAGAAAAATCCAACCAAAACTACCACCCCCTTAGTACCCCAAACACTCTCCTCCCACACTCAAACAAAACCCCCAGCTTAATATAGTATGTCAGCTCAGGCAGTGTAGTTTGTCTTCAGACGTGCTTTTTTACTATTCAGTAAAGAAAGACATGTTTTGGTTTCTGTTGGCAACCATTTCCTGGAGAAAACGAGGCTGAGGGGAGACCTCATAGCTGTTTATAACTTCCTAACCAGAGAGGGAGGGGTGGGTGCTGACCTCTTCTCTCTGGTGACTAGCGACAGGACATGGGGGAACAGCATGGAGCTGTGCTGGGGGAAATTTAGATTGAATATTTGGAAGAGCTTCTTTACCCAGAGGGTGGTGGAGCATTGGAACGGGCTCCTCAGGGAGTCTGTAATGGCCCCTACTCTCATGGAATTTAAGAAGCAATTGGACAAGGCACTTAGGCACATGATGTGACTATGGAGTTGTCCTGTGCTGAAACAGGAGTTGGACTAGATGATCCTAAAGGGTCCTTTCCAACTCTGGCTATTCTGTGATTTTGTGGTTTTATTTTCTTGCTTTGCCACTCTTATGATGGACATATTTTCAAACAAGTTAGAATTATCAAAGAAAAGAATTTGAAATACATGCTGGAAAATAACAAATTTCAGAGTTATAAATCCACTTATTCAGAGCAGAAACTTGATTCCAAGAATCATTCTATCATAGAAGAAAGTCAATGGCATATGCTAAAAGAAAACCCAGTAGCACCTCTGTGTTCTAAAGACTGAGCACCTCCACTAGATTATACATAAAAAAAAAAGTTCGATAAACCAAGAGTTTTTTGGGAAAATTGATCTGAATAATTTTAAGAGCAAATTTCAACTTTGCATAAAAGGATCAGGGGGTCCTGGTGGCACGCAGTTGACTATGAGCCAGTAATGTGCACTTGCAACGAAGGCAGCTAATGGTATCCTGGACTGTGCTAGGAGTGTTGTCAGCAGATCAAGGAAGGTGATCCCTACCCTCTACTAAGCACTGGTGGGGCTACACCTGGAGTACTGGGTCCAGCTATAGACTCTTCAGTACAAGAGAGACATGATGCTACTGGAGAGTCCAGTGAAGGCTGATGAAGATGACGAAGGTGCATCACTTCTATGAGGAAGGGCTGAGAGACGTGAGGCTATTTAGCCTGGAGAAGAGAAGGGTCAGGTGGGATTTCATCAATGTTTACAGGTATCTCGAGGAAGGACATAGGCAGAGCTAGGCTCTTTTCAGCAGTGTCCAGGGAAAGGATGAGAAGCAATAGGTACAAACTGAAACATGGCAGGTTCTCTGTGAACACCAGGAAAAGTGTTTTTGCTGTAAGGATGACAGAGCACTGGCATAAGTTTCCAAGAGAGGTTGTGGAATCTCCACCCTTAGAGACATTAAAAAACTGCCTGGGTATGGTCCTGGGCAGCCTGCTCTGGGCGGCCCTGCTTGAGCAGGGGGTTGCACAAGATGACCTCCAGATGTCCCTTTGAACCTCATCCATTCCATGACTCTGTGAAATTTCAGAAGCTGCCAGTTCCTCATAGTTATTTTGCAAAAAAAAAAAGGAAGATTTTCAATTGAGTGTGCCTTATCCTGGATTGTGTCTGCTGGACTCTGATGAGGAGCCGAAAGTAATAAAAACAACCTGTCTCACTGGTTCAGTATCTACACAAGCCTCTAGAAAAAGTTTAAGATAAGCCTTATTGTTTACGCAGAACATTAAGCTGTGGGTCTAAGAGAATGGGTATTGTTTCCAAGTTGAAGGATATCCCTTGGAAAATAACCTCCAAATTTTGATAGAGTTCATTTGAATGTCCCATTTGATATCAGATGTCGGGATAAGGCAGGGAGAGAGAGAGCCCCAAACTAATTTGTAAGTCAATGATGTTCTGTATCTTAAAAATCTGTAAAAATAGATTAAACATGCTGGTGCACTGTGGCTGCCAATTAATGTGCTTAGTAAATTAAGAACCCATGAGATATTAGTGAAATTTGATTTAGATTATGATGGCTTTGAGCTTCAAATTTATGTATTTTTTTAACAACGTAGAACAAGACTGAGCTCCAGTTAGCACTGAACAGCAGGGCAGATTCTGCTGAGACCTGGCGATGGATACAGCGATACAGGTTGTCTTAGTTTAATTTCAGGTTTTTCTGCAGCAAGACAATGGGGATTTTGGACAGCCAAAATTATTAGGCACATGTTGTCTTTGTTGCACAAACAGTAGAACTGTGGTGTGGTCCATTTTTGTGCAAGGTGCATAACTAAACACAAGTGTTCTTTTTTCAATTAAGGCTCTTTAAAAGGAAGTTAAAAACTTGCATTTTCCAGCTGGATGTTCAGAAATGAGAAGGATGCACATGTGAGACTATTTGCATTGTGTGGTTGATGCAAAGGAGTTCTGAAAAAAAAAAAATTGCCTTTTGAAAAACAAGACATTGTTACCTTGCATAGCTCCTACCTTCATTTTACAAGTGGAATAAGCACAGTGGATATGTGATATTTTTTTTTTAATTACGAAATCTGCAAAAATAAAAATACAACTACCACTTTATTGGTAAATAGTTGGTGGAATTTTTATAGAGTTTACAGAGTAATTATTGCAGCAGAGTATGCATATAAAAGCTGTGTGAATAGGAAACGAGTAATAGGAAATAATTTTTTGCTTTTAGAGGTCCAGATGCAAAACAGAATCAGCTTTCTCAGTTATGCTGAATATAGGTATTGTCTATAGGAAGAGAGTCTGATAAAGATCAGTAGGAAACAAGACATAGGGGAGGAGGTGTTAGAGAGTGATCTACTCTCCAAATACATAATTAAGGATAAAAATGCTTATATATATCTTCTCCCTTTTCTCCATTACATGAATGAAGGGAATTTTTTCCTTGCCAAGCTTTCCTGTTGATCATGTGGGCTTCTCTTTAGTGGGATCATTAATATTGAAGAGTTCATTGTACTTAGAAGTGTGAAATGCAAGAGAACCACAGCTAGCATGGAGAAGGAGATTGCAAGTGAAGACCAGGACTCTACCTGGCACTTTGGCAGGTATTTAAGTGTATGTGTGGGTCTAGCCTTTATACAGCAAAATGCTCAAGGACTTACTGAAACAAGTGTGTGGTAAGAAAGTGCAAAATGGTTTAGTACTGTTGGGTTAACATGGCTTATCTAGGGTAAAATTTAGCAAATGGAATTGAAAAAAAAATGTGATGGAGCTGATATTTTTAGGGTTTTTTTTTAGGTAAAGAGCTTAGCAAGAGCTTTTCCTTAAAATAGCAGTGGACTTTGTGAAGCACTGAAATTTGTCAATCAGAAGAGGCTGGATGATTCTCTTCTGTTGTGGCAAATCTTATGTTTTAAGTAGATAAATGCTGTCAAAACTACACTTAATTTTAATGTATAATTTCCAAGTTCTGTCCATGTGGTCTCAAAAGTGAGGTAAATTTCTTTTTATCCTCTGGCTGCTGCTTTCATTTTTCCAATTGTTCCAAACACTGGAACATTTAATTAATTTTGCATGTTTGTTTCTTCTCTAGGAGATAGGTAATTCATTAATCTGTCACTGCCCCAGAGGAGTGTGGTTTTTTTTTCTAAAGTTTATTTTTGCAAGGGAGGTCCAGTAGATGATTTCCTTTTCTGTTTACCAAATCATATTAAAACATGTGTAAGTGTGGTGTGATGTGGGCTGTATTCTGGAAGATCTATAAGACATTTGTCACTGGATTCTGTAGAGTTGTTGGGCTGCTTATTATTATTTCCCTTCTCTATGCAGACATAATGCATAAAAAAATGGTTCATGTGTTCATGAATAATTGATATAGGGATTAGGGCATGTATAAATGAAAAGTCTGTCTTCCCAGTTGAATCAGTCTGATAGCATGGGAGAATTGTTATCAGGTTGCTGTACAGGAGTGCCAAGCTTGGGCAAGACCCAAGCTCACTCTGCCTGCTTTCTTTCCTGGGTGACTGGAAGCAGTAACATGTTTCTTAGGAAAACCAGCTGTACTCCAAGTGAGTTGGCTGGCATCCTCTTGTGTGTCGCTGGGTGATTAACAGGGGCAAGAGGAGGAATTCACAGCTTCATCAAAACTGTTTTCTTGGTGAATGGAAGCAGATCAGGTTCTGCAGGTAGTCTCAGAATAGGTACATATGGGTTTGAACCCCAAGTGATGTAGTGAAGGGGGTTTAAAAAAAAAAAAGCCTTTCTCATTTTTTCCTGACAAAGCTCTGTGGTTTTAGATTTTGGCTGGTTTGTATTGTTTTTTTGGTTTTGGGGAAGGGGAGATGTGTGGAGGAGGCAGTGGGGGTTGTGGTGATGGTAACATTTCTAGAATCCCCAAAGTGCTATAATTTAGGCATAAGAGGGAAAGAAATGCATACCTTTTCTTTGGTAGGCAGAGGAGTGGGAGGTATTAAAAACTGCTTCACTTCATGAACAGTTTATCTAGCATGATATTGACTTTCTAAGACCTATTACTGCATAAACAGTGGTTCTGAGTCTGATGTATACCATGAGGTGGTTGTCCTCTCTTAGAAGGCTAGACTTAAAAATAATAACAATGAACTATTTATGTTAATGGATGTCTACAAGTTTTAAGACTTTCCAGAAGGCATTCTCCTTTCCTTACAATAGGTATTATTCAATATCTAGGTAATCTTTTGTATTGTTGTGGACAAGTCAAATGACAAGTTCCTTTGATAGGAAATAGTGCAACTTCCTTGTTCAGCCATGTTGTAGCTAAAAAAAAAGGAAAAAAAATTCTGTTATTGCAGTTAAATATTACTTTGATGTGAGTGGAATAATTTTGAGAGTATCTCTTAACATCTCTGTAAAATCTTTTATCATTTGTTTCAACTAAGTGTTGTGCATAGCTTTTCTACAAGGCCCATTTGGATTATTTAATAATGCCCTGAATGTGCAATTCTAGTCCATGCTAATTGACAGTTCACCAGATAAAGTCCAATAAGGTAAACTAGCCTATCTGTGCTCCTGATTTGAGAAGATTGATATTTAGGTTTATGTTTAAATAAAACCAGTAGAGCTAATCACCATGAAAGAACAGCGTTTCAGTTGACCCGAATCTGTATTTATGGTCCCATTCAGCATATGGTCATTAGGATGTAATTTTGTGGATTGGTGTGTTTAGGGAATGAGACTCTTAAAGAGATAATGGAATTAATTCATCTGTGCTTTAAATTACTTTTCATTGACCATGTAATACACTATTTTGAAAAATAATAAGTGTAAGAAATTTAAATATTTTAGGTTGAATTGCAAGTGCAGTAATGTCCTCAAATGTAGTTATACATTGTCTGCTGCTCTATCTGAAAATCTTTTTTTCCTCTACTTGGAGTTAAGCAAGTTGTTTTATATAGTGTTTAGAAACATCCACTTCTACTAACACTGTGCTAATGCTTATTTTCTGTGACATTCATCATGTTAACTCCTGTATGGATATACTTATGTTCTTAATCTATGATTTTTTTTAAAACTTATATTTTTATAGAATTTGGAAGGGGACATAGTTCCTCAGATTATGTTCATTTCTCAGCCAGTGATGTGACATTTAAACTTCTTTTAAAAAGGAAAGGGAGGAAAGGAAGAAAGGGAGGGAAGGAATGGGAGGAAGGGAAGGAAAGAGAAGAGGAGAGTCAGACTCAGAGCAATTTTGTTCCTGTTCCATCTAGGCGTCTTTCCCCTCCATTTGCAGGCATCCATTTTCTCTGGGTTGCTGAGGTAGCTGTAGAGCCTGCAGGTGGAGAGTGTTCTTATAGGACAGTGTAAAGGCACTTGGGTTATCTGCTTCCAGCTGTCCTGGAAGTTACCATCCTAGGTATCTGTCATCAAGCTGCAAAACCTTTTTTTAAAATGAGAAGTTTGCTGGTACCTTGAGTCACTTTGACACAATAGTCCCTCTCATTCAGCACAGGGTTAAAAAATACTGGGTAGCCTATATGCTCGAGTGTCAGTCTTGCTCCTGCTGTTAAGCATTTATGATTTCTTTATGTATCTTATGATACTCTTCTAGCATGTTGTCTTACACTCCAGTTTTGGAGACCCCTTCAATTCATTATGCTTCATCACTTTCCTGGCAAAAATTACTTGTACCAATAGAGCTGCTTTTCAACTGGGACATGATTTTCAATCTTTATTTTTCTCTGCCCAGATTTGACAGAGCTGTTGATACCGACAGAGAGAAAGCTAACACTGAAATGCTTGCTAACTACAATCCCAGTTATTTTACCAAGAGATGGCCACATACCCTGTGTTTTCTTAGGTCTGCAGTATTTTCTAGCCAAAAAGAAAATCACTCACTTGTTTAAAAAGGAAAAAAAATTTTGTGTATGAGATGTGGCTTGTCCTCTATTAGCAGTGCAAATGCTGTAGGTCAAATATTTACTACTGAGACTAAGAAAGAAGCAAACCTGTATATTTATGACAGTGCATAGTATTTTAACTTTTAAAAGGCAGTATGTATCTTAGGCAATATTACCACTGGCAGAGTATTTTTTCCTAACTTGATTGAAACAGAGAAAATACATGGTATTTTAGTGGAAGCACAGAATGAAGAATCTAATTTTAACTGACCCATGAGCCAGTTCCTATAGGACAGACATTTGTTATGTCCATTATAGTTCACAGCTTATCTATCTTTAAAAGTAGAAAATGCAAATGTGGCCAGGTAATTTACTTAAAATTCAACTAAACTTATGAAATCAAATAATAGGTTATGGTAAGATGGAAGCCAGTATGAAATCTCAGCTTTCAGGGCAACTGTCTATCAAAATATAGACAGTTAAATGTATACATAAGGACCTACTGAGTATTTCAGAATGATATAGTTAGTTGAGGCATCTAAATCTTCCTGGAATCTGTAGAAATGGGTTTCCTGTACTGCTGCTTGCTTCTGAAAGTCCTCCTAGGTTCTGTGTATTGGACTCACTACTTTGGAAATCCATTTTTTTAAGCTACGTTTCTGTTGCCCATTTCCCAGAACAGAGATGCTGAATGAGGATCCTTCAGAAATGAGGGTGGATGTTTTCATGGGTAGAGCAATGATTGTCTTGAGAGACTTCCCAAGAAAGCACCTGTCTTGAATAACAGCCTGGCAGTTCTACGGGCTGTGGTAGGGACCTATGAATGTGCAAAAAGGCAGACTGCAGAGGGAAGAGGGGTAGCTGTATAGAGATTAGAGAAATCTAATTGAGGACTTAAATTGTGAATAACCTTTGCAGTTGCACACAGCCAGCAAATGGGAATCTTGATCTTGCTTTTCATTTGAGGTGCAATGTCTCTATTGTTATGCAGTGGGTAGTCATGATTTTAAATGTAGTGATGGCCCTGTGAGGAATTGGCTTGGTTTTGAAGAGGTTTGCTTTCTTTCCAAGGTAGATAAAAATCACCTTATATCCTGTTTTCGTTTTGCTCTTCCATGCAACTATTCATCTAAGAAGCTTTCTTCTTTTCTTGCAGTCCTCATTCTATCCCAGATCGCCTGCGGATCAGAGTGAACCGGATTAATTTACAAGAATATGAGGGGCTACATTACGACAAGGAAAAACTCCGGGAAGCTTGTAAGTTGGAAGAAACCAGGTTGTAGCTGCTTTTGGTAGAATATTTTGTACAAATCTTCTGTATAAATTAACAAAAAAGCCCACTCTAAAACTAAACCAACAACAAAAAACTGCAAACACAGGGTCAAGTGTTCATTTTGGATGATTCATGTGGATTGTATGTTCATCTATCTGTGCATATGCACATACGTATTCTCTGTATATAAATACTTTCTTCATAAAGAGAATATATAGAGAATTCACCTGTTTTCTTACTTAACTATGCCTTCTGCAAGTTGGTTTTAGTTACTGTGAAACAAATGCTTTTCATACCTGTGGGGTTTTTTTGTTAATTTATTTCTGTTGGTTCTGCTGGATTTCTACTAGGGTATGAAACTATTCCAGATTTTATGATTAGCATCAAATATGAAATAATGGGGGACTGTGATAGATTTTTATACTGAGACTGTGCTCTGACCTTGAACATGGTTCTTGCCCAGGTGCATTTACCTTAGGAAACAAATCTGGCTTCCCCAGTCCCTTATTCTTCAACAGCCTTCGGTTTTTCAAATAAGAGGATAATCACTGTTTTGCTTCCTCTTGTAATGGTTTAATTGCCACTTTCAGGGATAAGTCAAAACCAGACAGTGGTTGCACTGGCAACGCTGATGATGACAACCCACACTTAAAAATGGAGCTCCTTTCCTTGTTGACACAGAGTCATTAATCAATGAGAGACGCAGCTACTTGCAATAACAATTTAATAATCTTGTTCATGCATCGGGCTCATTACTCATATTCAATTACAAGCATGAATGTTTGTTGTGCAACAAAGCTTCAGCTCCCTTTGTAATAGAAAGTTCTCTGGCAGTTACAGGATGACAATCCTTTTAATTGGTTTCCTTATCTTACTGTTTGAAGATAGTTATACTGTTTCACTTTCACTCTTCTAGTCCCACCCCTTCTTATTCTCCCAGTTGACCAGCTCATATTTCAACAAAAGAACTGAAGTGGCTTACATTTTTGTATAGGTCCTGACAGCCTTTTCCAAATTTCTGTTAGTGTATTTTGGTCATAAAAGCAATCAAAGCCTTCATTACTGGGCTGAAGAAGTTTAATGGATGAGGGTTATGCCTCATTGAAGAAGAATTTGCTTCAAGTTTTAAATTGAGAATTTGACTTTGTGTAGACTTTAGACCACATTGAACTTGTATCTGTCCAACCCTGTCAAAAACAATTGGTTCATTGGATGGTTCTTCCTATGGTTTTCTGTCTGAGGAGAACTATCCTCATCCATCCTTACTATGGAGGTAATTTTTGTGTTGTTATTTAGTATAAGTTATGTAGTCCTTAAGAGCCATTTACACCTTCTAACACAAAACATACAACTTTTTACACTGTCAATGCAATTGTAAATATTGTCATCTGCCAAAAACCATAATGACAACATTATAAAAAATGACAAAGAATGATCTTGCACCTCTGAGATTTGGTTTTACATTTCACATGCATTTGATCATTTGCCAGGTGTGCACTTTAGAGGTTTTCATTCAAAAAGTACATGTTTGTCCATCAAGAGTTAAAATTATTGCTTTTGGCAGGACATTATCAATAAGACTCTTGTCTCTTTCAAGTTACTGCATGGCCAGCTTGAGAATACAATATAGTATAGCTCTAGTGGAATATTCTCCCCAGACATTTTTGATGAAGCTGTTTTTACCTCGTCTTCCTTTAGCTGTCTCAATAATGCTTATGCATTACTGTTTTTACATGAAAGTATGAGAAGGCAAATAATATCCTCATCAACCTAAAATAAATCATGAAAGCTATCTCATCTTATCCTTTGCAGTTATTAAGAATGTCCTATGCAGGGACGTGCAACTTACAGTATACGCTGGTGGTCATCAGCCTACTTCCTGGACATATAACTTAAGCATCTCCTATGAGAATTGTCCAGCCTGTAGTTTTCAGGAGGCTGCTCTTAATTTGAGTGGTGCTGATTACGACTGAAGAAAATTTTGTACAGGAAGAGAAGTGCTCTCTACACAGTCAGAAATATAACTTTTAAATATTTTAGCCCAATCCTTGAATTCAATGAAGTAAAAATTGGAAAGTCCCTGTGGTTCACTAAGCATAGTCCAAACATTTAAGTTTTCCTGTGACTTACTGCAAAATGCTTGCGTCTCTTCTGGAAACTGAGGCATAGGCAGTCATCAAGCTGCATGATTACACTAGGCTGCTACATAATGTATGTTTTTATGAGGAAGGAAGCTGGTATATAATGTAAATTTTCCTTTTAAGAAGATCAGATAGCCATTTTAATTGCATTTCTGATACAGCTAATTGGGTGAATTTTAAATGGTTTTCTGGTGGCAGGTCCATAGATGGGTGCCTGCCTGGCTCTATCATATGCTAAATACTTACATGAAATAAACGTGCTGTCTACGTCCTCATCAGCAAAACATTTCATGGAGCATTGGCACTAAAAGTTACTTGGCTAAAGGGGGAGGAGGGAAGTGCTGAGGGAGGAGTCAAAGAAAGTGATTTGGGGTGGGGGAGTGGAAGCAAGTAAATTTCCATGGTGGGTGAATAACTGAAATTTTGTCTGTCTCAGTTAAAAATTTAAATGCAGATAATACCTGTGTGCTTGTAAAATACAATAACACAAAACAGTTTTCTTGAGCCTTCTTTCTACAAGGCTTGTTGATGTCAGTGAAGTTAACTTCCTTCAGCATGACTGTATCTTTCAGGTTCACTAGATGCTTGCAAGAGACTGAGTTTAAGTATCTGTCCAGGCTTTGGCAGAATACCTGCAACTTGATTCTGGAATACTATACTCAATATCCGTTCTCTGTCCACAAGGATTAAAAGCACTTTTACTTCCCTAAATAATTTGAAAACAAAACCAGAATCTCACAGGAATCTGAACAGGAAAAGGAAGCCAGTTAAAAACAAGTCATGCCTAAAGGAAAAATAACAAAGAAGCTATCACAGTTTTTGTCTCTTATGTCTGCATAATAGAGTTTTGCAAGCTGAGTGTAATAATTTGGATCATTTTAACTCACAGTAAATACATTTCACTCCCCTTGTTTGCTCAGAATACTAATTTGATTCTATCAACCACTTCACCTAAACTTGCACTTCCTGATATATAACAACTCATTGTACAAAATGTTCCATGAAGATTAATCTTCAGTCTGTTGGAGGTAGACACCTCATTTTGAAAGCCTCCTCAGCAATTAAAGAATGTAATTTTGTCCTCTGAAGGGCACAACTGTTCTTAGCTCATTCTCCTTCTGTTGCTTTCTACTTTTCTTGTGACTGAAGCTGACATTTAACCAAGATGCTGTTTCTGAATTGTCCCTTTCTTCGTTCCCTCTTCCTTCTTTTCTCCTTCATTCTTTCTTCTGTCAACATCTCAGTGTCATCTGTGGGATGATTAATAATGGTACAGAAGATGTTTATTGATCCTTCAGTGAAGAGGGGTGAATGCTTCCATACACTCTTTTAAGAAAGGGATGTATGTTGGCATTTTGGTTACGTTGTAATGTTCTTCACTGCAAATGTAGTTGTCTTCTCTAATGCCTGCCTGTATGTGCCTCAGGCACTTGTCACCCTAGCCGCTCACTACAAGACCTTCTTCTTGATACAATAGCTGTACATTATGTGACCATAACCAAAACTGTCATATTCAAAAGTAAGTTAGATTGATGTTTCTCAGTGGACAGAAATTACTTTTGTCTCTCTTGCCTGCATTATCTTCTGTGCACTCTCTCTGATTTTATATTATTGCAGGAAAGTACGATCCATAGCAGCACGGTGGGAAAACAATTGAGTTTTCTTAAAAAAAAAATAAATAAAGTCTTTCTATTTGATACCCTATTATCCCCTTTCCAGTTTTGTGTCTATATGTGTGAGGTGGAGGGTGGTGCAACGTGATCTAACCTTGAATTCTTGTGTTTTTCCTGTTATATCTAGCCAGATGTCTATAATGCATGTATGCCTGCCTTTAATTTCTGTGGGTTATCTGAGGCTTTTTGGGTCTCCTAGGAATTCTTACCAGGTACATGAAGTGACAAGCTTGTGAGTCATTTGGGATATGTACATGTACAAAGACACTGCAGCTTCCTCATACCAGCAATGCACTTAACAATGGTTTGAGAATCCTTGATCTAGGAAATGTATTCTGACTCTTCAAAGCTCAGGGATATGTCAGGTGAAGTTAATATGGAGACTATTCCATGTAATTTTGAGCAATTAGCTAAATAAGTAAAGGTCAACACTGAGGACTTGGTATTTACATCCTGAATATCCATAATGTAAAGGGTGGAGGGGAACAGAGGACCTCCTGCTGGGTGGTACGATGAGGGAAACCTGAATTAGTAAATGGCATAAGGACAGGGGAGATTAGCCACTGTAGGAAATGTGCTCATGTTGGGAAGCAACTTTGATCTGGATGGATTTAGGTGAGGTGGGTTGTGTAGCTACAAAAGTTCTCTTCCATTGTGTAAAGAAACACCAATGATCATTTATTTGTCAGAAGATCTCTTAGGGAACATGGTGGTTTATCTGTAGAAGTTCTGTGTAAGGCAGCATTACCTACTGACTGTCTGCTAAATTTCATTCTGAAAATTAAAATTGAAAATGAAAATTAAAAGTCACTGCCTTGCAGCTTTATTTTCTCAGTATGTGTTGTGCAGACATTTGCTAATTCATGCATTTCTGCCACAGTGATTTAATAAGATCTGAAACTGAGAGGTCTGGATGGATTGCTTAAAGTCATGTGCCAAGATGAAACCAAGAGTGTTGGAAGTCAATAGTGAGTTAAATGTTGGAAACTCTGCTGCTAGACTCTCATGCTGGTGTATACAGATGCAAACCGCTAAATATTTGCAACTGAAACATAAATGAAAAAAACAAAGAGGAAGTTGTCAAAGTCATTACTTGTGTCAAATAAATATCTCTTTTTTGCCTTTTGATGGATGAGACCTTGTGGACTTTGCCCAGATAGTATAGTGAATTATATTTCTCACTTTGATTAATACCCATACACACCCACACAGATTCAAAGATTAGAATGACTGTCCAACAGAAGAAAAAAATTGGATGTGGTTGGATAATTAAAGGCAGTATCACAGTGGATATCCACAAAGGTACTGAAATAGGCAACTTAAATCTTGGCTTTTTCTAACTTTGACCTCTTGATTTTGTGGTAATAGTAACATTATTACTATGTAATAATGGGAAGGAGAGAATCCAAACCACTGGAATCTCATCTCATACTACTACTGAGTCATAGAACCATAGAATGGTTTGGGTGGGAAGGGACCTTTGAAAGGTTATCTAGATCCAACCTTCCTGCCATGGACAGGGACACCTTCTGCCAGATAAGGTTGCTCAAAGTCCATGACCTTGAACACTTCTAGGGATGGGGCATCTACATCTTCTCAGGGCAGCCTGTTCTAGTGTCTCACTACCCTCATTCTTCCTTATATGTAATCTAAATCTGCTCCCTCTTGACACAATATGAAGCATATCTACATTCAACACAATCCTCTGCCTTTTAAGCTACTGGGAAACTGTCACCTCTAAGGTTGCTATATCCTTTAAACCAGAAGAGGTGGACAGTATTCCAAATAGATATATATTTACCCTAGAGGTGTTGGGAGATGCAAGAATATTAAGTTCCATTTCAGACATTCCAGGAAATCAAGCTATAGTTTACCTTTCTGGTATAGACTTTTCTGTGAGATTTTTCTGTGTGTATTCTACTTCTCCTGTTTCCTTTTCTTATTGCTTTTCTGATTTATTTTCCTCTTACTTTTCAGCACTGGTTGTCCCCTTTGGCTGTCTCATCCTGCACACATCCTTCCTGCCTGTCTTATTTTGTTTCTGTAGATCTCACAGCTCAAGTTACTGTCCTTTTGTTTAATCTTAAAACCTAATTCATTGTTCAGTCAGACCTCTTCTTTCATCTTTTAGTCCCAATACCCAATCCGTGCCAGTTTCAATTTGAAGCTCTTTATGGGTTTTTTGTTTTGTTTTGGTGTTGGGTTTTTTGTGGTGGTTCCCTGCCCCCCCCCNTTTTCATTTGACTCGGACAGCTTCTTTCATTTTGTGGCAGGTTATTGGAGAAGTCACTGAGAGCATTATCAAATCTGGTCTCGTTTAGTCTGATAACCTGCACTGTGTTTTACCTCCTGACATGTAAGGTTTTTAAAAGTGGACCACTACTGCAAAGAAAACTAGCAACCAGCAAACCTAAGGAGGCTTAGGTTTTGCCAATATAATAAATGAAAAGGATCTGAAGAGACACATGGCTTAGATTTATGTGGTAAGAAAATCCTTTTGTACAAACTCAGTTGTATTAAAACCATATTGGGAGAGTCAAACCTCTTAATATAAATGTCTGAACATTTTAGCATTCCCTCCCAAGAATTTACTTGGTCCTTCACATTTCTAATTTCAATGAAAACCCCTCAGGACAATGGCATTCTTACAAAATCTTCAGTAGTGAGGAGCCTTTATTTGCTACATTAAACATTTACAGCCCAATGTCTAATCTCCCTAGTCCCCTGAGGTATGTCAGACTTTGAATTAGTTTTCCTGGCATTCACATCTACCTTAATGGTTTGTCTTGAGGCTGTTTTATTTAAGATTTGAGTGGGCTAATCACGGTGTTTAGATCACAAAGTGAGTTCTTTCATAACAAGAAAAGGGAAGTTAATCGAATTTTATATTTTCCTCATGGTGTCATATGCAGTATATTCAAGCTGCTTCCGTTTGTGTCCTCAATGCTATTAAACAGTTCACTAGCTTTAGGTATTCAGTATAATGGGCAGTTAATAGTGGAAGATTTATTAATTGTTTAGAAATCCTATAACTAATTTCATGAGGACTTAGAAAATCACTACTAATCTTGCAGTTAGAGCATCACACTAACCTACCCAATCGTTCTGCTGATACTCAGTTTTTGCTAGTGTTACTAGAAACAAAAAGCTTTCCACAGTACTGGTTCAGAATACTGAAGCAACTGTTTGCCTGTCTCAGCTCCTGGGGTTCTTGCACTGCTGCTTATCACTGCAGCATTAGAGTCTGTATCCATGGCTCCCTGAACAAAGTCCTTCTCATCATTCTGAGAGCGCAAAAAACCTGGAAGCTGAATGACCAGAACAGCAGGCACCTCAGGGGAAAAATGTCTGACACTTGAATGCTGTGGCTTGGCTCATGATCTGAAACTTTCCCTTATTTTTGGTATATTCCCATGTGTTTATATGTATCATATATTCACAGGAGCAGACAGTGTGTGGGTGTATGGGAAAGCTGCTTTGCAGTGCCTGTGCTCTTAATGTAAGACTTTATCCTCCCATCTAGTAATCACTGCGTCCCGCAGCACTGTTCTGTGCTGTCCACATCCTAATCCACGTAAAACTATTCAGAAAAGGTAGAAGCTCCTTTATTCCTGGGTGAAACTGTCCACATTGAAACTGAATGCCATGCATATGAGTTTTATGCCTTTAACTGCTTAATCATAACTCATTTTGCCCCTACTGCACATTATTGTCCTATATTTGGAATGAGCAGCAATCCCATAGTTTCAATCCCATTATCGATCATTAAGGATTTGTTTCTATTTTCAAACAGCAGCTATTGTAGGGCACTTTGAAAAATCTTGGTTGTGTGGTACATTGTACATACTTACTGTGGTTTTGATAAAAATGAGGGCTGGAAATATTTTCCTTGCTGAAAGCCAAAAGGATCTTGCAAAACAAAAACAACAAAAAAAACCCCCAAACCAACTTTAAAAGAACCCCTGCAAACATTTCCCTCTTTCCCTTCTTCCCCCCCCCCCCCAAAAAAAAAAAAATTAAGGCCCAACCTTTGGCAAGCAACATTTTAGCATATACTGTAACACTTTAAAGGTTTGAATGAGCATGAGCCATATGGGATAGAACCTTGTGAGACCCACTTCACGCATCTTATTCATTAGCTAGCCATTGACCCAAAAAAACATAGGTCATACCAACTCAAGATTTCCAGGTGACAAAAGATGCACATTTCTTTTTCAGGACAAAGTCATCCAGCCCAGAATTGTTCTGTGACCACCAAGAATAGATATGACATAATTTTATCTGTGAATTTTTACTTTCTTCTTCACTTGTTAGATGAGGCCCATACATGTCACCACTAAACCATATATTTATTGCATTTTAGTGTTTTCAGACATTTTGGTGGCTTTCTGTAGGGTTCCAAATATTTATAAGCTCCTTTTCCTTTAGGCTGTCAGGAATGGGGATAGTCAAGGAATCAGTTGTGTTAGGGGCATTACTTTGACAGGTCAAATCTCTGGTCCCTGTTAAGCGCATATACTTCTCCGTGAAGGAAGGTGTTCAATACAAAACAGACATAACCTGTGGTGACAGTTTACGAGCCAGTGCTGTAGCTCCCTAGTGCTCTCTAGCTCTTGGAGGTGTAGTCATGTCTGCTGTAATTCACTTTTTAGTGCTGTAAATGAATTTAACAAACAGTTCTTTCAGCAAGAGCTGTAGAGGTATCTGCTGAATTGAAACTAGATAGTCATTAAGTACTCTCTACAAAGAGCTTGAGGGTCTCCTGTCAGCGCAGGTTAAGCAGTAATAAACACCAAGCAAAGAGAATCAGTCTCTAACCCAGAGCACTGGAGCATGTAAAGGAAACCTTGTGACTGACCCTTCTTTCACTTGCTTGTGTCTCAGTCTCCATTCTGTAGTGAAAAATCTGGGATGTTGCAATGAGTTTTTCCCTTCTGTAAATCTGCAGGTGATGGGCATGGCTATCAGGTGACAGTGTTGTTTCAGGAGAAGTGTGAGCTTCTCCCTTCTTCCCTAGTCTTTTTGCCTCCTCTTTCTTTATGTTCTTGTTTTTCTCTGGTGTTTTTTTTTTTTTACCTCCTGCTTCTGCTTTTCCCAGGTTCATAGCTGTTCTGCTGTTCAAATTGCTTTCCAAACATGGTGCTGATGGCATTGTTGATGTGTCCCCAGAGAGGCCAATAATGACATTGACCCCCACAGGTGCTCTCCTGCTCTTTTTCCTGGAGCTCCTTATATTCTTTTTGTGTTTCTAGCCTTGGTGGACCACAGAAATATGAGCTGTGTTCCCCATTACCTTTCAATGCTGTCTTGTTCTCTTAACAGAATGAAGAGCTTCTCGGTAGATAAATTTCTCTTCTTCCTAATCAACTTCTTTTGAATGGCAAAGGGGCTACAGCACAGTTGGGGATTTTTTTCCTATTTATTTCAGAACTGTCAGTGATTTTATGTTGCTTCTTGATATCCTGTTACCAAAATTGTTTATGAGTTGATATTCTGCTCCCCTTCTGGAATACTTCATATGAGGATTTAAATTTCTTTCCTGTTACTCCCCTACTTTTTGGGACTATTGTTTTACTAAAGACTCTCCGCAGGGGAAAAAAGAACTTTATTCAGTGATTCAGTTTCAGAAAATCAGATACTTGGGAGTTTTCACTTGTTTTCTTTTTATTTAATTAGATCACACTAGGTAACAGTCTTGATATCTTCCTTGTGGACTCATATACTCTTTTCTTTTGTTCTTTTTGTGGATTTCTTTTGGATTTTTTTGGCTGCGAGAAGAGAATGGCTATGGAAACATGCATCCTCTGGGATTAGCAGTGCTGCGCTCAGCTGAAGGGAATTATTTTCCTTTTTTTTATAAGTTCTCCTTTTTTTTTTTTCTCTAAGAAAATATGGAGATGTTGTGTCAGTTTTATGAGTAGATGGAATAATGTCTGTTTTGATCTGAAAGCAGCCTTACATCAAAATAACATGATGCTGGACAGCTTTCTCATAAATCAAGCTGTGATTTTCATTACTTTAAATAATTTTTGTAGACTTTTAAGAGTTCTGAAAATGAAATATGTCTCTCTCTTATTTCAGTGTGTGAGAGCATATCCCTAAACTCTTGTTCTGGGTTATGTTCTTTTATTTGAAGTTAATTATTGATGTTGATAGCAGACAATGTAGTATGCAATTTAACAGAATTTGTTTTAGCTTCTTTGGTATGAAAGACAATTGAAAACTGAAATCTTCAATAATTATAAATGGGTGAAACTAATGATGAATAATGTGTTCCTGCTTTTAAATAACTTAAGATCTAGATAGCAGAAGCTGCTTTGGGGAAATTTCTTCACTGAAAGAGTTGTTAGACATTGGAAGGAACAGGCTGTCCAGGGAAGTGTTGGAGACACCACCCCTGGAGGCATTTAAAAAATGTATAGATGTAGTACTTTGTGACACAGTTTTGTGGCATAGTGGTGATAGGTTGATGGTTGGACTTGATGATCTTAGAGGTCTCTTCCAACCTTAATAATTCTGTGATTCTGTGACATTAAAACAAAACCAAACAATAATCCCTGAAGCATATTGCAAAGCTTTTAAAGTTCAAAAGACTTCAGTTAAAGAAGTTTTTTTTTGGTTTTGATTTTCCAGCCATTCCTCTAGGAATTATAGTTATAAGAGGAGATTGTGACTTGGAGACCTGTCGTATGTACATTGACCGTCTACAAGAGGTGAGGTTTTTGTGAATTCAGGTATCATTTATTAATCTCTGTCTCTTTCAGTTCTGAGTGAAGTAGGCTTGTAGTTGCAACAAACACGTTGAGAGTATTCTAGTTTGCCTACCACTGAATACAAAACTTCAGATTTATGGTATGATAATAAAAGCAGGAGTAGCACTGAAAAATGTTTTCTGAACAGGAAGTGAAAAGTTATAGTGAGTTCGTTTAAATAATAACATAGTTGATGTAGATAGGTATGCGTACTTCTTGAGTTAGAATGGACTACCAGGACTCTCCACATAACTTGCTGAAATCACAAATTATTTATTAGAGAGTGTGTTATGTAAGGGTAAACATTGTGGTATTCAAGTGGGCCTAATTATGCTCTAATACTGTCATGGAGTAATCTGAAATACAAAAACCACTACAAATATCAACTGGATATTTCCAAATATACAGACATGTATGCTCATGCAGCTAATAATGATTTTGCTCTTACTGTCTTGAACACCCTGTCTTATGAAAGTTCATTCTACAATACAGTCTGGAAAAATACAGACTCCAAGTGTCCCATTACTTAAATAATTTTAAGTGTGTATGGCTTTAGTGCTAAACTAATGTATTTCCATTGATATATGATATACTATCTCTAACTTTTTTTACTGATATCTTTCAACAGCATTTACAAGTGTGATGACTGACTTAGGTCTCTAAATAGTTGGTCCAATTTATGTAGGAGCTGTGAACCTTGTCTCTCCTGTTGAACTCTTTGGAAACCATTGCCTCCCCTGTGGTTTTGAAACTCTGCAATTGCAGTCTGAATGTGGGCATTAGTATCTCACTACACGCTTTCACTTTTTGCATTTCAGCCAGGTTTCCATTCATCAAATGCATTTCTGAACATTCAGATCTGAGGTGTGGTTGTTTTTATTAGACATAAACCCACATTGTATGGCAATGCATGTTTGATGTATCTGGTGATGGAAAATTACAATGAAATAATTGTGAAAATGTTCTCACCAGATTGCAAATGTGATCTCATACTGAGCTCAGGCAACTTAATGGCCAGTATTGGGTGGCAAGTAGATATATAGCCCTGAAGAAAGTGCAGCTACAAGTGCTTGTTGAATTACCTGTTAGTGGTTGTGGAATAACTATGTTTCTCAAACCTTTTGCAGGGTTTGTACTACTGGTTTTTTGTGTGCTCAATTTGTCTCTCACTCATTTGCTGAGAATGGAGGTGCCAAGGTTTTCTGCACTCTGCCAACTTGCATGCCAGCTGGGGATCTATTGTCTTGTAGGCCAGGCTTTTTGATAGGCTTTGTCATGAGCTAAAACTATTTGTCAAAATCTGTATTACAATAAATTAGATTCCTGAACCCTGATAAATACCAGTGTCATTTCGATAAGATCTCCCTGACATGAAGTTGTCTTAAAACAAGGGAAAATTGCAGTGGTTTTCTTTAGTGCATTAACAACTCAGAAATATTTGCAAAAAGGATTTATAGATTATAGCATCTTTCATTTCTTTTTGTTGCAGATATTCTAAATTTAGGTAGCTGACAAATATGTCTGTGATATGGTAAAGAGCCATTAATATAACATTTATATTTTTAAACTTCTTTTTTTACTAAAGTTATGCAAAGCTAAACCTTAAGTGAGCATTCTATGACTCCTGTGATGTGTGCTTCATATGCTTAAAACCAGTGAGAAATACTTGCAAAATTATTTGTTTGCCCAACTACTTCTGATCGTAGAACTGCAAACAGGTCTTATTGCTATAAAGTTTTTTATCACTGCTGTGTTTTACATCCTCCTGTTAGGACCTACAGTCAGCACCTCCTACTACACAAAGAGTTCATTACCAGGTAAGATAAGTTTACCTTTTTGTATCAGAACAACAAGAGACTTAACAATATGGACTGCAATTCTACTATTTGAACCAGGGTTTTCTTTAAGTTAGATGCTGCTATATTAGATAAATTTCTGATCATCATTTACCTTCAAATGTTGGAGGTTCATTCTGCCTTCCCTCAGTCAATCCCTTTCCTTACAAACCTTATGGAATCATCTTTGATATTAGCACACAGTGATAAAGATGTGAGTGGTGGTGCAATAGAAGTGTCTTGTATATTGAAGTGAATGAGAGAATGTGTCCTGTAGGACAAATGGCAGAAGTAAAATTGTTTCTCTGAGAAACTAAACAATAACATGTTACATTGCATAGCCATAATAAAGCCTAGTGTTGAGAAAAAAAGATGCACTAGCAGGCCTAACCTCGTAATAATTCTGTGCACCACAGTCATCTACCTCTAGTTTAACATAATCTTCAGAGTAGTTTTTTAATCCATCCTGGGCACAAATGTGTCTTTTGTGTGTGACAAATAAGTTCTTGGTTTAGGTGACTAGTTTTTAAAATCGGTCTCTTTGTGCATTTTACAACTTTATTCTACAATTTATGCAATGCAGAACTTACCTTTACAGTTGGAGGTATTGTTCAAGAATGGATATTTCTTTCAGTAAAATATTGAACTGCATAGTGTTTAAATTGGGTGTGAACTAACACAGACTAACTCTACTGACTCCTAAGCTGATCTGACATTAGCACAGAGACTTGAAACAAACCATGGTCAGTTAACATAGCGCCTAGGATCATGAGACAAGTTTTCAGTGTTGACAGCTTTTTCCTAGATTCAACAATGCAAGTCTTGTTGGGATCAGCAGGAATGAGTTCACTGATGAAACATACAAAGATCTAGCTGAGGGGAACCCATTGCAGTGAAACTGCAGATAATTTTTTTGGTTTTAATGATTAGTTGGGTGATATGGAATTCCAATTTGGAAAGAAGGCCTGCAAATGTGCTGAATGCAGGAAGGCACTGTGAGAAAATGTAATTTGGCATGTTTTCCTGAAGCTGACTTCTTCCTAACTGCTCATGGTTTGTTTCAGCAATTCCCTGTCCAATTTTAACTTCATATTTTTGACGTTTGTATCAATCATTGCCCTGGAACTGAGTTTTAGAGCAGTGTTAGTGTCTAGTGAATTGGGTAATAAAACAGCATGTATTATTCTCTTCCACTCATTATAAATTAACCTAAGTGGCTACAGACTGCTCCATGTGTAGGAAAGAGCCTGAGGTAAAATCAAGAACTAAATATACATGTACAGGGAGGGCCAAAAGAGAATATGAAATGTCAGAAATCTGCCCCATACTACTTTAACCTCTGCCGTTATAGCAGTATATAAATTAATTGTGTAGCCATCTACTCTATTGCATATCAGTGTGAAATCCCTAATATGCTATCAATTTTTTATGATGCTACATTTTGAATGCACTCCCCTGTCTGTTTTATCTTCAGTACTTGCTTGTCATGGATTCTTCAAATATTGTTTTATTCTCAGTGGGTCATTTCTACAAACTGTCTTGTTAGACTACTTAGAGGTTTGTTCCATGTTTGTTGGTATCTCTCTACTTATTACAGAAACAGGGAAAAAACAGGGGATAAAGGAGCTTAAGTTGATGGAACTGTGTTCTTACCTAACTAATAAGATGTCACAGATATTTTAGGTTTCATAAATGTAGTTCCCTTGTGTGATTCCTCTGGGCATAAAACATGAGGAGTCAGCAGAAACATCAGCAAGCCCAGGTGCAAATGAGAAAAATGATGCTAGAGTTGTTTTGTTTCTCTAATGAGTTTGATGCTCATAAAATATCATTCTCATGGGCCTAAGACTTCCCAAGCTAGTTTTGCAGTTGAACTGTAGTGAAGTCTTGGAAGGATCATATCACAATATGCTATTTTTGAGTTGAATTTACATTTATCAGCATTATCCCTGTCTTCATTTTCCCAGCATTATGTACTCTGCTAGGTCTAGGAGTTCTTACTCATTTCACCTCTGTGTATCATCTACCTTTTTAGTATGCACCTTTATCTTTGGGTGTTTTCCTCCTTTTGTCCTTTGTATCCCAGTCCTCATCTTTACACAAATAATGGGCTAATATTAATATATATAAAACTTTACCTAGGTTCATAGAGGTTAGCAAACATAGTGGATTTCAGAAAACTCTTAACTCTCCCACACACACCTCGGTTGTGATACAAGCAAACCTAAGCATCCCACAACTCCATAAACTCATACTAGGGAAGGACATAGATGTATTTTAAATCTGATGTTTAAACCACTGAGATATGCCATTTGGTCCAAACGTGCAGCAACAGTTCTCTTTGTGGAAGAAATATTGTTGTCTTCATCTCTCCTGTAATGCATAGAAGTTGGAGACAAAATCTTGTACATAGGAACAAGGTTTATAGGATTAAGTAAAATACATGAGTCTTACTGTGGGAGGAAATTAAGGCTTGCTTATTTTTGTCACAGTAGCTACAGATGTAGGTATCATGCATCAGAAGACATACATCAAATTTTTTGTTTAATCAAGCAAAGTCTAAAAGTTGCTGCAGTAACATTTCAGACAAGATCTGTTGCCAGGTCTATAGCCAAACTTTAGGGCACTAGGGAGACAACAGATAAGTTTCTTGGAGCCACCTTTGGTTTTCTGTCCTGGCTAACCAGAATATAAGGCAATAATAGATGTTTCCAGTCAATCCCAGAGGCAGAAGGTAATAAGATGAATCTTGCAAAAGCTGTCATGATACCAAGTGAAATTAATAACATTTTGTAAAAGCAGCATGCAAGACCCTGATATGTGTTCATCTGGCTGAGAAATGAGCATCCATCAAAATGCAAAATACTAATCACATCAGAGCTGCTTGAAAACAACACATAGTACATGCAGGCACCCTGCTGAGCAGGTACCTGGGGAAGCTGAGAACTAGTGCATTATCTGAACAACACCAGCATGACCTCATTTTTCCTCAGGTGGCTGAAAAAGTGTCAGATACCTTTATGTAAATCAAAGAGCAATATCTGCCTTTTAATATATGAGGGCATTATTTGCTCTGTAACCAAACTGGAAAGTGCTTTTCGGAGTTAGACTGAAATGACAATTTCCTTCAGCATTCTCTGAGATTTTCTCCAGGTTGAAGAAAGCAAACTGCTTTTTCCCCCATGGTCTTACTGACACATGTCTAGGCAGGCTGGAAAATTGAACTGATGAAACTCCCGTTTTTCTATATTTATATTCTTTATATTTTCATAACTTTATCTCACACATGGCTACTCAGATAAGAAATATTTTAGAAATACATCAGATTTGCAAACCAACAAGATGAATTGCTGAGGAATAACTATTACTTCTAGGTTTTCTTAGTGGTATAAACAGGAGGCAGTAAAACCAGAGGGAAATAGGTAGGACACTATGAACCTTTGAGAATCTATGTGAATGTTCATGTATGTTGGATGTGTTTGATAAATGTTTTGTAAAGTTTGAAAGATTGTAAACTTTCATTTTGTGTTGGTGTTTCTGTGCTTTTCCTTTTGTATACAAAGCAACTTTACTCTCCATCTTCAAACCATGTACACAGTGCCAGCTGCTTGAGGGAACGGTGGAGTTGGTGTCACTTGGAGTCTCTCAATTGGGCTGGGTGCCTTTCTTAAAAGTTTGCTGTAGCTCAGGCAGGAGTGGTGGATTTCTGTGTTATGATAGGGATTAAGCATACATAGCCCTATTGTCCCTTCTAGCTGAAAACCCATGTTTACTTGAAATCTTTTTTTGGAACTCACTCTTTCAGCTAGCCTTTACTTTCAGTTGTTGGACCTTCAAACAACTACTGACCTGATATAGCTGTACAATTCCTAAAATGAAAATAGTTTGTTCTGCTTTCTGCTGTCAGGAAAGCTGCTGCACTCCTCTGTGAAATTCTGATAAGTCCTGATGAGATATCATTGTATCCTGGTCTCTGTTCACCAATCTATGCCCACGTTATGGGTGTATGTACATAAAAATTATTCACATTCTGTGCTTCGAGTGGAGAGCAATACTTTTAAATATTTCCTCCAATTGCTTCTATTTTTATTGCCTTGTGATTTGGTATACCACTCTGTAGTCTTGTCTGAAGGGAGACTGAAGTTTAATCCTGAGTTAGTATGGGCCTGGACTTACATCAGTTGCATATGTGCTGATTTTACTGCTGAAGATGTAAATAAGGATAGAATCTGGCTCTATGTCAATTTTAGGTGTGTGCCCAACATCCATGAGGTGTTTTGTCCTGTGCAAATCAATTTGTGTTTAGACACTGTGTCCCAGTGGCCTTAGGAGATTGTCATGCCCTGGCAGCACAGAGCAGAGCCATGGCCACACTCTGCCTTCTGAGTTCCCTTTTGCTTCTCCAGCTTCATGAGAGCTGAAAAAACAAGGGGCAGTCTGTTTGACTCCTTGGTGAGTACAGCTCAGGTAAAAGGTCTTTGTTCCTCCCCAGCCACTTGGTTTGGTTCCTGAAATAATGTTCCCTGGCTCCCAAAGAGTCTGTCTTTTTAGCCAGAATGTTAGTATGTTAATGCAGGGGTGTCTGTTTGCTTCTGTGGTGCTGGTCCCCAGGTCTGCACTCTGTATTCTGAGTGTAAAGAATAACACTTTTTATCCTAATGTGCCCTTAGAACACAGCAGGGACAGGTGAAATGGGCAATTGCTTTGAGTAACAGATCAGTAAGGATGAAGAGAGTGTGAAAATACTGCTAGCATAAAGAAAGGTGACAGGTACACAAGCAACAAACATAATAATAGGAATTTATGCCTGTTGTTTGATACTGATGTGTATCTTTGACCTCTTTCACCTCTCTGTGTTCCTGTGCTCCCACAAATAAGAGGGGCTGCAAAAACCTGAGGAAGCTGGTTTTGATGCAAAGCTCTTTAGTACTGCTGAGCTGAAGGGAAGGGAACAGAACAGCTGAGGATGTAGCTGAAGCTGACCATGTCAGTTTACTCTTTTCTGTATTGTAGTCGAACACTGATGTCAGTGAGGAGCAAATCCACTGGGTTCAGACCATGTAGGGTTTGCATGTTGTGCAATGACAGTAGAGAAAAATGAAAAAAAAATGGAGACTAGAAAATAGTCCTTTTAAGGGAAAAAAAGCTTGGGTTTTTAAATGTTACTTCCCCTCCCTATCCAGGACCAAGAAAGCTCTTTCCCCAGAGTACTTTCTGTTCAGAGGTTGTCTCCTAGATGGTGCTTCCTTGATGGTAAGTGCATCTTCCTTTTCTTGTGCCTAGCATGTTACTTACTTCTGGTGTGAATGTGAAGGACAGTGCATCTGAGACTATTACCATGGGAGGGGTAATTGTTCCTCCTTATTACTCTGAGCAGGTAAACATGGAGCTGGGTGTACCCCTTCCCTTCTGAAAAAAGAAACAGGCCCTTCATCTAGCAATCAAAATGTCTGCTGTAGCACTGTCACATTAAGGAGACATGTTCTTCTAAACATGGTTAGAGGTTTGGTTTCTTTGTGTCTCTGCTGTGATGAACAGCAGGCACTTAATACATGACAGTACTTGGACTCAGAGTGCAGCTGACTGGCAACGTGCTGCTGCTAGTAAGGCTGTGTTCTTCACTCTGGTTTCTCTTTAAGTACGATAGATGCTATGGTATTTAGGTGATGGATATATACCTCCCTTTCCTTCTAAGACTGCACTTCTGTTTGACCCAGATAGCTTATCTGAGCTTTACATCAGGCTCCAGAGCACTGGAATTAGCAGCTAAAATGGATGACATCTGGTTTTGCAAAAGCTTCAGCGTGGGGAGATAGAATTTTTTATTATTCTAAACACAATTTCTCTGTGGCAATTTCTAATCGCTTTCTTGTCTTTCATGAGGGAAATTGATAAAAAAACATACTGAGAAACTGTTTTTTGGAGAAACCTGGGTGCGTAAATGCATTCAGTTTTTATCTTTAGGGATTAGATATTCCCTTGCAGTGCCAAAACCTACAGTGCTGAATCACAGAATGTTTGGAGCTGGAAGGGACTTCGAAAGATCATCTAGTCCAACGCCCCTGCCACAGCAGGATTCCCTAGACCAGGTCACACAGAAACATGTCCAGATGGGTTTTGAATATCTCCAGAGGAGACTCCATGAGCACTCTGGGCAGTCTATTCCAGTGCTCTGGCAACCTCACTAAGAAAAAAAATTTTTCTTGTATTCACATGGAGCCTCCTATGCTTCAGCTTACAACCATTTCCTCTTGTCCTGTCACTGGGCTTCACTGAAGAGAGCCTGACCCCATCCTCCCGACACCCACCCTTCACATACTGAAAAGCATAAATGAGGTCACCCCTTAGTCTCCTCTTCTGCAAACTAAAGAGACCCAGCTCCCTCAGCCTTTCCTCATCAGGAAGATGCTCCAGCCCCTTCATCATCTTTGTGGCTCTGCGCTGGACTCTTTCCAGCAGTTTCCTATCCTCCTTAAACTGAGGGGCCCAGAGCTGGACACAATATTCCAGATGTGGCCTCACCAGAGTAGAGTAAAGGGGGAGAAGAACCTCTCTCACTATGCTCTTGTGTCAAAACTCCAGAATGGATGAATCTGATATCATTGGCCAAGCAACATGCAAATCAGAAACAAAAAAAAAAATTCACATCTGATGAAACACATTGTAGGTGATGAAATAACTCTGAGTTTAGCAATATAAATTATTTGGCAGTGACAAAATTCATATTAGGTTCTTTATTTAGTGAATCTCTCCTGTTTTCATGTGTTTCTTATTAGTAGGATAAATTTTCCTTGAGTATATTCATAATTCAGTATGAGTATCTGTGTCCATGCATTTGATTGACAAAGAGATCCAGATCATGTTATTGTTCTTTAGACTTGAAATTTGAATTAATCCTCTTAAACTCATCAATTTAATTATATTCTTGCTATACACTCATCAGAACAATGCAGCTTTTCCTGTCACATTTTAATGTAATGAATTCTTCTTATAAGCTTGAAATCCATTTTATATGTTTTTAAAATATTTATTTCAAGTGAATAATTTCACTGAATATTAAGCCTCATCTTTAAATTCACCATTTCAGGTATAAGAATATGGACATAATGAACGAATCAGATTATGTTATGTGAAAACTGGTTTTATGTGAAACCAGTCACTTCACAGATGCAGAAGTTGTCTTATGTGGTAGTGATCCTAGCTCAGTCCATCTGGTCCAGGCAGTTCCACTCAGACCATGTTCTTCACAGCAATTTTTTTTTTTTCTATCTTGCAGCAACTTCTGCTGATCGCTTTTACCGCATCGACAGATCTCAGGTAAATCTTTATTTGGTTATGGTCTCTATAGATTTATTTTTTTTTTCAAGTGTTGTCAAATTCAGCATAGAATGAACTATCTGCCATTCCTCCTGTGTATAATAAAATGCTATAAAAGTCTCATGAAAAGTAGAGAGTAGAGCCTCTGGACCATTTTTCATTTGATGTAATTCACATTGTTTCACTGAAGTTTTATTTGATGTACATATTAGTATTTCTGCATTTGTTATCCTTATCGAGACTTACTAAGGGCATATGTGTGGCAACAGAGTATTTGAGTTTATCTTTTCATTGCTGCTTTTAGTCACTAGAAGTCTTGATCCTGTGTTTCACATGGAATAGCTGTGGAAATTAAGGTGATGTTACAAACTGATAATTATGAACAGAACTGTATCAAATACTCCCAAGGAACCTCAAAATGTGTAGCTCCACTGGATTCAAACCTGCAGTATAGATTTGACAATCTGAATATGTTTTCTAAAAGACACTTTGAAAATTTTACAGAGCTTTTGGTGTTTCTGGTTTGTAGCCAGAACAGGCTAATTAGTGGTTCAGCATTAAATGCCAACATTTGATTTCATACAGTGGTCATTCGTATCTGGTTCCCCTGTGAACAATGTATAGAATCATCATAGAATCATAGAATGGCTCAGGTTGGAAGGGACCTTAAAGATCATCTAGTTCCAACCCCCCTGCCATGGGCAGGGATGTAAGCTGTTTCTGCATCAAATAAACATGACTGTTTCCTAGAAAAAGCAGCTGGTGGTCTAGTTCAAGCAGAAGGAGTTGTGATTTTAGCTCAGAGGTCCCAGGTTCAGTCTGTGTGCAATCACCATGGCACTTCTTTCACTTTGTTGTACTTTAACATTTGGAAAAAAATGGTGAAGATGATGTTGCTACAAGTTAAACTGGACAGTGTGACTCTGGCTGAATCTTCAATACTTGGCTCTGTACAAATGGTCATCTTTCCCTCCTTCTCCTTTGCCCTGGGTTTCTGTAGGGAAAAGATCAATACTGTCTGATGATCCCAACACACAAATGGTGGGAAGTTTCCTGCCCATTTTCCTGTGTAAACAGGTCAACTAACACATGGTGTTTTCTGAAGCATAATGAGCCTTCAGTGTCAACAACAAAAAGAGGGACTGAGAAAGAAGGCTTTGGTTACAGAAAAGTGAAACCACAATGGAGGTCTGGGATAATACCCACAAACAAAGAAAAATTCTATCAGCCATCATCAGAGGGCAGATCTTAGGTGTTGGTCCTAATTTTGAAGTACAAACCCCAGCTTTTTGGGTAGACCTCCAGTTTTCAGCTGAATGACAGAGTTACTGAGTAGCAGCCTTTTAAGTGTTGCAATGAGTGTGAAGATTGCAGTTTGGGAATCTTTTTTGACTCAAAATTGATGAAGTATTTAGTGGTGGCTCCAGTGGCATTGGTTTTAGCGTATATTTGTGTGCACTTAAATACACAGAGTATCATGAATGCTCTTCGGAGACCTTGATGCACACCCAGCTTTCCTACTACAAGCTTGGTGTTCTGAGAGAGCAGTGATGCTGCAGGCTCACTAATTGTTCCTTGTATTACTCCAACAGGAACACTTGCACTTTGTGACAGAAATTTCGCAGGACGAGATTTTTATTCTGGACCCAGAGTTGGTAGTGTCGCAGCAGGTGGGAACGCCACCGGGAATGCCTGATCTGGTAGTGGAGCAGGCCTCTGGGTGAGTGCTGCTGGGATCTGGCTTCCAGCAGCTGTATTAGAATTGGGCATCTCTTTTCTGGTCTCCTTTTTTGAAGGATTGGGAGATGTGGGAGGGCAGACCTTCGGTGAGAAGCTAGGGACAGGATCAGATGCAGCCATGGTAGTGGCAGAAGGACAATGGGATGACATTGACTCAGTTAGGCAACCTGGAGCACACAGCAGGACTAATGGCCTTTGGCACCTTTCAACCTCCTCAACCCCTCAATTGTACGTGGCCTGCTATAAATCTGTATCAATTTTGAGTTACAAACCCCTTTTCTGCATGGTCAAGGCTCTGATACCACTGTACAAGGCCCTGGAGCCCTTTGTGCCTAAGAATGATGATGAAGCATCTCTGTTTCTGGCCAGACCAGAAATGCTTATATTTACCTTTAGGAACAGTCTCATACTCATAGCAAATTAAGGTATTTTAACTTGCTGTGAATTGAAAATTGCTGGGAACTAGTAAGCATAAGACCACTTCAAATTGGAACATGCATTGTAATTTTTGAGGGGTCAATGTCTTTCTCTTCTTTCTTCCCTCCCTAGAATATCAGATCGGTGGAACCCTGCGGTTCGAAAGAGGATGCTGAGCGACAGTGGCCTTGGCAAGATTTCCCCACACTATGAGGTACCTGACAAACAAAAGGACGCCAGCCAGACACATATGCTGCAGTAAGAGCCCTCTGCATTTCTCTGCTTGATGATGCACTGTCACCATCACCATCACCACAGACAATTTCTAGTGGCTCCTTTAATCTTAATGAATTGTGATGACGTGCTGAAATTAGAGAAGCCCTTTTGCTTCTTCTCTTTTGCTTCTCCCTTCTGTTTCTTAATCTTTCTCTGTTATGATATTTTGCCTTTTTTGTTTGTTTTTTTTGGGGGGGGTAAGTTTCTGATTTTTTTCTCCCCCTCCAGTGTTTTTTGGTTTGTTTTATTTTTTGGGGGTTGGTGGGGTTCTTTTTGTTTGTTTGTTTGTTTTTGTTGTTGGTTTTTCCTGTGGCACCTTGTAGTCTTAGTAAACCTAGGTCCAAGATTCCAAAAGTAAACATATCCATTTGGATGCTGGATAAATTCCAGCTAAGGGAACCTTCATGGCAACCAGTTATGAGGAGGACCAAAGCACTCACCCTTAAGTTAACTCCGATGCAATATGACAAAGCAGAAACCTCTTCAATTGCTGCTTGCTTTCAAAGATGTAGGCAATAGTTTTCATACAATCTTAAAGCAGAGATACCATTGTCAGTGTGGGACGATTAAATAGTGGCATTGTTGCTGATAATTCCCCGATGTAAGAGATTTCTACCACCACAATCCTGTCTGGCATGTTCAGAGCATCTTACATAAGAGCATCTCCTATTCTTGCCTGTTTTAGAAGTGGTTCTTAGCTCTTTGGTCCTTTGGCTTTAGATTTTCAAAACCAGCAATAGATACCATAATCACTACCAAAGTTTAAATGGGAAGAACCTGTCTGAACTCTCTTGCTTTGAAAAATTCTAATGTTTTGAAGTTGGATTTTTCTCCCCACATGCATAATGTATAACTGTGTATGTCACTTCTGCTTTACTTTTCTAATTCTACTGTATCTGGATCCCTGTGGGCACATTTTAAAACTTACTATAGAAAAATTAGTAATAGTGTTCATGTGGTCCCTGTTTCAGTTTGGAGCTAGCAATTCTGTGAGAAAAATGATACTTAGACACTTCTAGGCAATGTAGAAAGTCGGTGATAGCACGTGAACTAACTTCTGCCTGATAAAAGGAATTATTTTGTTTACATCAGCATGATTGGAAATGTTTGCTTAGCTGGAACAATTATGTTTGGTAGATTGATTAATTATAGGCACTGTTCAGCACTGCCCAGAGTAATGTGTACCTGTCACTGCCTACCGTAAGGAATTGTTTTCTCTGTAGTTTCTCTAAACTTTACTGAAATTTTTCATGGTAAAACTCAGTCTTTGACTCTTATTTATCTTTTTCTTTAAGCTAAAATTTTACTAAAAAAACCAAATGTCTTTTTTTGAAAACAAGGTTTGTGGGAAAAGTGCTGCTCTAAATCACCTTCTTTAAAATAAATAAATCCAGCAGTTATTTCCTGAGATGCTTTAGTGCTGGTAGTGGTATTAACTTCATTGGAAGGAAGTTTTAGTTTTATTTAATAAAATATCACCATCAAACCAGGGAGATGCCTTTTGTTGTCTTGAGAAAAGTACCCCTGAGTTTGCCTTTCTGGTGGGGTTGTGAATGTGCTTTGCAGACACGTCAGGTTCAAGGGCTTTGCTTTTGGAAGTTTCTGCCTGCACATGCTCATAGAGGTCTTATGCCCCTCTGTACTTAATCCTGGTTGCAGGACTGCCCACCAGGCTGAAGGAAAGGGGGCTGTGCTGCTCACCAGCTGATCTCCAGTTGCAAGGAGAAAAAGCAAGCAGCAGTCATGGTCAAAGGGATACAGAGGAGGGAAAAAGTGTATGGAGGAATAGGGAAAAGAAGTTGCAAGAGCCAAATGAGTAGAATCAAAAAGGAACTTGGGGAGCAGGGTTAGTGAATGGGAGCTGGCAACTAGGAGTGCAGGGAGCGTGCAGTTGTTTGGGAAATCAGGTTGGAAGTAACAAAAACAAGGAGGACATGGGGTGCAGATAGAGGTAAGACAGGTTAAGGGCATGGGAGAAAGGATCTGTGTCTCTTTCTTTCCAGAGCTTGAAATTCTGGGCTGATGCATATTATTCATTGTACCAGTGGGCAAGCTCTGAAGTATGTTTAGACACTACCTCATTTGCTGCCACGCTGGAACTGTATAGTAAATGAGGCGGCGGATCGCAGTAGAGAAAGCAAGGTATTATTACTATTAAGGCAGTTGAATGCTGCCCTGGAGGACTGGCTTCTCCCCTCAATTTCTCTGACAGACTTTCTGAATGATGCAGATTTACAATAAACTTCTCACAAATGGGTGGTAACGGTGGGCTCCTCTTTCTATGCATGTCCACTGTGAAGTAGGATGGGTTCCTAGGAAGCCATTACAAGAAGATTTTGAAAGAGAATGAAGGGCTGGAAATGGGAAAATTGCCTTTCTCTGTGCCTCAGATTGTATTACTTAAATTAATGTGAAGTTTGTGCCTTCCTTCCTTCTGACTCTCATTTGCCCAGCTGCAGAGTACAGATAATGTTTCAGCCTCACCTTAGAGGAGCACAGAGAGGGTAAATTTAATGGTCACAAGAAAGTTGGACACTATAGGGAGACTCTGCCAGAGATGCTTAGGAGAAAATTAATCATTTTACATTCTGTGCACAGTTTTGGTAGTATGGAATAAATAAATCTTGAGGATTTGCACTGCACATACAAAATAGAAAAGGTTATGAAGTAGCTCTCTACTTCAGCACTGAGGCAAGAATCCAGTATAAGAAAGTAGCAGTCGGCAATGTGATTGAAGTTTGTCAAAATACTTGAGTGTAACAGGGCTGGAGTATGATGCTCAGGTGACATGAGCTCTTGCATTTCCAGCTTTCTGGGTGCTTGACTTTGCACCTTAAAAAAATCTTTCTAAGCTGGCACTTCAAAGAAAAACTTAGGAAACACTGTTATATTTTGGCAGCTGAAGTAGCTCACAGACTTTTCACCGAGATGTGTCCCTTCAGAAATTAGTTTTTACATTAAACTTGCAGAAAGAATTTAAGTGAAATTCCCAAAAAAGATTAAGGCAGAGCACAGAAGGGACAATTCGTCCTGTACTTGGAGTTTTTGTGGATATTTTAAGTCATCAGTGCCCAGCATTTACATCAAGTCTGAAATACTGTGCAGCACTTCCAGCTCAAAGAGCAATATCCTATAGGCCATAACAAGGGCTAGCGGCAGGGGTCTTGCTGTGACACAAACTGTTATAAGTTGGCCCTCTGGGGCCATCTTCTCAGTGGTCATTTTTTTCTCAAACAGGATCTGGGAGTGACCTTCCTCAGACGTTAGGAGCAGATTAGACCACAGCTAGTCATAGTACAGCTGCAAGCTGCTTAGTTTCTCTGGCATTGCTATATATGTGTCTCTGTGCATGTGCACATATATATAAACTCTTTAAGATGAAGTAATTATTTCTGAGAATTGAGGCATGTAGATAAAAGGACAAAGTATCCAAATAGAGAGATCCCTTAAGTTATTTAAATCAATGTAAGTAGAGAAGAGAATGTGATTTAAAAAAAATTATAATATTTGATGTTGCTTTTGATCACAGGCTGTTGTGGCAGAGAGTAATTTGAATGTAATGGTTTGGAGGCAGGGGTCTTTCTGAGAGGAAAATTATTTATGCTTTTATTTTTTAACTAAGCAAGCTTTGTGTTAGTTAATTTTCAGGTGTCTTTTGATTGATGGTATTACATGTTTTGCTCCCTTTCTGATGGTGCTTTGAAGTGTGACCAGTGTGTGGAGTGGGCAGGACATGAAACAGTGTCTTGGTGCGGTAACCAGAAGCTGGGGCAGATCGTAGCTTAGCAGGAACATCAAATTAGTGTGAATGGTGCATACAAAAGGACAATGGGAAGACAATTACTTGGACTACTGGTGCTTGATCTTGAGAAAAATTAAGTATTCTAGGCTGACTGCACTGAAACATATAATTGAACTCTTCGTTTAAAGCTGAGTGGGTACATCACTCTGATTTGTCCTACAATCAAACAGTGCAGTGACTGTTCCCTCACAGTCTGCTCTAAACATTCATTGTTGGCCACATATTCCTCTTCCTTGTTACATGCTTCTTACCCTGTTATGTGATGAGAGATAGAAAATCAAACAAAATAAAGGCCACAACATCATACGAAAATGAAAAAGGGACTATACTGTGATAGAGGTTTAATCTACATCTCTTAATTGGAAGTCATTAATTTTCCCATTGTTTGGGGTAGTAATAACACTCTTCTAACATCTGTCCAGCTGTGATGATGATATGTTCCCAGAGCTACTAGATGCATTTTTTGAATCAAGTCCATGGCTTGTGAAGGGTGCACAGAGATTGGCCAGAATGCCATCTGGTCCTTTCAGTAAAAATGCCTCTAGAGGCTGGAAGATGGCTGCAGCCTTTTACACTAAATAGACATTAATTAGCTGGTAACAACACACAGGCACTGCTTTATGAGTCAGTAATAACCTAACTCCTGAGAGGGAAGAAGAAAAAGGCTCAATGCCAAGTTTTTTAACTCAGCCACAAGTATCAGATCATTGCCCAGCAAATAAGTGTGACAGTACAGATGTTAGAAGGTAGTTTTGGGGTTTTTTTGTTTGTTTGGGGTTTTTTTTTAAAGAGAACTCTTTGTGTGGTAAAAGGTAAAGAAATATCGGGGATGCAAGTTTTCATGTAGAAAGGAGAAGGAATGCTCATCTAGTGAAAGTTAGGAAAATATAAAGAGGTCACTCTTAGGATTTGAACACGCTAGGCAGGAGCACCCTAATGATAGTGAACCTTTAAAACTTCAAAATTTGGTGAAGACTTGAAAAATAATAATGTTTCCTCAAAACTCTTGCATTGAAAAACTCAACATTAGCTCTTAAACAGGCAGAGTAATTTACCCTGGTGTGTTTTGATAGCAAAATCTGAATTAGTTTTCTGGGTTCAGATATAGTTCAAGCTGCATTTAGAAGATCAAGCCACAGGAATGAAGTGCATATGTTTTAACCAGCTGTTTAAACACCTGTACAAATTGCTTTCCATTGTTTAAAATCCAGATGAGGCTCCATGACTACTGATTGCTTTCAAACAAATCTTACTTCAGTGGAGACATAAATCACCATCTCACCTTCACTATACACTCCTGTGTAGTCTTTATATCGGAATTGAAGCATAACAAAATTCAGTGTCTGTTTATGCTCAACTCTCTCTTCTTTTCTGTTGTCTTAGGTACTTTTACAACGAGCTTGCAAGGCACCACTCTCACTACCTTAAAGTGGAGTATGAGAAAGGTTTGCCTAAAACAGCTCTCCATGTCTCACAAGGAAAGTTATAGTAAGAATGTGGGGAGGTGATAGTAGCAAAAGGAAGGATGTGGGCTCAAGGAAGAGGAAATGGTGTGAAAAGTTGACAATGATTCAGGGAAAAAGAAACAAGAGTTAAATAGGGAAAGTACTTTGTAAGAAAGCAAGAAAAAATGTATAAGAATGTTACAAATGGATAAGAAATTGTTTTGAGGGAAAGCAAGTTCTCTGTGTGAGACTGAGTGGGAAAAAGTGATACATCTCAGTGTGGGGTCTGGGCCTGCGTTTTGGAAGTTCTCGCTATTGTCAGCATGATGTAGTCACAATACTTAAAATCTTGTACACATTCCAGATAGAAGCTACAGTTAATCTACCATTCAAAATCTTTTCTTCAGTTGCTGCTGTAAATCTTCCCCTATCCCCATTTCAGGAGACTTGACAAGGCACCTGTTAGCTTTTTTGCACTCTAGTGCCCAGCTGTGCTAAATAATGAATTTCATGTACTTTATGTTCCTGTTGTGAATATTAATTCTCTGCATATACTTTGAGATTTTAGCCGCCTTTGGTTTTGGAGATTTTCAGGAGGAAAAAATAATAATTGTTTCCTTTGGAATTCTGCCTTGAAGACATATACCTGCAGTTCTGGAAAGATATATTTCTGGCCTTTTTTGTTCCCTTAAACACTTAGAATGTAGCAAAGAAAATGTGTCAGAATTTTGGTATTACTTGAATAACTTGTCCTGATGCTTCATTTCTTGCTGTCCAGAGAACAAAAATAAAATTGTGGCCTGACAAACAATAGGAAAGCTCTTAAAAATGGTGGCATTTGGCTAACAAAAAGAAGCATGTTTTCTCTGTGAGATCCCTATATTTTTAAAAGCCAACTGTTCCAGAACTAGTTTGAATCTCTTATCTTCTCTGTATAGTCAATTCAGTACAAAGCTACTCAAAACTAGGGTAGTTATTTTTATTCTGTGTTACAATCATTGATTACAAGAAAAGTCTGGAGACTGCAGCATCGCAGACAGAAATACTTCCCACTGAAATTTTGCTCTTTCCAGACTGACAGCAGAGAAAAATCTTGATTAGTGCCTTGTGCTGCTTTGCAGCCTGTGGAATTTCTAAATTTTCTTTAAGGACAGCTACTGTTGTTGGTATATGTTACTATTCAGAAGCTAATTTGAGTGTCCAGCTTTTACAGTTTTTCTAGAAGTAGTATTTTTTCTTTCTGGAGCTGTTTATACAGCAACTTCAAGTACAGCTGTAAATACAGAATGAATGTGAATTTGTCAAATAATTTGTCACAGAACTGGAAATAAGACTTTTACCTGGACAAACATTCGTTCACAAGTTAGTTTTGAGCATCTCCCACATTGTCACTTAATCCATGTCTACTTTCCCCAAGCAATGTCTGTAGTTCTAGTGGTGTTCACCCCTATCATAGCTAGGAGAAGGTACTCCTGGACATGTTTGAAGTGTAGACACACCCTCACTCAATCTCAGAAAAAAAGGAACGGACTTCAGAGAGGAAAATGATTCTAAAATCACAAGGGTTGGAGAGGAGTGTTGGCACCAAAATAACTTTTGAAAGACTGGCCCTCATGGGATGTGTTTCTGGTATATACCCTGAGTTTATCACATACAGGCAGTGCAGGTGAAGTAAACATGAGTCTAGACATTCTCAACTCAGGATTCAAGAGGATTTGCATTACTTCAGCTGTGTCGGTACCATCTCAGGGGTGGTTCTGGGCATGGAAAGATTCTGGAATTTTGCTCTGATGTCTGAAGATACAGAAGCAGGACTTGGGAAAGTGTTACCATGTACAGTCCCTGCTGTGTCAGGGAATGAGCTATAGCTCTGTGGTGATTTCACCCACCAGATCTGAGGGACCTTTGCTAACAGTGAACATCAGATAGTTCTGGAAACTGTATAACATCAACTTTCAGCAACTTTTGATGTCACCTTTAAGTGATTGAATACATGGAAAACCTTATTTAGTCACCTCTTCCCCTGTTAATCAGTAGAAATTTTATGTCACTACTGCCAAAATATGGCCTTATCTACAGAGAACTGGAGTGCAGAAAAATCATGTTCTTTTCTTATTAAAATTTCTTCTATGGTCATTAGTATGGGATACTTACACATTAGCCTGCTAACCCCTCTTCCAGCAACTCCAAGTTTTAAACACCGTCTTTTGCTTCTGCTCTTATTGACAGTAATTGGAAAAGGAAGAAATCAGATTTTGTTTCAGATTTGCATGTGTATGGCCTTATTTGTGTATGTGAGTGCAATGTAAATAGGGTTTGTTTTCTTCCAGAATTAATTGTCCAGCTTAGCTGTTGAGGTGCTGAATTGCTAAGGGGTTTTGACAACAGCAGGCACATCTGATGAGGTGCATTTGTGTTTCTGCCCCTTGAATGTGTAGCAGAAATGGAGTACATCCTGTACTGCATCTTATAGGATATTTATTTTCTCATCAGTACTTATTAGCAAATAATTTTATTATTCAGAATATAGATCCCCAGAGTGGATAGGGTGGGATTTTGGCTTCCTCTTTTCCTGCCCACCTGCCTTGAGCCCTCAGAATGAGTGCTCTTAATGATTTTCATATCAACTCAACACCTGATGCACAGCTGAGGATATTCACCCTGATGACAAATTATTTTGGCAGACAGTGACATGCAAAACACCCCCACACACCATCAGACTACAGATTGGTTTCTTTAGAGAGATCTTGCTTCTTGACTGGCATCCCACTTTCCAAAAGGGAAATGTAAGCAGTCTAGCTCTATTCTTATTTTGGTCATTTCAAGCAACAGAATAAGCATATGCATGACAAAGTGGCCTTCCTACCTGGATGTTGAAAAAGTCAACTACCACCTAACTTGAAAATGCTTCCTGAGCAGTTCCAGCAGATAAGGGGATGAAAAAGAGTTTTCCACTTGGAACATAAGGGTTTTTTTGTTGGAGTGTATTTAAAGGCTAAAATTGATGTTGTCAGAGTATAGATATCTGGGTGTTTTGTTTTTCTTTAAGTGGTTTACCATAACCTGGTCCATAAATCTCCTTTCCACGTTCTGGCTGACAGCCAAGACTTTTCCTCTTTCTTTATTACAACTCCTTCTTTATCCTATTTTTCCCTTTGCTTCCATCCATACTTGCTTACTTTAGCCCTTGGATGAAGAAGCAGATATCTGCCCAGAGAAGTAAAGCAGCTCTACAATTAAGAAGGCAGGGAAACGTGTCAAGACAATTACTTCTTGTACCCTTGTTTTATATTTGTTTGGGAAAAAGAAAATGACTTTTGATAATTTGATCTTTAGGACTTACTGCTTTCCTGCAAGTGTCAGTCATGTGGCAATTGCACTTGGCAGGAGCAGGGTACAGGAGAGAGAGGAGCCAATGATGCCAATGTAGAATGTGACTATCCCTCTCTTCAGCTTTATGGAGCAGAAATAGCAGACCCATGGCCCCCAGTGACATGAAAGACACTGAAAGGGCGCCTAGCTGTTTCTTAGTGTGATACAGGATGATTAATAGCCTGTATTCTTCTGGGCTTGCTTTTGGCATTATTATAAATACAGGGTGAATATACTCCAGCACAGCAGGCTTCCAGTTCAAAAAAAGTTGGAGAAGAACTGAAGTTTGTAGTTTTAGGTAATATGTATGTATATATTTGTGTGTACATTCTGCTTATTTGTAAGAGTTTAAGTAAGAAAAAAAGGTACCATCCTGATCCTAGTTTTCTGAGCATTGCCCAGGAATAACAAGCTTGTGTCCATGTGCTCTGCCACTGCCATAAGGAGCTGCCATCTGCTCCAAGAGAAGACTGGTTCTTAATGTGCTTTCACTCAGAACCAAGCTGTCTTATCAAAGCCAGAACTAATAAGCTTCAGGGCATTGGTATGTATGAAACACAGTCCTGTATATATGTAACACACTCGGAATGCTAGCTTTCACACTAGGACATCTCATAATAAGCAGTCAGACTGTATTTATTGATGCCCCATTCACATTCCTAAGTCCTATCTTAACAGGCATGCAAGAAGAATAGAAATGTAGTTTGGTAAAATAACTGCTCTAGGCTATCACACAGAATTACTACTTTGGCTGAGCTAACAGTGTTAAACTCCAAAAAGTCAAATCTTTGCTAACTTTCTCTAATTCCTTGGATGTTCAGATTTCATATGCAGATTTCACCTGTGGCTGGAAACTAGAAAGTGTCAAAATACTGTGCAACAAAAAGCTGGAGATAAGGCATTGTAATGTGACAGTAGATCATCTTTTGAGGTTTGCAATTTAGTATTTTAGATACACAAAGTTCAGAGTGTATGGACGAGGCTGGGAGCAATATTTGAGCCTTCACTTGACTCCTTGAACAAAAAGTGAGTTTTTTCACTAGGGCTGCTTGAGAAATATATTGATGACTTGCTTTTGCTTGGTGAAGCTATGCATAGAAGAAGTTTATTTATTCTGGAAAATGTTTCTTGAAACCAGAAGTACCTGTGAAGGTACACTTGTTTTAGTGAGCTTTGGGTTGGGAGTTCTCTGGTTCACCTGGGAACTGCTGAGGGATAGGTAGCATGGTAAGATGCAAGCTGTACATCTTGGTACAGCTGCTCTGCAGGGAGCTGCCTTTGCCCTTCAATTACTAGGATGCCTGTCTTTGTCCCCTGGCTGCAGGTGGCATAGGAGGTTCTGCCTTTTCATAAAATGCCTACCAAAGAATTTCTTAGTTGAGAGGAGCAACTTATGAAAGTTTAAAAGCATTCAAATGAAGAGGGAGAAAAGCTGTCCCTGCTTGCCTGCTGCTCCTCTACGCTGGGAAAGGAGCACTAAACCCCACAGCTTTGTCTTGGTAGCTGAGACTGAGTGAGCATATAGCAATTCTGGCACAGAGGTGTGTGCATGGGAGGGAAATACACAAGGAGCAAGAGCTGTAACACATAGCCTTAATGAGGTTCCAGGCAGTGTTGATACCCATGGGCAAGCAGGGACAGATGGACCTGGCTAAATTATTCCAAGAGCTGAAATGAGAGAGTGAGAGGTAGCTTGGACCCAGGGTGATCCTGACTCTCAGACTCTCTGTGCCAGGCATCTAAAAGTGCAGCACAAATCCATATCTGAGTTTTATTTTCCATTAATCACTCTATAGCATATTCTCCATTAATTACTGTATAACAGGAGCATAAAGGGCTCAGCAATTCTGCTCTGCCCAGGACCTGTGTGGTATGAACATTAACTGAGGTGATTTATTTTCTTTTAAAGATGGCAAGCAAGTGGGGGGTTCTTAGCACTTATGAAAAATCATGCCACAAATTTATGAACATAATTGCAAGTATCTACTTATTAAGGGTTCCTGTGTTTGTCTTTCTTCTCTCAAACTCACTAAAGGCTATTATTTATCAGGAATCACTTGTTTGCTTTTTGGTAACAAACACACCATTTAGGGTAGCTTCTGGATTGTTTAGAAACCCAAACTGGCTGCAGATTACTTGAATGGTGTCTCGAGACACCACGCAGCTGATGTGCTTCATCTCCATCTCTACTGGGGGCCAAGTGGGTATGTGACTTCTGAATTGGAGTATACCTGATGTGTTTGCATTGTGGCTGTCATGGCTTTGCAGTTACCAAAATAAGTCCTTTCTCTGGGTTAAATAAAAAGTTAAAGTCTTAGCAAAATGATCTCTGGGTTAATATTTTTCTGGAAAAAGTTAAAGTACAGAGATACATTGTCAAGGAAAGAGATCAGATTATTTGTTGCCTCATTGTGCATAGCATAAATTATTATTATTATTTTTATTTCTCATGCAGGACATTAAGGCAATGTACACTCCTACCCCCTTTAGTGCCCAGGTCTTTTTAATAAAGAGTTGTTTCAAACAGCATTCAATCCTTCAACATCCAGTCTATTATTTCACAAAAGTATTACATGATGTGGTTAGGTCTCACTCTATTTCTTTTAGGGTTAGACCCTAAAAAATATTGCTTTTCTTTTGTCCCCAAATTTGTAAAGCAGCTGACAGGTATGTCAGTGAGGATTTTGAAGATCTAATTCAAATCTGGAGATGGAAGAATAATGTTTCAAAGAAGCTTGGATCAGGCCCTCTTGAAAATGAATGTCTTATGTTCCCCTAACATACTCTGGTTTCTTTTGGTGATAAGAAAAGAGGCCAAGTATTTGATTAAAAAAAGAGATCACATAGAGCGACCCATGATCACCCAGCAGTGATCCTGCTGGTCATTTGGGAATATCTTCTTTCTCAAGGAAATGACAAGCCAGCTTTCTCAGGCCATGTTATGGCCTTGATTCCAAGGTAGAACTATCCTTTTCAAGATGAATGTGTTAGCACACCTCTCTCTCTTCTTCTTTTTTTTCAGTCGAGGTGTAGCCTGTTTGGGTTTACATCTGATTTCACCAGAAAATCTTTTACTCCCTTTTTAAGCAGCAATTTCCAGGCAACTCCTCTGGGTGTCGGTACAGCTTCAGGTATAGCTGCATTGTGACATTCCAAGACTTCATTAAAAACATTCTACAGTGGACAGAAAAAAGGTAAAAGATAAAAAGTTAGACAGCAATGAGAAAAGATGTAGAACAGTATAAGGGACATAGACATGCCAGAGACGCAGCAAGAAATACCTCTGAGCTACTATGCTTTCCTAAGAAATCTCAAGCTACTTTCCTGTGTATTGGACTGCTTATGAACAGCCTGAGGCAATAGGCAGGTAGAGACTGAGACTGCAGAAGGAAGACAAAGAGATAATAGAAAAAGTACCTATCTCTGCAGAATTAAAAAAAAAATAGGCTCTCCAGATTGCTGTTACAGCTGAAGAGAACCTGTCCAAATGGGTTTCTGCACAATCATAAATAACGTGAGTGGAATTTTTTAGATTCAGAACATATTGCTGGTCAGTCCCACATGTGAGAGACAGTATGGCTATTGTCTATGATAAGTAGTTGAGAGGAAAGAATGACAGGAAAGCTGAAATAGTAAAACCAGAAAACTTTGTAGGGAGACTCATAGATTTGCAGAAAAAAATTGTTTGGGAAGGACCTCTGAAGGTCATCTAATCCAAACTACTGTTCATAATAGATCCAGTTGGATTAAGTTGTTCAGAGCCTTTTCCAGATGAGTTTTGAATATTTCCAAAGCTGGAGATTCAGTAATCTCTCTCTACAACCTGTTCCCCTGTTTGGTCATCCACATGGTGAAAACTTTTTCCTAATATTCCATCTGAATTTCTCATGTCTCAGCTTGTGACTACTGCTTCTCTTTCTTCAGACAGTCTCTGGTTCTATCTTCTTTACACCTTCTGATTAGATTGCTGAAGGCAGCAATAATATTGAGCCATCTTTTCTTACTGAATGAACCCAGCTCCCTCAGCCTCTCCTCACATGTCTCTCCTCAAATGCCCTCACCATCTCTGTGGCTCTTTGTGGAACTCAGTCCAGTTTGCCAATGTCTTAGTCTTAGGTTGCAGAGTAGAGGTTAAAAATAACTTTCATCTACCTTATGGCTGTGGTCTTGCAAATACAGTCCTGTATGTCACTGGCCATTGCTGTTGCAGGGTACTCTCTCATTGACATTCAACTTGTGCTCTGCTAACATCCATCATCCTTTTCTGCAAAGCTGTTTTCCAGGTGGAAGCCCCCCAGAGTATCTTGTTCCATAGGTTATTCCTCCTGAGCTGCAGGATTTTGCATTTGCCTTTGAACTTGCTAAGTTGCTGCTAGCACACTTCTCCAGTCTCTCAAAGTCACTGAACTGTGCATATATGGGGTCAAATTGGAAGTTTTCAGTAATTCTTAGGCTCTTATTTTTCATCAAGTGCCACGGCAGAAAATGGTGATGCTCAGGCTGAACATCATCTTTAACTCTTGGTGGGTGCTTCCAAGTAATTAGGAGATGCTAAGGGACCAGGAAAGCAGGCAGTTTTGCTTTTTTAACAGCAAGATATGAGGCACTGTCTGCAGCTGGGGCTGCAGGGGACTCGCCAGTCCCAGAGGTGTTGATGTAGGTTACTGAAGGAGGGCTTTCCTCACCATTATTTTAAAATGGTGAGTTAAAATTTTTCTTTGATTACAATCAGAGAATACATTAATATATCCCAATAGGGATGCCACTTTCAGTTCTAAAGAGATGTACACACAAAATGAGAAGGAATGGCTTTAATCTGAAAGCTTTTCCCCTCCCCTTGTCACAGGCAGCTAATGTCAGACTGAATTAGAAAGTTAGCAGAAATACACTGCTTAAGTATGGAAAAAGGGGAATGTTTATAAACCCCAGCAGAATTGCTGCACACGGATTGTTATTTGGCCTTTAAATTGTAAATGGCTCATTTTAAATAGGCCTGGTGCAGATGGTTTCTGCTACAGGTTTATTGATTAAAATAGCTGCTTTACATTAGCTCTGGGTTTGTTTCTCCAGAGGCTTTTGTCTTCATGAATAATGCACCCGTGTGTCGAAATTTTGCTAGAATTCATCTGCTGGAGGCTGGCTGTATTCCTCTAGGTTCCCAAGCCTCAGCTGACTAGGCTCAAAACTGTGACAGTCCCTGCCCTTCCCTCCTTAGAAATGAATATTCCCTGTTCCACATTTCCAGTGGTGTATAAATCTAATGCTTGTACATTGAAGAGTGCACTTGGAAACAGCTGTTTGAGGAAGGCTTGTATGACACTGAAGGCTGTCTTGGCTACACTGGGGATTAGATTTTTGCCAGCAGTTGATCCCAGTGCCTGTAAGAGTGAGTGGAAAAATGCCAGTGAACTTTGGATCACAGTGCTGTTGTAGGTGGGCTTGTCTCATGCCTTCAGTATCCTAAGTCTTCCAATTTGCTGGAAACATCTAATGAATGTATGATTAGTGTCTTTTTACACTATTATTCTAGCTTTTTTATGTGTTTCTAAATATATGTAACTCATTTCCTAGGAAAGCCTTGTTCATTTTGTGGTAAGCACAACAGGTACTGCTTTGTTTGCATAGGGAGTGGTGGAACAGGCAATCTGCAACTTCCTCTTGCAGACCGAGACTTGCAAGTGCTGTTGGCTTCTCAGTGGAGCTTGCCACTCCACAACAGGAGGAAAACGCTACTGCAGGACCCATAGCGAAAGGAGGGGGCACGAACAACATGGAAAGCAGAGGTGATAATGTACTTCCTTCCTTTTCCTTTCTGATCCCCTTCCCTGTTGTCATAACTATATTTGTCTTCCCCTTTTCAAGTCACTACAGCAGTAGGTCTTTGTGAAGCATCTGTCAAAACAGAGCAGGGGAAAAGTCTGATTAATACCTTTGGAGAAAATACTTGAAATTGGACTTCTCATTCACACTTATGCATTGGAGAAGAGCTTTGTTGGTGGAAGAGCTAATTTAATCTCATAATTCTGGACATGTAGACAGCCACAGACAATCTGGCCTGTTTCTACTCTCTTGAGGTGTTGGGGAGCCTTGATGAACCTTTCTTTCTACAAGTTAATTTTACATCAAGATAAAAACAAGAAAAAGTAACAGTTGATAAAAAAAATTAAGCTCTTCCATTCTGAAATGGCCAAGAACAGGATATTGCAGTGTCTGAACCTTTTCCTGAAGATTTTGGGTGTTTGATTTGTTTTATCAAATTGAAGTTTCTTTAGGATTTCATTTGGGAAAATGTTTTGACTCAGGTGGGACCCTGATCTTGACAGTGTAATATTTCTTTGGAAGTATCTCTGACTTGTCTCTTTTTTTTTAAGGCATGGAGGTTGTGAGAATGATAACTTGCTTCTTTCTGACAGCCAAGCACACAACTAGAATCATGTTAGGAGAGCAGCTGACAGGCACTAGATAGATGGTTACTGTGTGGATGCTAGCAGCTGAGAATCCTCCCTTCTCAGGACACTTGCCTGGTGACTGGTGCTGCCACAGCATATCACCCACACTTCTTACAGACCTGAGACAAGGATGTGTGACTGGAAATATGAGCATCCACTGGATTTTTTTGCTGTTATAAAACCCCCCTGTGGCTGTGAAGTGACTGTAAGTGGTTTGGAGCAGATCATTAGACTTTCTTTCTTCCTCCCTTAGAGCTTGTCATAAGCATGGTGTAGACCAGACAATGCCTAAGAAGCCCTGAACACTGTTAGTGTGGACTTTTCAGCAGCCTCACTTCCTTACATTATAGTTACAAGCAAGGCTCCCCTTGGTGTAGTTAGGCCAGACTGATATGGAAAATCACTCCTCCTGCTAAAACATATGGTCTGAAACTGTAGGAAAATTTTGAAGGTCGTCTCCACTCTTTGCCAAAAGACTTTGTCAGTCATGGAACAAAGGAAGTGTAGTTTACTGTGGTTTATTTGGTGTCTCCAATAGTGGAAACTCTCATTGAGGCTTTCTTGTGGTTGTGAGATATTCAAACCCTCTCTTTGTGGCTTTGCAGCTATGTCAAAGTTTGAACTTATGCTATTGCATTTCTTGGTGAAAGAAGGAATTGGCTCTCCAGCCCCTCTGTTAATGATGGGTGAAATGAGCCAACAAGCTCAAACTTTATTAGAGCGAGGCAGAGAGGTGCATACATACGCATCAAGATGCTGTGATTATATAAGCCTTATTTTCTCAGGATACCAGGCTACACAGTTCCAAAAGATGCTTAATGAAGCCTTTCAAATGAAAACGCTGCTAGTAGCAACAGCAGCACCTGTTAGATTTCTTACTGTCCAATGACTCTGTTCAAGGCATGCAGCAAAGCGACAAAGGCACATTGTAGTATTATTTTGAAAAATACATCCTGATTTTGGGCACACCAAATAAGCACAGATATATTTTTCATCCCTCCCTTAAGTGTTTTAATCAAGAAGGCAGTGGTGTTGTAATAGTATCTTTCCTCTTGTTGATGCTTTAAGGAGCTAATGCCTGTTTTAGCAGACATAAAGAAAAGCCAAATTGTAGGATAATCTGTAATGTTTATTTTATTGTTTCAAGTAAAGATTTGAAAGGTGATGAAACTGTGCAATTAAGAAAACAAACAAAGGAATAAATTATACTGATGCTGTGGGATACTGCATTAGCAAGGGGTGGAGAGTCAGGATACTTGAGCTAAGGAACCCAACATGTAAAAATATTTTTAAGTACCTAAAAATTTTCACCTCTTGATCTGGCCCATTCTGCAGTGTTTAGCCTTGTAGGAAACACTGTGTGTTAAGTTTTGACCTTCAGAAGGGCTTCTGCTGAGGGTTGTGGAGGAAAGCCTAGCTTCCTGGTTAACTAACTGGTCAAAGCAGTGGGGCAGAGTCCTAACAATGCCTGCTAATTCTCCATGTTACCTGCATTCCTACTGTATTTCCACAGAAATAGCTGAAGTGCAAAGGCAAGGCTGGCCTGGTTGGCAGCAGAGTAGGATAGGATGTTCAGGAACAATCAGAGGATTTAATGGGAGCAGAGGATTAATTAATTCTGATCCATACGGACACACTTGCTTCTTGCACAGTCAGAATCTTAATTGGGCAATCACAGTTTTTTCCTTTCACTGTGAACGTTGCTCCAGCTGTGCTGTAACTCTTTCCTCTCTTTGTAAATCTCTTTCTTTAAAAACTAAAACTTTGCATACCTCATTAGGAAAGTTTCCTTCTTTTCTTTCCATCCTTCCTGTTTGTCTCTACATATTTGCATATCTTCTTCTGATGTTCTATAATCCCTCAGCCTTCATTTTCAGACCCATGTTATGGAATTGAGATTATGACTCCTTCCTCAGTTCCTTTGTTCCTCTAAATCCAGGGTTTCTAACCCTTCTTTTCCCTCCCTTCAGCCCTCGGCCCCTGCTGATTCCGTTAAATATACATGTGCTCTTTTACTCTTTGTTCTTTCTTTTCCCTTCACCCCTTTGTGGCTGCTTTTCTTATGTCAGCTTTGATCTGTTTACTGGCAACACTAACATTTTTCAATCTTTGGTAATTTTTCGTATTTGTACATTGGTGCAAAGTAAGAAAGAAACATGGGTTGTCCCATTCACTCCAGAAACAAACTCCTTGTTACCTGGGTGGAAGGCTATGTATACAGTTGAAAATATTTGATGGGGAAGTGCAGAGGCAATGGTCCAGTCTTTTATGTGCTGTCAATCTGGTCTAAATAAGCAAGGCACATCCCAGATTTGGCTGTAGGGTAAGGCCCAGTTTTGCTGGGCCAAGCTACTAAAGCAAAGGGAAAGTTGGAGGGCCAACACTTTACACCTCTTTATGTTCCTTTTTTGTGGGTGCTGACTAAAACAAGGAGGAGTGTGATCCTTAGTGATGAGACTTGTGACACAAATCCCTAAAATTCAGTGGGACCAGTCTATTAATCTGCAGTGGCACTGAGGTGTTCCTCATGTTTTATAACCCCTCACTCTCTTGGAGTCAGAGGCTTAAGCCACTGCTTAGAGTATCTCGTAACTCTTGTGTTGCTACTCCTATGTTGGTTTTTTATTGTACTCTACATCTGTCCAGAACTTAATTTTTTGGGGTCTGTTTATGTTGCTTTTGTGAAGATGGCAAGAACTATTATTGATTATGGCTAATGTTTTATGCTAGCCACTACATTGACTTGGGGTAAGAAGAGTGGCCGCCTTGAAGACTGTGCACTCCCATGAAGCTGTAATTTCCTCAGCCATCCCTGCTTGTAAGGTTTTTCTCTGTCCCACACTCAGTTAAGGTCCCTTCAATAATCTCTGGAGATTCAGGTCTTTCTCACCAGTAGTGTTTGCTATTTCCAACAGTAACAGTAGTAGATAGGATTTTTTGCCAAGGACCTACAGAAACTTTTGGCATGAGTGCTTAACAGTGCAGCTGACTGCTACCTTACAGACATGACTTCATGCAGCTGTTCTGATCTACAGAACTTGCTCCTAGAGTAGGTCTCTGCCGTTTTCTGCTCTTTTCTTGTCAGTTGCCTTCCAGCCCTCCCTTCTAAGGGACAAAGAGTGAAACCTTCAAATCCCTCCATATCACATTCCCTACAGTGACACTGAATCTTATTTGTGGTCCTTTCATACCAAAGATTGACTGGAATTTATTCTTTTATTCCAGGTCACCGGTCTCTTCAGAAGATCAAGGTAAGATCTGTTTTATATATACTAATAGCATATTAAAAATGATTCTAAAGACTATCTAGTAAGCTGTGTGAGAAAAATTGCTTTCTAAAAGTGACATTTTGATGTTGCTCAGATGTTATTCATCCCTAGACATCAAGTGCTTGTTCATTTCGTTGATATAGTTGGGGCTGGCAAAAGTTAAACCTGTGTTGACTTACTTGTAAAATAAATCTTGCTTGATCAAATGGAAATTTTGCAAGTGTTTGCAATTTGTTCTCACAACTGTATAGGGCTTCACCTATGGAAAATTATTTCTGGGCTTAATGATGAGATGTTTTTTGTGAAGATGAGCTGATTCCTTATGGTTTCTTATAGCACAGAACCTTTGTAGCAGAGTGTATTATGCTTCAAAGTCTTGAACCCATGTTGTGTTACTACTAAAGTCAAGTAGGTAGATGGTATGGAATTCAGTGCCCTTAGGAACTTCTAGATGTAAAAACCTCATGGCATGAGTAGCAAGAGCTGCAGGTTATGGTAATATGCTTTTTGTGAAGGAGACTTAAGGATCTGATCTTTCCCTATGGACTAAAGAGGATGTTTGCACTGACTAGCTTGTTAATAACTTGACCAGCTTACATGCTTAGAGCTAGATGATTTAAACATACCTCTAGAGAACATTAAAGTATGCTTGTGTCAGTACTGAAATCCAGAGGCATACTGCAGATGAGGTGGTAATATTTCACTTGCAAAGTTGTACAAGGAACTAACTGAGAGGAGAAAGTTCATGCTGTATTTCTGAATCGACAACATTATTTTGGACCACAAAAGAAATAAATATTTATTTTCTCCTGGCATTGAATTTGTATGTAGTTACACAATCAGCAAAATTTCTGGACAACAATAAGTAGTATTCAAGAAAGTCTCAGATGGGGAATAGTAAGGACTGTTGCAAATGGAGATGTAAGTTGGTCTGAGCCTGGAAGAGTGTCACCGAAGTATGTTCACTTGGAGTGTGGAGTGACTAATTAGGTATCAACCTACATTGTTCTTGGCTCCAGCCAAGATCTTTTTAGACCAATCTGGTGGCAGTCAAACATGTTATCATTAATAAATTATCTTCCATCTCCTTGACATATCAGTAAAGTAAGTTATAAAGAAAGCCATAAAAATGGACAAATATGTCAGACCAAAGATATACCTAACATATCTAGTTCATTCCTGGTGTCTGATGGCAGTGGTTCCCCTGACAAATAAGAGCATGAGAACAGCAGAAGTATATAATTTTCATTTCCTGGTGTTCCCTATCGACACCCTGTGATTTACAGCTCAATGGCTTTATGAACTAGAGGTAGCTTTCTTGTTTAATATTTAATGTTTTTTTAGCATGACCACAGCTGCTTAACATAAAGTACTAGAAACTTGTGAGAAGTTAACAGTATACCCCATTTCTCCAACCTTGGAGAAGAAGATGGTGATTTTCAAATTGCAGAAGAGATTTGAAAATATTATGGTCTAATGTACTATTTCAAGGCCTGGACTCAACCTGCTTGTCAGTGCATAAGCTTGTTAGTGAACAGACTGCTCTTGCTTTTTCATTTCCCTTGCATTTATTCTGTTGCTCAATTTTTGTCTATTAATGGAGCAACAGGCAGTGTCAATGTATTCCCTTGCATATCTTTCAACTTTAGTATTTCCTGCTGTCATAATGCTTTCCTTCTTTCCACTATTTTTACACTGTTCCAGTTTTTCACAAAATCTTCCTGTTTGCCATCTACGATCTGCTGCCAAGGTCTAGCTTTTCAGATTTGACAAACACCTCTGAATAGCCTCTTCCTTCCCCCTCTTCCCTTTCTCCTATGAGAAAACTGCTCTGAAAGGCAAAGCAAAAGGCCTATATTTCCTTGACCAACTAGTGATGTGATAGTGCCAGTTTTTAGAAGTTTTGTGTTTTATGACTGTGGAGTATCTAACTAGATTTGTAGGAGCTTCTCTCAAATGCAGTGACTTTTCAGAAAGAGAAATCCAATATATGGATTTCCTCTCCACTACTGTGCCACTTAAAGACCATGGTAAATGAGCACAGTACCAGAAGCAAAATGTGACAAAAATGCTGTAGCACAAGCTCTTTTAAGCCTAGGTGCTTCTCAGTCCACTTTATGCATATGTGGAAGCATATCAAATTAGTCTTGGATATGAAATATCTTCTCTAAACAAAAAAAGAGAGGGTCCAGGAGAGAGCTGAAAACTTATCTCCGAATTGCCTGTCTTTTACAGTGTTTGTAAAGACCTCTCCTGGTATATTTGTCTTGGAGTAGGTATCCAGGAATCAGTTTTGAAACTCTTTATTTTCATTAATAATTAGTATTCAACTGTGTGTCTTTTCAAGATGTTAAACATTCATATGCAGTTTTATAAGGTAATAATGCTTTGGGGTGCAAGATCCAACTGTAGAATAACATACCATCACTGGTATCACTTTATCCTGCATTTCAAATGCTCTTTCCTAGTATCAGGCATCTTTCTAGTGTTGATTTTCTGCTAACACAATGTCTGTTATTGAGAAAAGACACTTTCTCTATTGTGTTGTATCTTTTGTTTTAACTTCCCATTTAGTTACTGATCTTTATTTTGTCTGCTTACATCCTCCGTTTCTTCAGTCCTCACTTTTTCTTCTACTGTTTCTCTAAGTTGTTGGGGTTATATTTTTTTCTCATCATCCTCACCTTCCTTTTCAAATATGTATTTCCCCTTGACCATAAGGTTGCATTCTGCATAGGTTCCTGCACTGTGCTCCTCATTTTGATTTCTGAAAGTCCAGCTTCTTTCTCTTTTAGACTGCCTGCTACAAGCACTAGTTGCAAGCAGTAGCTGTAGTGTAGTAACAGAGCTGCTACCAGAATTAGCATCTACTGTGAGTGGCACTTCCATTAATCCCTGACAGGACAATACATTATGCTGTCTTGAAGAGAGGGTGAGGATAAAGCACCATCTGTCTGGGACTGGGCATCTATTGAACAATTGTAACAGCACACAATGCTCTTTGTTGTGGACACGTGTTAAAGGCACCTTTATCAGTTACAAAACAGAGCCATTTTAGTTGGCACAGAAAGGGAAAGAGTACTGCTAGAAAAATCACAAACTTCAAAAGAAAAAAAACTTCTTAAAGATTTCAGAAGGTTTATATCTTTGTTCTTGTACAAGTAGTTAGAAAATACATAACTAACTAAAGAGTGAAAATCCATCTTCTTATTTCCTTTTTTTAATTTTTAATGAAAAAAACCCCAAACAAAACATAAAAAGAGCAGACAAACCCCCTAACACCCAAATTCCTTAGCTAACTACAAAATGGAACAAACTAAGTAAATACCAAAGCATAGTAGTTTAGACAGGAGATTAGTTGGCTCTGAAGAATGAAATGGAAAGGCTGCCTGTTCAGACAGGTGGGTTTTAGTGCAGTTATATGCCCTGCAGCATTGGGGGGCAATGGTCTTTCTGGATTTTGGGACTATCTGTAAGTCAAAAATGGGCAAGTAGCAGGACTACAGGAGACCTGGTGGATATCATGAGGGAGGGTACAGGCAGATTTTTTGTTAGTGAATGGTTCCACTTGCTGTTTTTTCACCCTGTAAAAATCTAGGTCTTATACTCAGGAGATATGAAGCTGAAGGAGGTGATTAAGGGAAACCAGATCCATTGTTTCTAGATCAAGTAAGGTACTGAGATGGGAATGCAGACTTCTAATGCATTCCCTGGCCGGTATGGAGTCTTTGCTTGATTATTGTTAGGTGAATGGTTGAGATTTACCAAACCCTTCCTTCATCCAGCACCTCTCAGGACTACACTGTACATTGTACGTATGCTAGATTGTTTCCTGCCTGCTCTTATTCACAACCAGTCTGCAGAAGTTTTTCCAATGCTAATGCATTGTTCTATCTTATATTTCACATTACTTTTGGTATAGCTTAATTCATCTGGGCTATCTTTACTGTTCTTTGGTTACCCTGTGTAACTGAGTTGGCTGTTCTTCATCATCAACTGAGCAACCAAAGGAAATGCTCTCAAAAAGAAATAAAGTAAGTTCCATTTCCTTTTCAGTCTTCTGAAGAAAAAAAAAACCACCAGCAAACTCTGAAGTAGTACTAATAACAGAATGTGGACGTTGGCATGTTATTTATCTAATAGCTACTCGGAGCTGATGAAGCTCAATACTTGTTAGTTTAACTTCAAACAGAGGAACCTTGCCTTCGATGGAACTACTCAAAGTTTTAAGTGGCTATACTAATGCACCTCAAGTAGCAGTCAACCTCAGCGCTTAATCGTTATGCAGCTGAGTTGTGTTTTGATCTGGAGACAGGAGATTCCACATACTTATGCTTCTGTTTGCTTGCTCTTCCTGTTTGTCTGTAAACCCATGGAACTGGGCTTTTTGCCTTGTTTGCTTCTAGCAGTTATGCTTTTGCTGTATCAGCATAATTTCTAGCAAGCTTTGCAGTGATTAAACTTGTGGGGAGGGGTGTGGGGGAGATTTGCTGCAATATCCTTCAAATTCATAAGGGAATAGGGGACAACTGAGAAATGAAGATGAGACAAATATATTTAAAGGAGAAATTCTGGAGAAAGTTGGTTAGTACAAAGTTGTAATATTATACAAAGGATGAAGATGAGGAACAACTTTTTTGCTTGAGCAACACTCAAAAGTCTTTCATATTCTGGCAGGTAGTGGTTCCATATCATATTTAGAGCCATGCTGCCTGGATAGCCTGCCCTTCAGAAGGATTTATGTAGAGCCAGGAATGCATTAGAAGTGAAGTGGGTTTGTAATGGTGACCTTCAAATTAGCCTCTATTAGAACAGTTTACCACAGAGACTGCTTGGCCTAGGTTCAAACTAGAAGCTTAGGGCCAGACGTGTAATTCTGTCTCTAGATGTCTCTGTGGATGGAGAGAGCTGCTGTGTGAATTATAAGGAAGGGAGTGATCAAGCGTGGAAAGCAGTGGCAGATCCATCCCATACAGCAAAACGCTTTGCTATGCAGTATCTGCTTCTGCTTTGGAGGTGTTTTGTCCAATGCTGACTGCTCCACTAAAGAGAGCAAGTCTGAACCCATATGAGGGGGAAGATGGCTGTAGGAGCCCCAGGAGAGCTAAGAACACTTCCTGGGACCTCCAATACATAGGATTTCCTATTGTCCCTGGTGGCCTGTAGGAAAGGGGACTTCATTCTCTCAAACTCCTTTCTTCTTTCTGGAGCCTCTGCCCACTAGTCTTCCTAGTCATAGTCTGCAAAAGGACATTCTCCTTAAGAGTTTTTTAAACATCCTGCCAGCTTGAATAAAAGGATGAGCATGGTACTACAGATAAATCCAATCATCTCAGTGCTGGTAGAATATAAGCAAAATCCAACAACAACAACAAAACCACCCCACAAAACAAAAACAAAAACACCCCACCCCAAGCAAAGAAAAAAACCCCAGCACACACAACAATACCACCACCAAAAAAAGGCACTTCTGTTTTGTACAACAGATTCCTTCAAAAGAGAGAATGATGGTTTCACATAGCTCCAGCTGAGAGGCTGTATTCTTCAGGGTGATGTTGCAGCTGTTTACCAAGCAACAAATTGAGATGTCTTGGAATGCTTTCTCTGAGCAAATCAAAGACAGTACAGTGGGGGGGCTCCTGACTGCAGGTATTTATTTTGATTAATTAGCCACTCTGTAAAGAAAGCCCTCCTGGATAGAGTTTTGAAAATATGTCTGTGGCCAATTGAGCCAACAGTTTCCTGAGGATCTGCTCTGGGTTTGTTCATTTATTTCTGAGCTCAGCAGAGGCTGGTGTCGATGCAGATCTGTGGTACCTGTAACAAGAGAAACCATTCTGTCAAATAGCTTCTCTAGGCCTGAGGGAAGTCCTCTCCAAGAAATCTTTAAAAGGTGCCTGCATGCTATGTCTTACCATTTTTAAGGAAGCTAAGGGGTCAGTAGGCAGCTGGGAGGGAGAGGTCTGACAGATGTGAGCATCTTGAATGACTGACAGAGGAAAACTGAGACACATTTATTTCCAAATTGCCATTGCCATTATTGCTTTCCCCTCAGGATGAAGTAGGAGTAAGGAGTATGTTGCCTGAATCAGAACACCTATTTTCAAGCAGAAGCCCTGGGTAACCCTACAATCTACTTTGATCCTGTTTTTTGTTTCTGATGGAGGCTGCTCGTGGTCAGAAGATGAAAACTATTTGCTCCACCCACCAAAGACTCTGGCCAGGACATAAATACTTAAACTGACTTTTAGATTATTTAGTTCTACTGTGAAAACCTAGTTTGTTGAAGAAGAGTTACTCAGCTATTGCCAGGTAAAAGTACTGCAGCCAGCCTTGCACTGGCAAAAACCTGAAGGGAGAGTGTTAGGAGCATCTATGATAGTAATGGTACACGAAGTCAGGGCAGGGGCAGCAACAGTGTGTCCCACAGTGTTCCTTTTTCTGCTATCCTTTTTATTTTTAAATCAAAAAATAAATCATTGCTTAATTATTTTACCTACAGTTCTCTGCCTGCCAAAGTAATGCCACTCTATTGATAAAGTGGTTGCATTAGTCAGCCAAAGTCTTCCATGCCTTGTGTTCTCATTTTGTCAGAGACATTTTCCTCTACCACATCACTTCTGAAAATTGTTCCTGTCTTGACTTAAAAATAAAAATGGTGGATGGGAAAAGGAAAGGAAAAAAACTAACAATTTCTGCCAGATGGTATTTAGTTTATCTGCAACTGTTCTTTGGGGTTTGGGACCATTGAAGAAGGAAGTTCTTTTTCTTTATGATCATTCCTTAGTTTTGTAAGTCTGAGTTAAACAGTCTTGAAGGAGAAGTTCAGAATTAGGGTCTGGATACTTCCACTCCTAACTATCAACTGCACCATGTAAACAGTTGGGGTAGACTCTAATTGGCATCAAAGTACTTTTAAATTAGTCTGACAGCGCAAATGGGACCTTAATAACCACTTGAGTGTAATTTACATCTGCTTGAAAGCTTCTTTATCCTTCTAGAGATGTATGAAGGGAATTCTTTATAAGATTTTAAACCCCGACAAGCCCGTGTGGTTATTTTTACCTTCCCTCCCCCCACAAACAGTAGTTTCATGCTGTGTGTTTTTTGAATCCAAAATTGTTAAAAAGAAAAAGGTTCTAATGCATATTTATAACCACTTGAGTAATGGGTGATTGTTTCCATGTTAAAATTTTGGTCTTATTCCCAAGTTAGGCAAACACATGAAAATATGTCAGTTCTCTTCTCTGAATCTGCACTGGATGTGATGTTTTTGTAACTAAAGGACAACCCACAAATGTTTCTCTCTTCATGGAATCCAGAAATGGATGTTATTGAGACTTATTCTGAGGCCCAGAATGCTTCAAAAGTGTCTCTCAAACCACAGGAGAATGTATGCTTATGCGCACATTTTCCTGTACAGATGGATTAACTCAAGATGCTATGTGAAGGCCTTCATAATATTCTCCTTGCTGAATAGTCATCAGATGTCTGTGTCTGTGTGCTGTTCAGCTGATGTGCTTTTGAGATTTTAGCTGCAACAGGCCATACTGTTGATTTTGTTGGTAACTTTGCTGCACAGGGGCATCCACAAAACGAACAGCAATAGCTAACTGAAATGTGGATATATTACAAACAGGATTAACTAGCACTCCTCTGTACAAATTATATAAAAGTTCAGATGTTAGTCACAGACCTACTACAGCACAACCAATTCTTAAGCTGCAAAAAGTCTTATTCCTAGGAAGACAACCCACAATTTGCATACCTTCATTGCAAAGAGGAGAATCCTCCCTCCATTGGTACCAAGATCACTCACAGTACAAGGGAGTGAGAACTCACCCAGTTCTGCAGAACATACCCACCAGGAGCCATGCTACCCTATGGGGGGAGAATCTTCTGACTGCAAACAGCTCCAGTGGTCACACCTGTTTCTTCAGGGCTGTGGGTAGAGGCAGCAAACAGATACATTTTGGAAAAAGCTTAAAAATCAATGAGTTTTTGCTTTAGCCAGTACAAGAGATACTATGTTCTAGGCAGAAGGCCTATAAACTGCATGTGTTTGTGCTGTCATATTTCCACCATCGTTCTTATGCAATCTTTCAGCTGAGGCAGAGCTCCTCTAGCAAGTCTAGGAACCTTCTTCATCCCCCATTCCTACTCTAGTCAGCTTCTTCAGGTGTAGACAGCCAGCATCTTTTTTCTCACGGCTGATATTAGGATTAGAAAGAGGTGTTGTCTACATATAGGTCTAGACTAAAATTGGCTAGTGAGAGAATTTTTTTCTTTTTAAGCTTATAATAGTGTTTATATAAGTTGATGTCTCAGGCAATTAAGTTTCCAATCAAAATTCCCCTCTTTATTTATAATGCAGCCCATTTTTTGAGCATTGAAATGTGAGACTGATTCTTCTGATCTTACTCAACTTTTTGCTGCAGATATTGCATTTTGATTGCTCAGCACCAAAAAAATAATGCAAAAATATTTTTCTGTTTGGGGCAAGAGTTTTATTCGTTTGCTATATGTCAGGTTTAGTTCAATATGGAGGTAAAAATCAGCATAAAAAGAGAAGAAGATGGAGGTTAACACCTGACAGGTATACCAAAGAGTCTTACTGTCAAACAGCATTACTAAGCTTTATGATCAGGCAGATTCCTCATCAGTACATGGGCTGTGTTCACAGGGTATTCTCATGAAAATTAATATTTTTGTTCCTGAGCACAGCTTCTCCTGTGCACAGATGTAAGGAAAAAATCAGTGAGGGTGCCAGAGCACTGGACAGAGTGCCCAGAGAGGTTGTTGAGTCTCCTTCCATGGACGTATTCAAAACCCCTCTGGATGTGCTTCTGTGTGACCTGGTCTAGGGAGTCCCGCTCTGGCAGGGGGTTGAACTAGATGGTCTTTCGAGGCCCCTTCCAACTCCTAACATTCTGTGATCTGGTCATGATGGTTATGATAGGACCAAATGTTTGTGTCCTTATCTTGATATAAGTTGTGCACTGTTATAATAACAAAGTCCAAGGGGAGTGAGTGTCCCTTATAGGGGTTTGGTGCACCTTTTTTGGCCAGCCAGTTAACCTGTATATTCATTGACCTTTGCCCCATTTTGTCATCAAGAAAAATTGGTTGTATTAGACAGCCATTTGATGTAAAGTCTTTTTTTCAGTGAACATAGAAGTGATTTTCTTGTGCAGAACTTCAAGCAGGTCTGCATAGCACATATCTTGCTTTGGCTGCTTTTATTTTTGCTAGCCTGTTGTATCTTTTATACTCACACAAATATTTAACCATTTATTTCTGAGGGTTTTGTCAGCATCTATGAGATCTCTAACCCACAAGGCTTAGCTTCTTTTCACTTTTTTTCATGGTCTCTGTTAGTTGCTTCCAGTATGTGCAGGTGCATAAAATACATGAAGAAACATTTAATTGTTCCTTCCACTCAACTTAATTTCAAAGAGAAATGTTTAAGCATCATCAGCTTTGGTGAGACTTGAGATTGTCTGTAGATCAGAGACCTGCAAGCTCACAGTCATTCTAACAAAGCATTATTAATTTTGTAATTTAATTTCTCAGTTATGTAGACAGTTTGGCATATGTATTTTAAAGGGGTTTTTTTGGTAACTGTATAAACAGATTAACTATTTGGAAGAGGTAAAGGGATTGTAAAAGTTCAAATGCAGAGATCTGAAACCTTTCTTCATCATGGATCCCTAAAACTTTTCTATGGGACTGGCAGACCCTTCAGAAATGTCAAATGTATGTGCTGCTCTATGCCTTAGATGCTTATTTTTCATAGTCATCTCAGAAGGGAAGTAGTCCACAAACTAATTCCCTGTGGTGCTCTCTGCCCCTTTCATCTTCAGGCCAAGGTTGAAAATCACAGCTAGAGTAGAAAAAAATCAGTTCTCTACATTTCTGGCTAAGTTATGTTACTGTCAGTTTTTCATATAGATTTGGTCTTTACTGGATTGTACTAAGCTATTGCAAGCAAATTGTTGTTTACAGAGAAAAGAATGTATTTCTGAGTGATAATCTCTATGGACTTCACACTCGAGAGCATAGCTTTTTGAATGATGGAAATGGAAGTTATTATTGATTTCTATAAAACTAGTGGGAAATGAAAAATGAGGGCTTGTTTTCTTTTCATTTCTGTAATGCTGATCTTTAACAGCTCAGAAGATTCCAGCTGTGTAAAAGCACTCTTCTAGTCAGAGTCAGCTTTTAACTTTTCAATGTGTAAACCAGTAATTTAAATTTTTGACTATGAATTTCACAAAGTCTACAACAACAGTAAAGAGCTGGAAATCTTCTGGAAGCTAATGATAGGCCAAGGTAAGTTTAATAACTCTCAAGAAATTGGATAACGTCACCTTCTGTTGCAGTTTCTTTTTCATTATCAGCTCAGCAAGGTTTGAATGAGACTGTATGTTAGGAGGTGTTCCCTAAGAGTTCCCTTGAGCAAATCTAGCAGGAGATGGTGGTGGACACTCAAATGTGAAGCTCAAATTCTGTGGTCTCCACACCAAAGATGTAATGCCTAATATTTTTTATTAGTTGCCTCTAACTAGTGAGAAACATCCAGCACAGAACATGGATGACATATCAGTTCTAAGTCCTGAACCGGTGAGTTAACTGTCTTAGAAAAGGCTCCTTCTAAGCACCTAGACTGGATGCTTGCAAGCACTGCCTGATAAATGAAGCTTCCACAAGGTCCTGATCACTTCAGATCATCAGCTGTGTTGTTATGTCTTTTGAAGGAGCTAAAAATTTTGAGCCCTAATTTTGTTGGAGTGTTATGGTAGTTGAATTCTGCCATAATTTCCCATGTGCTTAAAAGTTTTCATACACTGTTTAGATGCATTTTTAACCTGGTATTTTTTAACCCATGATAAGAAGTATTACTGCAAATAACACTTTGCTCTCACACTGCATTTCATTCATAGATCTCAAATTGACTGCATTTTAATCATGAATGTATCAACTCCATTGTGTGGTACCTTAAAACATAGTTTTAAACAGTTCTGCCCACTCCAGTGACAGTTCCTCACTAAAGAATGGCGAAAGCTTCAAAATAGCCATATAATTTTTTCAACACTCACTGTAGCTTGGTTTACGTAGCAGTAGTATGTGCAAATATGGTGTGAAAAGGGTCAGATCAGATGTACAATCTGACTAGTAGAGCATGGAAGATATTTATGGTCTATTAATAACTTCTACTTATGTAAAAAGACACAGTAGTCCTGTACCAGTGACAGCAGCAGGCTGCAGAATTGTACTGTTCTCTGAGATTCTTTCCAGTGAAAGCCAACTCCTCTTGGACTCATTAATGATTATTTAACTAACTTACTAAGTATCTTTCATGTCAACTTACTTTAAACAAAGACCCTTGTGATCCTGAGATGTTACCTACAAGTTTTTATAGCATTTTTTCCCCCTCCATGTCTTTTCTGAAAGTGTTTTAGTGGTAAAATTCTGGCATGATAGTAGCCTGGCGCTGGTCTCTGCTTATGTCCTTGATGTTAAGCTGATCAGAAGCTTTAAGATCAGGAGGGCATTTTACTGCAGGGCAGACAGGAAGGGGTAGTTGTTGGCTGAGATTTTCTTTACTTGTGTCGCTTGTGAGAATTTTCATTGCTTCTGAAGTGAACAAGATGGTGGTGATTGCTTCTGCCCCTCTAATGCTCTCTTCTTTTGAAATGATGTACTCATGGGTCTGTCTTTGGCTTAAATTTATGAGGTGTTCTCATGCTGCACTTCTATCTTATGCAGAGACCTCCCAAAATTTCTGAGACCATGAGCACTGCCTAGTCCCAGGAGTATCATGCCTTGAAAACCCTTAAAAGTAGGAGCCTCCATTTTGTCCTTGTTTGGTAGTCCTTCTCGCAGGACATCACATATGTCTCCTGTCATCATGTAATTCTGAAGGATACCTTCTCTATCTCAGTTTGGCTCTTAATTTAGGTACTGCAAGTGTGAGGTCATTTTCATTAGAACTTTTGTAGTCTGTGAAAGGAGATGCTCAACAGGAACTATTGCAGGGATGCCAGCTTGCTTTCTGTGGAGGGTTATTTTCCCTTCTGACCATTCAGGCAGCCCTGTAAGACCTCATAGGCACCTTGCAGTCTCTGAAATTTCTAGGTACAAGTATGTTACTGCTTCATTATTTGTGTCCCAGTGTTTAATGACTGATTTTGCAGTGTTGCCTCAATGCTGCTGACTTCACATGCAGAGCCACAGAACAATTGTGATTTAGTAGGTTAATTTTATGACTGGGAAACAAAAAAGTTTATTGTCACCTTTGTAACAATAAGGTATATTTTTAGAACATGAAATAAAAATAGCTGTTTCCAATAGAAACAGTGGACAATAACACAGAAATAATGTGTGACACATGACACAGGAAAGGTATTGGTTTTGGCACGTGTGCGTGTATTAGTAGGTGTTTTTCCTGTGTCTCAAGCTGCACTAACATTACCAGAATTCAATCAGCAGCTTTTTTAACATCTCTTCTTTCTTTTAGTGCATTACCCACTTGTAGCTGTTCAATATTAAAGTGTATAAGAGATTTTTTTCCTGTTTGTTTGCAGGGGGAGTGTTGCTTGTTTGTGTTTTTTAAATGGTGGGGTTTTTTGTAAGTTGGCCCACAGAAGTGGTTAGAACCTCTTCTCAAAATTGACCCAGTGGAAACTAAACTTTGCTAGTCTCTAGCAGCTGTTACATACCTAGTCTGCATATCTGGTTCTCCATATCCTAGCAGGTAATTGTTTCTGTTAGGATCCTTCACCCTGGGCAGTGATTGATGCGTTTGCTGGAAGTTTCAGCAGAGATGGAGCATGGGCTATCTGCAGGGATGTACTGGTAGAGGAGTTTTAGCTTCACTGAGAAAGCAGCCGGAGGAGTTTACCACCATGGCAGGCTGAATGCTTCCTCATTATATGGTCAGAGCACTTCAGCCTCCAGTATTGTCAAGCTGTCACCTTTCATCAGCAATAAATCTGCTTGCTAAATAAATGAAAAAGGTGATAAAACGTTTTTATTAGTTGTGATAAATGCTTGTCGTAGGAGAAGGTGAGAAAAATATGATCTGATTTAAATATTTATTAAATCAAGTAATTTTTGAGGCATCTTTAAGACCTGAAGGTATTTTATGGTGTGACCAAACAGTTGCATAATTCATGTTATATATTACACCAGTTGTGCAGCGTTGCTTGAAACAAATAAAACCATTCTCACTTTAACGTTTTTAATTTTTAAACTAGCTTGGCATTGCATGTTAACAGCATTTTTATCTAATTTCTCAGTCTGCTCTCTCTTGTCTCTGCCATCTGTTTGCTTGTTTTACTACCTCTTTAAAAATCAGGTGATTTTTGCGATCGTTATCCTCCTACTCAATATGCCCAGCAGTCCCATTTGGGCTTATGGGGTTAGTGTGCTAAGCAATATTAATATATTTATGTAAATATGTTCCCTTATTCTAAAGAACCTTTCTCCATTTCTATTTCAGTAGCTTCTAAGTCTTCTGGCATCCTGGCCTACAGCAATGAATTATTTTCCTGTAGTCTAACTTGCTTGTTATGCCAGCTGGTTTTGTTGATCTGTAATGTATTCATTTATTCAGTAGGTCCTACTCCAGCAAAGCACTTAATTTGAAGTGTGCAGGTAGACTTGGTGAAAGAAATGCAATTAGCTGAAAACTAAGCACCTGCCTAAACGCTTTGCTGGTTTGGAGGCTTAGGAAAACGAGAAAAAGATTTTTCTAATTATGTTGAATGTGTTTTAGAGCTTCTTATCCTAATAGCTTTATCACTAGACCAACCTCTGGTTATGGATACTCAATGTAGAAGATTTCTCATGGATGGCCAGGTTTTTCTTTTCACTTCATTGTTTTGTATGTAGATCTCTCTCCTGGCATTTCTGAACTATAATCTTAAGCATGGTTTGCGTAAGAAAATGTATTTCTACCTCTTAGGAGTAACTTCAGGGAAGCCATGTCTTAAAATTGTGGATGTAGAAGGCAATGAAAAACTGGTGTCACCTGTTCATTTGATCTTTCTGTGAGAGGAGAGCAAAACATTTGTAAAAGTCCAGGCTGCAGTAGCCCACAGAATAAATGTAGCAGTGAGACTAGATTGGTGAAAAAGGAGGAAAAGGATAAGATGACTGACACAAGGATTAAATTCTGCTCTGCTATTAATTTGGGCTGAGCCAGTATTAGAACTATTGGGGCTGGTGGGGAAAGGATGTAAATCACTGAAAATGAAATCTGAGGAAAAGATGTACATGTATTTTTCCAGCTCTAGCTCTTATCTGCTGAAGTTTATCTTTTTCTATTCCTCAGATCTGTGTGCCCTTGCTCCCACAGGTACCAAGAGGATGTGCAGGTCTTAGTTTGTCTCATAAACACTGTAAAACTGCCCTAGACCCACTGTTACAAGAATTGTTGCTACGGCTTTCCTAAGTCAGAACTTAGCTGGACTAGTTTTTTGTTTTTGCTGCTGCATGGTCAGGGCATGAGACACTGTTGAGACCAGAAAGCCATGCACAACCCCAGGTGTTTCAAAAAAAGGGACATTTGTTGAGTCATCTTTGCATGCCCTTCCTCTTCTTCAGCATTTGGTTTAGATGTGTTGTCATTTCTGAAGCTGTAACAAGGTCCTCATGGAATTCATACTGTGCAGTTTCCTGTGTGCTATTTTTCAGAGGCAAGACTATACTATAGGGGTTTTTTTTCTTCCTTGTTCCTCCCTACGTAAGCTTTTGACATCTTTATCAAGGATGGCACTTGAGCAAATGCTTAACTTGATTACGCTGCCTAGGCTCGAAGATCTAAATGGGTTTAGGCACTCTTGAAATAGTACCAAGTGAAGCAGATGTTTAATGTTTCCTAAGATGCAAACCAAGTAAGTGCTTTCTCAGAAAGATTATTCATAATTTTTTTTTACTATATGCATCATGATAGGTAAAAGGAGGAAATAGGCACACAGTGGTAGGTTTGTAACAGCTTCTCATGTTTGTGTTTAGTTGCCACCGTGGTGTTCTTAGCTGAATGCAGCCTGTAGATAGGACAATACAGAGTCCCAGGCTTTTACCTTCTTTCTTCCTTTTGAATGGGTGCAAGGCAGAGAGTATCAGGTAGTGAGCAGCCCCTGGCTCCTGCACAGCTCTGCTCCTGCCTTGCTGTGAGCCTTTGTTCATTTTGCCTCTCTGTCTTTCTTTCCTTCTATATCCCTTTAAATTACAAAGGGTATAAAGATGAGGACTGGCTCCTGCTCTGTCTTTGGTCCTGCCTGCCAAACCCAGAGGACTTGCTACCCAGTGACATGTCAAAATGTTTTTGTAATGCACATAATTATTAAGAAATTTCTATTTTGCCATCTGTACCTTGAGACTTTCGATGCATTTGAGACTGACTGACCTCTACATCATCAGTCTAAATAATGTCTAAGAGGTCTGAGGATGCTTTCAGCTTCTCTGTGTCTGAGCTCAAGTGCCAGAGACTTGGGCCCGCTCTGTGGACACCATTGAAAGGTCCCTGAAGTGTCTCAAGGCAAAAATTCAGATAGAAACATGTAGTTCCAGGGAAGCATTGGAAACATTGGCTTGGTGTCCTTGCAGCTTTTGTGCTACATGGGCAGTCCTCCATCTGCCTGTCAGTGCAGGGTTCACATTGGTTTCAATAATATATGAGAATGCCAGTGGATTGAGGCATCAGTCTTAACTTGCACATACTGTGAGCTATGTTCTCAGCTGTGAGGCTATATGCATCATGCTTTCTGCCTAACATTAGTTTTCTGTTTGTCTTTTGCAGCACTTTTACAGGCAGTCATAGCTGGTGATCTGCTGAAGGTAAGGACTGAGCATTTTTTCCACAGCTTTTTGTAGGTCTGATATACTGTAAATTTTATCACACCTCTGCTCAAAACATAAGTAGACTGCTGTAAGGACTGCTAGCAAGTCCCATTTTACAGCCTTTCCAGTAAACCCTGTACATTAGGGGAACACATCAGTCAGGTGAGATGTGAAATTCAAATGAATAGGATCGGGTGTTAGACAGGAGCTTTCAGCCCAGGATTCATAACACACTGCACAGAGCAATATGTCAGTTACTAGCAGGGAAATTACTATACTGGCAAATGTGACAGTGAACAGCAGGGTAGTTCTGACACAGCCTTACACAGTAAATGATATTTTACTGCAGTAAGGTTGGTGGCCAAGCCCCTAGAGTTGCTAGAGTCTTCTTAACATCTACCTAGGCAACAACCAGACCAGGTAGAACAAACCTCAGCTTGTTTTGTCATCTGATGGATGTCTCAAATCATGGAGTGTCTTGGTATGGTTAGTTATTGGGAGAAAAAGGCACCTATGCAAAAATGTTTTGTGCCCAAAGTCTGAACTTCCATGTCTGACAGTTATTCAGGCTGTGTTTTTCAGTAGCCAAGTCAGGATTTGAAAACATGCCCTCGAATTTGGATGAGGACTGTGATTAATGATTGCAATTTTATCTGTGAAAAGCCAGCTTGGAGCCATTTGTAAAAGTGACAGCATAGTTAGGCCAACTCTTTGCGGGCAGGTGCCCCTTCTATAACTCTATCCCTGAGCTTGTGACTGCGGTGTCAAGGGAGAAGTCCTTCAACCAGCAGTCATAAAATATTGTCTCCTCTCTACTTCTTGAAAACTTTTTGCCTGACTTTGCTTTGACAGGAAAACTTATTGGCCTTCTTCATACATATTGCATCTTAAATGAGGCCCCACTGTCATGATCCTTTCCCTCTTTTCTGCAGTAGTCTGCACTACAGTCTCTCCCACCCCCCGAGTATGCAGCATTTCTGAGACCTAGCCAGTTACTATTTGCTACCTGTTTTTACCCTCTGTAGTGCTTTGACTTCCACCAGCTCCGAGTAGGAGGCATAGAGTGAGATGAGAGATCTGGGGCAGATAAATTTCATGTCCTCATGGATTTTTGAGTTGGAGTTTTCTAATTTAGTCAAAAAGTGTTTGTCTCTGGTACTGAGGAAAAATTGGCTTTTCAGTAGAGGAGGCAGAATTTTCTATCAAGTGCATATATTTTAAAATGTCTCAACAGCTTCACCAGAATTGGTTTGCAAACATCACTAACAAGCAATAATTCACTGCCAGTACAGTAGCAATGTCTCATTGTTCAGGAAATACAAACTACTCTTCTTAACTGATATAATTGTCAATACTTATAATCTCAGATATTTTTTTCATTGAGACCTAAAAGCTGGAATTAAAGTAATATTTTATTTTATTCCATTTTTGTTCTAAATTCTATGAAAATTAGTAAATAATTTGCCTGCATATTTGTTTTTCTGCTCCTCCCATTTTAATCTTCTATGTGTTTGTTTTATTTTTAATTTTTCCAGTTCATAGAATGCTGTAAAAAAGGAGCCAATTTATTAATCCAAGGACCTGATCACTGCTCCTTGTTGCACCACGCTGCCAAGACTGGGCATGGGGAGATTGTGAAATACATCCTGGAGCATGGTAAGTCACAGTAGGCAAAGCCAAAGAAAGCTGCACCAAGAGCAGCCAAGCACCGGTCAGGTAAAACTACACCATGCAGCTGGTGTAACTGCAGCTCATCTGTGGCTGTCTGCAGCAACATCTCCACCTGCTGTGACATGTGTGAGCAGGAAGCTAGGACTGTGGCAGCAATGGCAGTGATGGCTGCAGATAAGGGAAAGTGTAGAAAAAAACCAAATAAAGATGGCTTTTGAGGAGGAGGGGTGTTTTCCCAGTTGCTTCAGCTGGGGGGCTGTAAAGAAGCGGTGTGTGATGCTCTTGTTAGAACCTCTGGCATAGGAATCCTCTGAACTAATTTGCTTTTCAGTTAGAGCATATGGTGTAGAAAGCATCTAATCTCCACTAAAACATTTAGAGTAATGGAGAGCCCATCCAACTCTTGGTATTATTGCATTATTTAGTAACACACTGGTTAGGAATCTGTGCAATTATTTCTAGACTGCATTCACCTAGCTTCAATTTCAGCTTTTCAATATTATGTCTCTGTTATATTCAAGACCACTAGATAACAAAAATTTATGATCTCCATTTTATATTTATAGGCTGTGATTATGGCTTTTCCCTTTTTTCCTTTTGACTCTTTTTATCTTTCTGTCAGTATACAAGGTTGCAGGCATGCTTACACAGGCCATGCAGCAATTTGTGTGTGAACATATGTTTGAAGCAGTCACATCTAAGAGTTTCTTCCTGTTGAACTTTCATAATCTTTTTCACTGGTTGCTGGAGAGTGATAGATTTATATTGTCAGTGCTCCGCATGCGGAGTTGAAGACTGAGTGATCAGCATCCTGCACTGCAGGAAATGTTTTCTAGCCCATTCTTGTAACTCTTCTCTGATACCTCTTTAAAATATCTGTGGATATTTTAGCTTCTGGATGCCAAAATCAGCTTTATCATTTCAGCAGCTGAGTTAGCACTAAACACAGAGATTGCCTCTGGCAATTGGAATAAGCATTAGCTAATGCTCAGAAGTTTCTGCAGAAATTGTACAGGCAAAAGAAGAATAGCACAACTCATAGGAGAGGAAGAGGCAGTAATCCATCTGTTAACATTTGTGTAAATTGGTGTGGGATTTAGCTTGAGTTTGACTTCTAAGTTTACAGGTGTCAGTCAGATACTCTATGTCTAAGTTCCTGTACTCTCAACAGAGATCTGTGACTCATTTCATCTGTGAATGTATGACAGAGTTACTAGAGGAAACCTGTCCTCTTTTGGTGGCAGATGGAAATGAGAAAGACATCTTTAATAGAAACAGACTTCTAGCATGACTAGCATAAGGGAGACCTTAACCAAAGTAATCACTGCAGCCCAGCAGATGATTTGAGTTACCTGTGTACTTCACTCATTTTGCTAAACATAACTATCTAATGTCATTTGCCCTTGGATATCCAGGACATCTGCACAGATCTTCAGGATAACATGCAAGGCCTTCAGGAGACCCCTACTAGGCTGGCAACTGGAGACCAAGCAAGCATCCCCACCATTCCAAATGTGTCCCAAAGACCTGCCCATAGGCATATCAAATGGCACAAAATATCTGTGCATAGACAACTGAACTGTGCCCCAAATATCTGACTGAGGGGGGCTGACTTGCTTTTTTACTCTTTTATGTATAGATACCTACACCTGGGTAACCAGTTGCAGTTGGCCTTGTATCCAAATACTGGCCGTTTTTCTCACCAGTCGTAACAAGCCTTGCCAGTGCTAACTCTACCTCCTATTTAACTTCTCTTGGATACCTCATTAGTCACAGTGCATACACATGCCTCTGAATTCTGTAGACAGATAGAATTTCATTTAGTTTTCTTACTGCCTCTGGTCACTTCTTACAGGGTGCATGACCTGTGCCAATTCACTATCACAGCTTCCTCTTCAGGATTTTATTTAAGCATGTATACCTTAACTTACATTCTGACCCAGTTATCATTCCTTTGGTAAAGGTTTAAAATTGAGATTGTTTAAGCTGGTATGGTTGTGAGCTGGGAATCCATGGGAATTTTTGAATTGAATAGCGAAATGTGAGGGATTATGGACTGTTAGACAAAGACAAACCAGAAGGTTGAGCAAATGTCAGTTCTACTTCCTTTATCCCCAAGGATGGCAGGAAGCTTTTGCAGCTTTCCAGACATATGTCCTCTGGGCTTCTCCAAATGCATTGTTTCTTTACCATTCTCTGGGGCTCAGAGAGTGCATGGGACAATGGTCTAATAGGGGCCTCATCTTTTCTCCCACCAAGCAATTAATGAAACCAATTTCTACCCTGGGCACTTCTCAGTCACAAATGAGGTCTCTCGCTGAATCATCATCATCATCATCATGTCCTTATTTTTCTATTGCCTTATCTGGCATCTGGCAACTTCTCAACATTAATTAGTGTATAAGACTCAATCCAACTCTACTAATATCGGAGACTTTCCTTGTATTTAGCTTCTCATTTCTGCAGGTATACACCCTTGATAAAAAAGTCTTACTCCCGTTCTAGCAATTATTTCTGCCTAGCCATACTTCCTCTGTAGTTTGTCTACTTCCCATATATGGCTGAAGATAGTTTTAATAAGGGTTCCACTGCAAAAAACCCTCCAGCATACATCACAGAAACTTATTATTGATCACACAGGGAAACATCTTCTGAGTATTTTTAAAAAACAACAAAAAACCAAGACAAAACCTAACATACCAGGAATTTTAACTGCCTAGTTTGAAATTAGTGGGGTAAATCAAATGTAATATATGAGTGGGGAATCTCCCCCTGTCTGTAACACTGGGATTATGAAAGAAAGGAAATGCTGTAATGATGCTATTACTGTCCTTTGTGGAGATGGCTTCATGCTTTTTGCAAATGTTCAGTGAACATCAATGTAAGAGTTTATTCTGTGATCTTGATCAGAATGATTTTAGATGTTAAGGGGAGGAAAATAACCCTTCTTAAATTAGAAAAAGCAAAGATGAGTCACACAAGGAAACTGCTGTGCTGTAGTGCCAGATACTTAGCAGTGGACTAGCACAAGGCTGGAATAGAGCTGAAGCACCAATGTAGTGGGTGTCAGGACAACAGCTGCCTACTGGCACAGGAACAGTTGTGTTGGCTGCCATACCTGCAAAACAGTTTCTCTCTATTCCTTATGCAGGAAGGGCAGAGACACAGACCTATCTGTTGTTCAAGACTGCCTTCCTAAATTGTAGGTCTTTTACTTGTGGAGGAGGGTCACCTTTTAAGATCTGTCTGTATCTGTGCTAAGGAACACTTGTCTTGAAACTGAGGGCCAAACTCAGTAGGCAACAGAACCACATCTGTTTAATGCTGTAGTCAGCAACTATCTCACACCCTAATGCATACACATTAGAGAAGGCTTAACTGTTTACTTGCTTAACACAAACAGAATAAGGGAGGGCTTAAGAAGCTCCTTTAGAAAAACAACCTCCTAAATAAGCATCTGTTTGGAATCAAACTTGGCTTGGAGTCTTTATCTGGCAGTTTTGAACTATTTATAATTTGCAACCTTTATGCAAAACATTCCAAGGTTTGCCTCCTCCTTGTCTTCTCTTCCATAGAGAGTCAAAAGACAAACAATTCTGTAATTCATCCAGTGTATTTTAACTTTAAACAGAGGAAAGAAGTTTGCAGTTGCCTTAGGAGTTTGTGGTGGGAACTTCTGGTGGAACAGTCAGTCAGCAAAGCATCCCTTCCGGGACATTTTTGTGACCTCAAACCTCAATGTCCTTGCTCCACTACATAGCATCCTCTGTAAAAAGGAAGATGCTTTTGTTACTCTTAGCACAGCAAAGTCAACAGTGAAAAGTCATCAGTGAATTTGGATTTGCACATCCTAAGCAGATTCAGGAGTTCCAAAGAAGGCTTTTGGAAGGCAAATTTTGCCATGACAGAGATTTGCGTCAAGGGCAAAATCTGAATAGTCATCAGAAAGCAAGGCAAGAGGAGGGAGAGTTTGCTTGATGTTTGCTGGTATGTCTACACTTGCAGAATGTTTTAGAGTAGATGACATTTGTGAAGGGCTGAAGCAGAAAACAGCTTAGTTTTTCTAGAAGACATAAGATATTAAATAGTCTATTATAATGTGTAAGCTTGCCAAATTTTAAGTCAACATGACTGAGAGACTGTTATGATGGGAATGTATTCTCTCATAGCCTGACTACCCTCTATGTTATTGTGAGGTAAAAGACACTAGCAGTAAAATTCAGACACTGTTAATCTTCACATCAGGTGAAAATGACGAGTATGGAGTTGGGGGAAAGCTTGAAATAGTTCCAAACTTGCAGATTACTATTATTTTACCAATATTCCCCTCTTTGAAGGTGAGGAACCAAATCCCATTTTTTCTCACAGATAACAATCTCCATCAAGTTATTAAACAAACAGGGTTTTGACAGATTAACACCCAGAAATATTGATAATGTCCGAAATTACTGCTTGAAGCAAATACCTATGTTCCCTAGTTATTTGAAGGACTGACAGGAGAAAGGACTGGGAGGGGTTAATAGCTTTGGATCTGCTGTGGGTAGCTACAACCACATCCATTGGAGAGGGCAGGGTGTGCTTCACCCAGAGGCCTTTCGAACTGCATGGTGCTGTATATTTTGGAAACGTCTCTGAAATATTTAGTCATTTAGTCTCTCTTTTATGTTGTAGTGAGCTCAGCTAAAGGGCAGCTGCTTTTGAGCTTCTCCTTCCCTTCCCTCCTCCCATCCCCAGCTCAGGCAGCTTTGCCTCCTGAGAAACTGGACAGGGGCTTTGGTGGAGTGAAAGGGGGCAGAAGGAGAGAAGGAAAAAAGTTAATAATTCTACACAGAGAGTCTATCGGAGATGTTAAGGAAAGAGTGATCTCAGCTGGGCTTCCCCTCAGTGTGTCACGCTTTTCAGCTCCTTTCATGCAAACTTCTACACCCACCCCCCTGTTCCCATCCTGCCATTCTTTAGCACCCCAGTCGTTCTCTCTTTCTCTCTCTTTCTTTTTTCGCCTCCCTCCACCTCTCCACACATTTCTATCTTTTGTTTTTATTTCCTCCCCTGCTGTTTTCCTTGATAGAAATTTCACTCATGCATTTCCCTTCCGGATTTCTATTGGGTTATTTTGTCCTCTCTCTCTCTGCGCCTTGGTCCCCTTTTCTTTCTCTGCCTCTTGTCCCAGAGTAAAACAGCCGCCTCCCTGCTGGGTCAGGATGACAGTGCCGTTAGGTTTCCCAGTGCCAACCCTTCCCACATCTGTGCAGCTTTTGTCCCAGGGCAGAGGGGGATTTGGAATGGTCGGTTGGCAGCGCCAGGGAGACTGATGTAAAAATGAGGTCCAAAAAAGAGGGGAAAGGGAATTAAGAGGAGGGCGTGAGATGGTTTAAGAGAAGCACAAGTGAAAATAAAGTAGTAAAGGGCACAGCTCAGGCTGTGTGCGAGTTGGAACATTCCAGCTTAAGAGATAGCCAGAAAGAATGAAACAAATGAATCCTGGTACCACACTGTGCAGCTAATTGATTAACTCCAATATCTGGCCCTTATGTATGACTGGGATGGAGGTGGGGCACTTCCATGAAATGCTTTATTTGGGACTGTGTCCAGGAAAGCACCCTTAGCACACAGGTGGGATGTACCCGGCAGCTCCACAGGTCTGTACTTACAGGCTGCCTGCTCCATCCTCGGCACTCAGCTCCTCTGTCCTACCCTTGCTATTTCTTCATGCTCCAGATAAGTTTTCATTCACCCTTGGCTTCCTATCTCTCCAGACCCTCTTTGCCCCAACTTCTCCTCCCTTTCAAGTCATATTTTTCTAACTTCTCTCCATTCTTCCTCCTAATGTTTAAACACCTTTTTCCTTTTACCAAGGCAAGTACCCCTATGCCCAATGCAGCCAGCCCAGTCACCGTATTCCAGTTTTGCATCACAATCTTCCTGGAGCCTCCTGTCTGTGAATAGAAATAATAGCTTATCTGCCAGTGTCTTTTCTAACACATTGCAGGCCACTTCTGTTTACCTGTCACTGGGATGTGGCGGCAGCAAACCATGGGAAATTGCCTCTATTTTTTGGGAATTGCCTCTATTTTTGAGGCAACATGATTTTCTCCTCGGAGATGTAGGGAAGTCTTTTTCTTAATCTGTGTTTTTTCCTTTTGTTTTTAGTTTTTCAGGCATTATCTATCTTTCCTCTCAACAAGGGACTTAGCTTAGTCCCTGTGTCCTCCTTCACCTTTATGGGAGCTCAGGGGTTGTGACTGATTCTTCTTTTTGATAGGGAGGAGTGAACACTTAACTGGCAAGTGTGAAGATGAGAATATGTGGTGGTAGAGTCAGGGTGCTGTGCATTAGAAATTGACAGTGGCTAATGAGTTTGGAGAATTGCTGTCATAGGTATGCAATACCATGTGCACTGTGGACTAAGCATGCTATTTTTTGATCACACTTTTTTCATGATGACAGAAGATGAACTGAAGGAGCTACTTGCAGCTCCAGAAGCTGTGGCAGCCCGCTGCCCCCATGATACTGCATGTGTATGTTATAAAAGCTGTAGTGGAGAGAGAGGCTGCTCTGATCCTTTTTGACACACACTTGGAGTGAAAGTAGTGTAGAGAGGTTGTGTGTAGGCCTTTGTAAGCAAGTAGTGTGAAATTCCTCAGTTTCAGGTGAGATTTGCTCTTGAGGACTCTTAAATTTCAAAGTCAGTGTGCTGAAGAGAAATATTCATGCACAGGAAGGAAAATTGCTGTAAAGTTTCACTGTTCCCTTTCCTAACTGCCCCGTACCATCTGGCACTACTCTCTGGAGTGGTGGAGAGAAGAATAATAAGTCAAACTGCAAAGGGAAAAGTTTTTCTTGTTTCAAATGCTGTCCAGATCCTGGCCTTTCCAATTCACTCTAATTCAGTCATGAAATTTGCTGCTATGAACACCTGCCTGTAGTGAATATCAAGGACAAAAAAATTAGCATAAATGCATTATTTTGATCCACTTAACATAAATCTTTTCTATTTTTCTTAATCTTATTTCCCTGATCATTGCTAACCAGTAGAGTACAGGATTTGCCTGTCAATGTAAAGACTTTTGGGAATCCACCCTGGAATCCACCCTGATCTACATTCTGAAATGCTTAAATGCATTAGCATGTGATCTTTTGAGGTCCCTTCCAATTCCTAACATTCTGTGATTCTGCGATGTCACTCATGATGGAATTTTGGCTAAGTTCAACTTCCTAATGACATTTTCCCTCTAGTACTAACAATAGATTTTTAACTTGCAATATATTGGGGTTCGCAGTATACCTGCATTTTTAATACATTGTATTTATGTGAACTACTTAATTGAGCAAGGTGAAGAGTGAGAAAATAAACCCCATGAATATTCATTCCCAGGATAATTTAGAGGCAGCCACTCCCTGGTGCTGACACTCTAGCTGTGACTGTGCATTCAAAATTTTACTAGTGCAAGGGCTCACTCAAACAAGTATTACCTTGAAGTGTGGCACATTTGTTCAAATAGAGCTTTCAGTTTGCATATTTTACATATTTGCACCAGGTGTCTTCTCCTGGTAGTCTAATTCTACTAGTCATGCAGATAAATGCTATATGACATTGTAACTATCTTTTGCAGGTCCATCTGAATTACTGGACATGACAGACAGTGAAACGTAAGTACAACATACCCTGCCTTCACGTTGTGTGCATTAGCCTAGCAGACTTCTCTGTCTTTCAAATGCAAACTTTCAAATAAAAAAGCTTGTAAAATGGCACAGCTCTTCAAAAACAGAGGCAAACAAAAGTCCCCTAATCCCAAACAACAACCATGCCATATGTGGCTTTCTGGCGTGAAACAAATGTTTCTTGAATTCATTCCATAAAGGACTTCCTCCCTGTTGCTTCCCATGCCTCCTTAATCATTCTAGAGGAATATGAGTCCTCCATTGTGCTTTGATGTTTCTGGCATCCAATTACTGAGGGACCAACCTGAAGGGTAGAAGTCAGGAAATTACTTTTCTTGCTCTACACCTTTTCTTCAGTCCCTTCTTGAGTCATCCAGTGTGCTCTGCCTTAGCTGTCCCAAGTGACTGCAACCTGTGCAGCTGAAGATTTCTCTCAAGTCGCTAGAACCTTAATCAACTCTGTTGTTATAACAAACTGCACTCTGACTTTACTGTCCAATTCTGAACTGCTCTAAGTCTTGTTGTATAATCAAAGAGTCACAAAAAGTATAGAAGAAAAAAGTGAGTAATCCTGGGAAGTACATGGAATATATGGGAGGAAAAGTCACCTTTCTCAAAGGGGTTAAACCTATCATTCCTCTTCCCACAGTACCCTCCCCTCTGCTGCAACAGAACACCAGAAAGGTTCTGCGCAAGGTGCGCGTGTGCAGTCCTGAGTTGATGGAGTCTGAATGGGTTGCCTGCTTCTCTTCCTCCAATAGCATAGCACAGCCACTACAATAAAGTGGAAGTGAACATGGCAGTAACTCTTGAGAAGGGAAGGTTCAAGCCATAACTGGAGGCATGAATTTGTCTTTTGATCCTTAGAGGGAAATAAGATAGTATCCCATTTTGGATCTAGTTTTCATGCAACAGATGCAGACACACTGTGAGATTGCCTATTAATATTTCAACTTGTCTTGTCATGGACTGAGGCTGAAATTCCTTTATGCTCTCTCACTTTCTGGGTAGGCAGGTGCAAGAAATACTACTTATATAATTTGCTTGTCATTTGCTACTTTGAAGCCCATGTAATGGCCCTACTTGTTGGACACTGATACTAAAGACACCTTTTCAACCCATTCAAAGCATACTTTCCTCCTCTTCCTAGGCAAATCTAGATAAATTTCTCTAGCCTCTGTGCTACAGTCAATCTCAGAATCCTGTTATACATAGCCTCAGTCTGAATGAGAATCTTTGCAATAAATCTGCTCCCACTGAGCATCCTTCTTTTTTTTGAAAAACATGTGTTTAAGCTTCCCTAGTATCTCACCAGTCCAGTGGTGGAAAACAAAACCATAGTTCTTGCTCTTCTAAGTCAAAGAGAACAGACATGGGAAGCAGGGCAGCAAGTGCACCACTCATGGCTTTGACGGGCAGGATTTTTCTAGAATGCGTCCAAGGGTGAGGTTGAGGAAAGAAACTGCAGGAAGAAAAAACACTGTTGCTGTTTTGCCTGTTATGATATAAGAAAGTGGCTAGTTTGCCTTTGCAGCAGTTAGCAGAACTGGTGGTTGGATGGGAATGTTCAGTCCTTTGAATACATAAAACCAGTGCATGTTTCTTTCTGAACCCTTAGAAGTTCTTTGTCTGCTATTTGTGCATTGCAGGCTTTCCTACTGAGTCAAAGGATGTAGATGCTAAGGGAGAGAGTGCACAAGTCTACCTCTGCCAGCAAGAGGGAACTTCACAGAAATACAGCATCCTTCTCTGTCTGTCCTCTGCACCTCATACTTCATAAATATACTTTGGTGTGATGTGTCTCACTGCTGGTTTCTGTACTTTGGTCTAGGGGTGAGACAGCACTACATAAGGCAGCCTGCCAGCGCAATCGTGTCATCTGCCAGCTGCTGGTGGATGCGGGAGCCTCTCTGAGAAAGACAGACTCCAAGGTAACCCAGCCCTGTTAACCAGTTATAAAATCCTGTAGCCAAGTGAGACCAGTCAGCATTCGACCCTACTGTTCACGTGATTGAGGCTTCCTTGTGTGTGCCAAGAGCAGCTCTTTTTAAGCAAGCTATTTTTTATTTTAAAAAATGGATTAATTTAAACAAGTGCAAGATACTCCCATCCTCAGCATGGGTCATCTCACCATAGGGAGAACATGGCCTCAAACTATTCGGTACGTTGGGTGTGAATGAGGCATTTTCATGGCACAGCATCCTCCTCTTCCTGTGTGGTCAAAAGAGAGGCCTGTGGACAGGGACTGCCTGGAGGAGCCTTGGTTTGTGATTGTATAGTGTCTGTGGGGCTCAATTTTTGTGGCTGACTTACTCTGTGAAGGTGGCTAACCATTTTCTTTTGCCCTCTCCTGCCCCTGCGCTCACTGATGTGGCGGTAACCACAACCCTTTTTCGGTGCTTGGCTGAGAAAGGAGCCTGGGTAAAACTAAATCCTAAGAATATTCTGTCAAAAAAGAAGCCTGATCACTTAGGAACATGGTCCAGAAGCTGCCTTTCTGGCAATTCTGAACATAAGCATCCTGTGGTCAGCAGCTGATCTCTGGGTTCCAGAGCAGGAAGCATCTTCCCTGCAGCAAGACAATTAAAAACAATTTCTATCATTTTATGCTATATGGGGTTGCCTATAATGAGGAGAAAGATAATCTCTTTTTCAGATGGGACAACTATACATTGCAAAAGATAATTTCTGCAATGGCTAAAATCCAGACAAGTGGCTTATGACTTGTTAATCTTAATCTGCCCAGAAATCCATGGAGCAGGAAGGTTTTTGTGGAGATACATTAATGTGTTTCCATTTTTTTTCATAGTTTAGGATCAAGACTTGTGGTCCAATTTAGCAGTACTCATAAGGCAGCTCAGATAATGGAGTAGCAAATTAATGCACTGAAAAATGATTTGTTCCTGAGATAGAATAAGACACATTGAACTCATCTCAAATGTTGGACATCTCTCTCTGCACATCCTTAGTGAAGTGTGTAGTCTGTGAAGTGTTAGCTACAGTACTGTCATATTCGTTCACATAAGATTTTGTAGCCCCAGAATGAAAAATGAGATCCTCCCAGCATGTGAGCCCTTCTGTGTGATGTACCAAATAGCATGTCCTTGCAGAACTGCATGATTTGTCCTAAACCACATAAGGACTTTGAAAATCTTTTCATCTCATGACGCTGGTAGAAAAAATTAGCACCAGCTTATAAAACAAATAAGTACATTCTCCAAATTTGCTTTTATTTTTCCTGTAGTAATTTCTCTGGGTGATGCATTCATCTGTTTTTCTACATATGTTAGCACAAGACTTTCTCGTCATGTTTCTTTCTTATAGGGTAAGACCCCCCGAGACAGGGCTCAGCAAGCTGGTGACCCAGATCTGGCCTCGTACCTGGAGAGTCGACAAAACTACCAAATGGTTTCCCATGAGGATCTGGAGACAGCAGTCTGATGTCTGAAAACGTCAAAGAGGATCCTTGAAAATCTCAAGGCTGCATCTGAGGCACTCGGGCATAGTTTGAGAAAGAAACTGATGGAATCAACGTGTCTCTCACTCTCATGGAAAATACCTGAGGACATGCCACCAGTTTCTAAGGGCTACTGAGTCTTGCCACAGAACAGTTAGGTTCCATAAGTTAGCCCATGATGGATGAGGTGGGACACTCAAAGGTCTGTGGAATCCATGGGCCACAGAAATTTACCTTTATTGCTTCCAGCAAGTAGCATGAACTTCTCCCATGTTCATCTGTACAATTTATTTAAAAAAACAAAACCCAACAACAACAAAACACAACAAAAAAGAAAACAAAAAGGAAAGAGAAAAGAGGGTGTGAGAACCAAACTAACTGGGACATTAAAACACCCAACCAGGCCTTCCTCCGTCCCTACAGTTTCCTGCATTCCTTTATTCTCCTATTTCCCTCACTTCTTATCGGTTAAATAGTACCTGTTATTTCTGTGTTAAGTCTTCACAAATGGTCAGGCAGTAGCAAAACATGTAAGGAGCTCTGGATGCCCTTAAGAAAAACCCAGTGTTTTTACTGGCTGCATTTTCTTCCTTGCCATCCTCTTGGAAGCTGCACCCCCAGTGCTGACTCACTGAGGAGTTTTCTCACTTTTGGAGAGGACTGCCTTGTTTCCCAGGGTGTGGGCCACAGTTAGAATTACAGCAGTAGCAAAACCTAACATCCTCATTGTTGCTGGGTATTTGGTTATGGTATCCTCATGCGACAGTAACTGGTATGGAAAAGAGTTATATGGGATGCACTATGTTGTATGGCAGAGCAAAAAGTTACCAGTAAGGCTTCTCATGTCACCATTGCATGTATAATGACTGACCTGATTCTGCTCAGGTTTCATGCCTGCCTGAAAAGTAATAAGTATATTTTACTTTTGAAAATATGGGTTTACAATGGGAAGAGATCTATGGAAAACAAGTTGGCTCTTGATAGACTGACTTATGGACCCAATCCCCTTTGTGCTACAGCCAGAGGTAGAAAAGAGACCTAGAACATCATTGGTCAGCCTAGGCTTGCTGCCATCAACAAACAAGCGAGCATTGCCTTGGTTGCGCTTGGAACAGGAAAACCTTCTTTGGCTGAACTTGTAAAGTATCAGATTCCCTAAGGCAACAAAGTTTCAGAGAGGCTATCCCACTGGGAAGCACAAGCCACAGCTCTTGTTACCCACTGTAGACTTGGAAATGTAAAGTTGCTTAGCTGCTGTAAAGGCCAACCATGTCTTCTGTACTTGTCTGTTCTCTGTCTTCCCTCAAAGATTACAACCACAGAGAAGAGAAAGTAAACATATATACATAGGCATACACAAGATGTTCACCTTCAGGTTTTTAATCACTACAGGCAACTCAGCTGCCAGAAATAGCAGAGCTTCCACTTCCTCTGACCAATTTCCATGAAGATGCTCACGGCCCACTTTTTGGCATAATTCTTGCAATAGATTTTTGAATTTTGTTTTGTTGTCTGTTTTGAAAGATCCACCAGTGTTTGCTTTCCTGTGCCTTGCTAGGTGTAGGTCTCTGGTAGATGATGGTCACTGGAATTACATGCAGTTTGGAAACCATGAAAATAACTCAGGTCATTATCAGATAATTTTTTCTTCCTTGGTAGAAGCTGTGGCAATGAAATGAAATTAATGCAATTCTTTCCTTTTTTTTTTTAATGTAAATGAAGAGTCATTGTGGCAGAGAGGGACGAGCTGCAAATTACATACATATTTATTTTCCACCCCCCTGTTTTCAAAAGTTCATTTGATATAAACAAAGTATTTCTTTAGTATTTCTTCCTCTGGAAGGAAACTCTCTATATTTGTAATCTATAGATCAATGGCGACATGAAATGTATTTTGTCTTATTTTCTGTCTTTACCTTTCTTGTTTATAAAATAAAATATGAAAGCCAAATTCCTTCCCTTGATAATCATCCAGGGGCTTGTGGTGAGGGTCACTATATGTATATATTAGACCAGAAATTGGCAAATGTTAAAATAAAAGAAAAAAAATCAGAGTATGATTTTAGTGTATGTGAAATTTTCACAAGGAAGATCTTCATGCTGTAGTTTCTTGGTAGGCCTTGAACCTTTTCCCAGTTGTGAGGAAAGACACTACTGTAATATTTATATACATTTGACAAAAATAAGAATTATATTAATATCAGTTTTATCTTTTTTGTTTTGTCTTAATGATATGAGAAATGGAAGAAACATCAATGATCCCAGGGGTTTGGTTCTGTTCTGTGCTGAGGCCAGACTGGTGCCTGAGCAGAAGATGTACAGTGTGCTCATTGCAGTTCCTTGGTCCTTTAATCCTATGAAGCAGGTGAAGCAGAAAAGGCTTGGTCTAATTACAGCAAGCTTCCAGAGGCCACGTGTGAATTATGTTAAAGGAGCTGGGTCTGGTCCCTCTTTGTCCCCAGTGGTCCTTCTTTTGGTGAGATTCCCCTCATGTCCAGGGTTTTGCTGCAGCAGGGGCTAGTTCTGGAGCAGCTTGACAAGATGGGCAGATGTCCTGGGAGATTTTTGTGCCTTTCAAACTGCTCAAAGGAGCTTAGAGCACACAAGGGAGTCTGGCTTGCCATCTTCCCTGGCATCTGGGGTATGATTCTATGATTAGAGTGAGCCTGTTGTGCCTCTGGAAAGCTACCCACACTGTGTGCTCAGTAGGAGGCAGTTACTGTATAACGAAAACAAACCCCAGCATGGGAGGTAGGCCAGGAGCTGGCTGTATGTAGTCTCCTTAGTATTCAAGGTGTCCCAAGCCACTGCACTCATAATACATTGGATACTGGTGATGTATTGTAGATAACAGAGCACGTATATAGTTTTCTGCAATGGCTCACATGCAAACAGGGATCTCAGAAGTTGGCTCACTGAGGGAAGGTGTTTGGGACCAGGATGCTACAGGGTTATTCCTTATACCTTTTCAAGAGTGATGGGATTCTCGATTTTGGACAGCCACCAGAAGCAGGCAGACTCTGCAGCAGTTAAAGGTGACACGTACGTATTGAATCTCTTGAGCACTTGGGGCCTACTTTAGAACAGTATCATTGCACCTGCACTGTGCAGGACTCAAACTTCAGTGTGCAGCCAGGAACCTACTTAAATTACATGTAAAACGTTAGAATTTACTGGAAGTAATTGTTCAGTGGCTGTGTCTATTTATGTGTGTATATTACTATATATATGCATGTTTATAAATATCAGTATGCATATATATAGACACACACACATATGTGTACACACTTAGAATTGTGCCATTTGAATTACAAAGCACCTAAGGATGCTCAGCTACTGAAGTTTTTGGACTGACAAAATATAATTTTCCATTTAATTTTTTTATTGAAAGGGAGCCTTTCAGTAGAACCGAGGAGCTTCTGAATGGTTCCATTGTACTGGGTTTACTATCTCATTTTGGATTTAAATGGAGAGAAAGAAAATATTTATAATATTGATAAAATAAACTTACTTTTGTTATTTAATATCATCAGTTACTCTTATTTCATGTTTCAAAGCTAGAGCCATCTTTATGAGTTATCTAATACATGATGATGCCATACATTTCTCATGAATTATAGCATCCCTCAGTATTGTGAGGAAGAAGGCTGAATGACTCATGTTAAATAGAAGTTCAAGCCAAATTTTGGCCTTTACAAAACAGGCATTACACTCCAGAGGCTATTCACCAGTTTACCTAATGGCTTATCTGTGTTTTAACACTTTAAGATGTCTGTACATGATTCTCCTGATGCCTGTCACCCTTGCTTTTCCCCAGCAGCTGTAGAATTGTTCCTTCTCAAGTCATGGTGCTGTAGCCTGGATTCATACTACATGAGATGTCCCCTGCTACCTGAGTGTTGTTATATAGAAGCACTGCATATGTAAAGAAAATAGAACAAAATTGATGTTTTGTTGCCATTGATCTTCCCAGCTGTATTTGCAGAGCTGATGCTGTTGTGGATAAATACATGGGATACATGATTCTTCTGGTGTTGTGGCCATGAAAGGTTTGTTTGAGTAGTATTTAATGGCCTCTTTTGCTCATTTTCGTCTTTGTATTTGCTGTTACAGTGACACGCAGTGTAGTGAAAGTCATTAACACACAACCTTACTTAGAAGGTGGCTATATTCCCTTCAGTCATCCCAGATGCATTCTGTGGAGTATGCTTATGTTTTGACCTTTCGGGTATATCAAGAGTGTGTCGAGATATTCTAACTCTGGGCAAAAGCTATGAAATGTGCAAGGTAACCTTAGGTTTGCTGGGAGTTTAATGATACTCAAGAAATGTATAGACATGCTGGGAATTTGTATGCCTTGAAAGCACTCAAAGGACAATTCCGTGCTGCACTCTGTGTACTCCAAGAAGGAAGCAGTTCCTCATGTCAATCCATTTGAGGTTTGTCATTTTATTTCCCCCACTTTTGGCTGCTTTTACACTACTAACATCCATGGAGAAGTATTTTATAGGAAAGGTGTTTAAGTTTGTTGAAAGTAACATTTTTGTTCATCAGACATTATTCTTCTCTTTATTTTCCTCACTGAATCTGACCTAAAATGACATTGAATTATTAGCTTCCTAATTAATCTAAAGCATCAAACGTATCTTCACACATTTCAGCAGTCCTGGTAACAGCTTATCGTATACCTGTGCCTTTCTAGATACCTGTGAAGCTATAGGACACAGGGTTCGCTCATCTTCTTATTTTGCTTTCTTAACAATGTAGACAACTATTTTTCTTAGCAATGACTAGCTACAGCTTTAAAATCTCATGAGCTGCCTGCCACAATCTGATTGCAATGGCAGCTCAGTAAGTGCTAAAAGTGACTTGCTAGCGTATTGCTGATGACCAAAATTTTATGTGCTTTAACCTCAAAGGAAGGGCAGAATACAGCTCATGGCTGCACTGTGGACATGCCTCAAGAGGATCTATAACCAAACCCTGCACCCAGCTCTTGGGGCGAACAGAATATATAGAGGAGTCAGTATGTCCCAGCCTTTGCTGAGAAGTTACCGGTGCAGACAGAGTGTAGCAGCTCAGCAATTGGCTTGGGCTGCCTAAAAGCAGGCCAAGTACTTGGGCAGTTTCTTACTTCTAATTCTATATAAAAGCTGGCTTGGGAAGGATGGGCTGCTTAGCAGTTGAAGCAGTAACTATGTCTAAGCGTACTCCAAGTTGTGCCACAGCACCACATTTCTCTGGACTGCCTACCTGAGATCCTCTACAGTTACCAGAGCTCAAGGACCTTCCTTTCCTTCCTCAGCATGTTTCCAGCACTGCTGCCCATGCTGGTGCCCACAGAGTGGCATTCTTTCATCTTCTTGTACATGTGCACTGGAGCAACACTCCCCGCCTTGGCCGAGGGATTTCCTGGCCTAGTTATGGTGCCATTCTTCCAAAAGGGGAAAATTCCCTCCCTCAGACCTTGATCACACCAGTAAATTCATTACATTTGACTTCAGTGATTAGGCAGGCTTAGAGCTGAATAACTGTACTGTATTCAGCCATCAGAGTGCATCTTGTCTCCTGCCTTATTTATAAGGTGCCACATTCCAGTCTCAGCTGCAGTTTCTTGTTTCTCAGACTGCTTTTTTTTCTAGAAAAAAAACCCCCACGACAATCTAGCCCATGCATTACATATGTATCTAGTTACCCAGAGAGCAGGGAAGTCAGGCAGCTTGGTTTAAAAACCCCTCACTCTGACCATATGATGACTTGTGAAGTCTAAGCAGACAGAGGCCTTGCAACAAAAGCATTTGTTTCAATGTAAACACATCTATAATTCAGGAAATAATTTGATGCTTAGGCCTTTAAAAACAGTCAACTTATGCTCTTGGATACCTTAAACTTAAGAGACTTTGGGAATCTAAAAAGGCAGTGATTCTTTTGACAGACTCATACAAGAAGGTATATTCCCAAGAAAGTGAAAGGCTTACTTTCTTCAGAAATTTTTTTCTATTATGTTACCCTCATCCACTAGAAACAGAACCCTGATTTGGGAATGCCACTTTAGAGTTCATCAATATGTTAACAGCTCCAGCATTCATACACGAAATACATAGAAGCTGCAGCATTTTGACATGCAAGAAACAAGCAGTATTTCTTTTAGCAATATAGTACTGTATATGTAATTGCTTTGTGTACAGCCAGCCTCCTTTTGCTAGCGAAGTGTAACACCTGGCTCTTCAATTAGTCTCTGTCTAGGAGGCTGCTTGATGTTTAACCTACCACTCAGCCAAGAATGCATAGTGACAATCCTGTGCTCTGTTATGACAAGTGCTGCAGCAATTATCTAACTACTAATGCATGAACGACACCAGCAATTCATTTCTTAATGTTACACTGTATTTTTAATGAGAAAAATGACCTTCTGTTTCCCGCTTCCTTAATGACCTTCAGTTATCACTTTTTCCTCAGCCTGTGGCCAAGCAGAGGGAAAAGGCAGTCCCTATATATAATCAGGAATCCAGATTTTGTTATAGGAAACAATTAGGTTTGTAGGTATGGGGAAGAAGCTCAAGAAAGTCTTGAGCCTGATGTAGCAGTGAGTGATTTGTACTTGACTAAGCAGGCTCTAGTAGATAGTTCTACTTTTCTAGTTGTTTGGGGTTTTTTTCCTGTATGACATTCACACAAAAAATGAAAGAATACAAAATCAGAAAAGCAAAGCTAAGCTGGCCCCTGGGAATAGAGACCCTACAGAATGGTTTCCATAAGCATTGCTATTTTCTGGGTAGGAAGTTGCAATGATAGCTATTGAATGTCACTAATGGGTAATTATGTACCATAATTAGACATATCCACTTTTATTAAAGCAAAACGGGTGCCTTTCTTCTCCAAGCTCACTCCTCCCTGTTCTTACATCATCAAACTGCAGGGAGTCTCACATTCCTATCGCTGCAGAGCTGGTGGGGTACAGCCTGTTTTTTGCGAACCCTGAGGCTTCACAAAGTGAGACATAAGCCCTAAGTTGTTCAATGGTACCTCTCCATGCTCCTTAGCCATACCAGAAGTTTCCCTTCCAAATGAATGGCAATGATGTCACATCAAAAGGAATGATTGCTCTAGGCTCCAAAGTGAATAGCTGTCTTTCCTCTCCTGTCCCCTGCTTCAGACCTTTTCCTGGGACCAGGATTTTTTTTTCCTTGATCAGAATAGGAAAAATGCTGTTTGCAAGCCTGGTTTAATAGGATATGGGTGCAGTTGTAAGTTGTTTTCTCCTGTGTGCTCACTACTTTTGTAATATCATCCTTATCTCCATGGCATGTGGGAGCAGTACCTTTATGTCAAAGCTAAGAAGAGAGGTTACTAGCAGATGATGGCAGAAAGGAAATGGAAAATTATTTATTTAAATGTTATTTTTAATAATCTTTAATGCTCTTTGTTTTTTCTTCCCCTTTTTTTGTTGTCCTTTTAGACCTTCCTTGCTGAAGTCTTTATTTTTTGATCACCTTTTCTTTCCTTAGCTCATGTTACCTTTATTTTTGATTGTAAAAGTCAAAATCTGGCTCATGTGCTTGGCTCTGGGACTCTTCTGCTTTGCCATTCAAAAATGGTTAGATAGCCTCTGACCATACCCACACATGGATAGTAACATTGAAATTCTGCTGTACTAGGAGTGAGTTGGACAAGTAGCACTAAAGTCACTTCTAAGGGCAATTGTAACATCTCAGGATTAAGCAGAAGAGAAGCATGATAGACTTGGGTATTTCACACTTGAGGGGTTGATTTTCACATTCTCTGTTTAAATATCAATACCAAAAAAAGGGTGGGGTTTTTTTTTTGGGGGGGGAGGGGGGAGCTACTTTCATGTTTATTCCTTTTGTGATTTTTTCTGTTAAATAATCTTTGCCTGGCCAAAGGTGATTGTGGTGCTTCCTGATGTGCTTACAAGTGACAGCTGCTTCCAACAGGTGAGTGAGTGTGATGGTCTCTCCTGTGAAATGGCTGGCCCTGCTGCTGTATGGTTTTCTGCGCAGCATGTATCTCAGAAGGATCACAGGGCAATGGCAGAGGCTTATCAGGTTTTTTTCTCCCGCTTACACACTTACATGGCATTGCAGAGTGATTCTCCTCCATTTGCCTCCTTTGATCATGCAACAGCTTTGAGAGGAAAGAAAATAAGCGGCTGAGCCTTCAAAGCACTAAGCAGCTCCTGGGAGATTTGTCTCTCTAGCTTACTACTGCACTTCACAGATCTGGGGAAAGGGAAAGAGGATGCTTTATGTGCAGAAAGATCCATCTATCACATCATTGGCAAACGTAATAACTCTTTGGAGGCTACCTGTTCTAGATACTCCACCATGTGCCAGGCAGAGTGTAAAACACTTATGGACATCTGTAAATCTGTAGGAGCTGCCTTAATTTTGTGAGGGCTCTTCCAAACTCTTTTTGTTTCTCTTCCTGCTGTGGGGGCAGTGGGCAGCCCCAGGACAGGGATTCCTGTCTGTTGCCTTTCAGAGTAGCTCATGTGGGATTGCCCTTTGTAATGGTTGCCATCTAGCTGCCATAACACCATGGGTTGCATATGTGCTATGTCCTGTAACTTTATGGGAAAAATGAAATAATCAAGGGTTAAAATCCCTTTCCAAATGGACTTGGGAGCTGCCAGTCTTGGCAACAGGCCCATCAGGGTGCAGTGCACTGGGAAGCGGAATATAGAGTATGACTGCTAGAATTTCTCTGTAGAAATCTCTGCAAGATAAAATGTGCTTTCATAATGGGAAATGAAGGTCATTTTTCCTCTGCCCCTATTATTTTGTGCTCTAAACCCTGTGCCAGTTATTTTGGATGCAGAAGGCGTTTTGGATGCAGGCGGCTTTTTGGAAGCAGGAGGCTTTTGAAAGGTTTTGGAAAGTCTAGCCAATAATATAGCTCAGGACTCATGTTCTCTGTCTCCCACACAAACCTTCTGGCAGTCCATGGAGGTTTCCGTGTCCTGTTTAAATCAGGGAGCAGAACATTTTGCTAGAAATTACGGGCCTGTATTTGCGCTGCTGTTATTGCTACTTTGTTTCTGCATGGCTTTCAGCACAGCTATAGCTTTGCAGCCTTGCACTGGATAAAACCAATATGCATTGTGAGGAAACTTGATTCTCCTATGGACACAAATACTCATCAAACTGCAAAGGTGTGCTAATGAAAATGCAATGTACATCAGGACTGAACCTGGTTTATAAGATTGTCACTGCTAACTCAGTGGGGATTTATTCTGAGCAAGAAATGATCTGTTAATTTATTGCAAAACAACTCTGCAAAAAATGCTTGTTCTGTTTAATTATATGCTTCTATCTTGTAATAGTTTACAGGTCTCAATGTGTGTCACATGGTTGTGCCACAGAATAGGGAAAGCACTTGCAGTGTGTTATAGTTCATCAGCACATCTCTCTGGAGGTACTGTAGTCAAAGGAGTATACAAGAAGGTAGCAAATCAACAGTTTGAGGTTATATTCCTGCCGCTATTGTTGAATTGGTTTGGGTAAATCATTTAACCTTCCTGTGCCACAGTTTTCTTATCTGTAAAATGGGGATAATATCACCACCTCATACACGCACACAGGCTAAGGTGCTTTGTGTTGCAAGGCCAAAAACTTCTGTGTATTAACTATTTATGAGGTTTTTTGCTGTGCCTTTTAATGGTGTTCCCATATAGTACCCTACTTCTTTCAGAACCATTTTTTTGGACAACAGTTCATGCTTTTTAGTTTAGCTGGCCTAAATTGAGATAGTAAAGAGTTCTGGAAGATGACAAGTTTCTAATGAGCTAGTTTGTATTCCTCACACTGATTTCCATGTTTGAGCTATCTTGTATTAAAAATTTTAACTCAAGAGATATTTCCAGTCAATAAAAGCATTCAGGTGGATGTCCTCCCTCCAAAGAATAGTATTTCCTGGAATTTCAGAGAGTTGTATTCCATCATACTGAGTTCATTGAGAAGAGCAAGTTTCTTTCTGTCACTTTTATCCTATCATTGAGGTATCACAGTTTCTTTTCCAACAGCCCAGAAATCACCACATGAGTTTGTTGATGTAAACAATTTCTGGGGAATGAAACCGAACAATTGAGGGAGCAGACTCCAATCTTCACGCTAGTGTCTCCTGTGGTCACTTGGCAAATGAGACATGAAGACTGATGAAGAATAATGACAACAGTTAGCGAAGAGGTAGGGAGCTGGACATGTGTCCTGCAAAAAGGAACAAGGCTAAGAAGGATTTGTTATTGCATGGGATGGTGATGAACAGGCACATGATGGAAAGGCTGAGTTTCCATTGAGCTATATAGTGGATATTCACTTGCTACTTCCCGGAGATGATGAAGAAAGGCTAAGGGACAGATCCTTCATCTCCTCTGCACTGAATTCACTCCAGGTAAACCAAGATGTGACAGAGGTCAGAATCTGGACCACTCCAGAATATATTTAAGTCCCCTGAATATATGTATATATTCAGTCAACATTTCTTGGGCATCCAAAGTTCTATTATCTGAACCCACATCTGTTCTAGAAGTTGTAATAACATCACAAAGAGCTCTTGTATGCTGCCTGGCCCCATGCATAATACCCCAGAGGCGTGTATCATAAGGCAGCCAACTAGCACAAAAATTCCTGAGACATGCAGCAGCATCCGTGAAATGACACTGTATGTTGAACAGAGAATCAGGGACTAGGTAATCAGCAGTGAAGGGGGATGTGGGAAGGCCAAGAATTTTTTTTTGTAATTAAGTGAGAAAGTATTTTCTTCCCTGATTTTCTTGCATTTCTTATTTATACAAAGTATCTTGATCACTGTGTAGCTACGCAAGTAGATTTTAAACTGGAGGAAGGGGGAGATTTGTATACAGTGAAAGAACTGGTTACTGTTCATTTTGGACACTTTTTCTGTATTGTGTCTTGTGTGGAAATGTGCAGAATAAAAGTGAAGAAGTGCTGCATGCCTTGGCTGGGCTGAGTTTCTTTGTGTTATTTGCCAGTGGATTTGGGTAGCTGTTTTTGCCAGAACGAAAAGATTAGTGACTTGGAAACTGCGAAGAGTTAGGGGAGTGCAGGAAAGGGATGCAAGGGTCAAAATTCTGTGTATGTGTGCATATGGCAGTGCCTGGGAGGGATGGGAAGGGAGTGTTAAGCCTCTGGATAAGCCACCTTCAAGCTCATGGCAGTGAAAAAGGTACACGATACCTTTAATATTTTCAGGGAAATCTTCTCAGTCCCTCAGTTAGCTCACATTGTCAGCAGAGCATTCAGTGTGTGCAGGAGAGATCCAGCAGAGATTAGCACTGCTGTAACGTAGGCATATAGGTCACCTCAGGGTCTCAGCCATGCATCTCAGGAGCATTTCTCCAGTGCAGTCTCTGATTCATCCCCCAGTTACCTTAGATTATTTTAGTTAAACTAATCTCAGTTTAGCACTGTTTTACACTAACCCGTGAGTATATAATAGCTCTGTTTGTTTCTGCCTAGCTGTATGTGATTGAAGAAATTTCTGTTATGGCCATTGCTTGCTTTCTTGTCTTCAGCAGCTGCCCTCCCTACTCCACTCAGGAGCTTCTACACTGTTTCGGAGTCCAAGTTTTTATGGCTTTGCTCCTGTGCAAGTCGATATTTCCTAATAGTTCCCTTGCCTCTGCTCTCGCACCCTGAAATCATATTTCTGAATAATTTTGTGATGCTTCCTTTTCCCTGTCTCTCTGGGACAGAGCCTGCCACAAAAACACCTCCCTTGCACATAGTTCTGGCTCCCCTCTCTACTCCAAGCCCTTTGATGCTCACCGCTGCTTCCAGCAGCCAGCTGTGTGCTTGTCTTTTTTAAAGGATGTCTTAAGCCCTCTTTTCCTGCTGTCTCAGGCAGCATAAGAATATTATTAATAATAATAGTACTAAAAGGACTCACTATTCTGCCTGAGCAGAACTGGTTGGAGTTGGATGAGGATGTAACCTAGTCATGAGTTGCACTGGACCTTTCTTCACAGTGAGAAAGCGCTACCAAGCACAGCTTTGACATTCATAAGCATTGTGGTACAAAGCACTAATTCCTCTGGGGTCCTTCACAGTAACAAGCTGCACTAAATGGCTGCCAGCTGCTCTCTGGGAATGTCCATGGGGAAGAGATGTTTTTTGATGTGCTCAGAGTTGTCCTCACAGCAACATCTGGAGGTGTTCCACCACCTGCAAGCATTGCTATCCGGTCATGTGCTTAAAAAAAAAAAAAAAGAGTACAGCTTTACATCCTTCTGGTTTTTCACCCAAATTCTTGAATGTGTGTGGCCTTGTGCATGTATGTAGTTCTGAAGAGAGTCCAGCTATTGCTCCTCTCATCTATTGTAATTTGTCCTTGTTCCTCAGGATTTCAGCTATAACAGCTGCTTCGGGACCGATTTTTAGCCAACTTACCCTATAAAAATCTTTCATTAAGATGATGACATTCATATATATATATATGTACAAATATATACAAATATCTTTCTCAAAGTACTTTATTAAGTTGGGAATTCACTTTTTCATGCAACCTTTCTCTACATATGGAATGTAATAACTTTTAAGTGTTTCTTTAAAAAGCTAAGCCTTTCATAGTAGGAATGTAACTACAATGAAAAAAATCCATTCTTGAGAGGGAAAAACCCACAACTGTGACAGGGATCATTTGTTTGGAAAAAGGAGAACCCAAATCCCTGCAGTTTAACTGCAGCCAAGTGACTTCAGTATTTCCCTGAAGTTAAAATATTTTCCTTCCTCATAAGGGATCTTTAGAACTAGGTAGTGATGCTTGTAAGAGATGTTGCCAAGGTTGTTAAGTTTAAAAATAGGTAAATATTGGAAGAAGTACTATAATTTCAAGGTGTTGGGTCTCATGATCATACTCATGCTCATGTTTTTATGTTCAAGCCTTAATACTGATACATGAGTTTCAATAGGAGAAGCCACACTTCAACTCAATTCAAAAAGGAGGTCCCAGTGATAATAATTATCTCCTGCAACTTTCTAAAACCTTTTGTTGTTAAAAGGCTTCTCAAAATTACATTAAGGATCCTCATAAGGCAAGATTCTCCCTCTAGAGATGCTACATATGCCTAATTTTGTGCATATGTATTTGTTGCTGTATTAGTTGACAATAGGCATACAAGGAAAACTGCAGAGCTGTTCCCTCTATTCTTCTGTCCCGTCTGTCCATAATCTTAAGTGGTCCTAGGGATGTGTGAGTCTGTGTATCTCTGTGTGTCTCTGTGTGTGTTTGTCAGGAACATCTTTAAAGTGACTGTGGACTTAAAGTATGAGTCTGTCAACTTCATGGATCCTGCTGGTCTCATTCAGTATGACAAGGAATCCCACAGGTAGGAAGGTGAGCTGGGAATCTCAAGATCCAGAAATATGGTTATGAAAGAGAAGTTACCGGAAGTTAAACTCAGATGGACAACCTGTAGCATGATAGGAAGCTGGTTGAAGCACTGCTTGGTTAATATCTGTGATCAATTTGTTATCTATCCAAAGAGTTAAGAAAAATCAGTAGCACTGACTGTCAGAAGAACTTTTGATTGCAGCCTCATTTGGTGTACATTTCCCACCAAAGCAACTGATGGTTTGGTGAGAAACTGCACAGGGTAGTCCACTCTCATCAGAGAGGCTATGGCTTTTGGATGCAGTGTTGTGCAGAAGTTATAGGAAAGCAGGAGACTAAAGCTTGTGTGTAGATATAGGTCAGGTGGATGTTCTGTTATGCTGGACAAAAAGTAGAGGGCACATAGTAGCTGGAAAGATTTTTGTTGTTGGTTGATTTTATTTTTTTTTTGTAAAAGGTGATAAGAGAATGAAGAGAAGATTTAAAAAATTAAATCATAAGATAGAAAAGGTAGCTCTGAATGGTTTTTTGGATTCTGAAGCCTCATCCAGTCTGAACCACCACAAGTCAAACAGTGCTGTTATGTAATTCAGACTGGTGTTTGCTGTCTAGAGTTTGGGGGTTTTTTGCTGACATAATTAGACATCAGGCTGAGGACTGGTTGTGATTACCTGCCTGCTTCTGTTAATGCATGTATATACCATCACATAAAGTTCTTTGCTGACAGAACTGATGTTAGTCTAACAAGCTCTGGACTTTCTCACTCCATTTACAAATACATATTTAGCTTCAGGAGTATCTACTTTTTGGTAATGGGTCTCACTATCATTCCTGAAGCATGTAATATTGGGATACAATTCTCCATATAAATACAAGGGATCATTATTCTGGCTGTTCACTCTTTCCTTGTTTCTCCATTCTGCCTTTTACCAAAAGTGTGATAGAAGGGCAGATATAATCAGTTGGGTCCAGCTGAATGAGATGTTTGCAGAATAAGGATAATTAGCTGTTTCTCAGTATAACACAGCTATTAAAAGTTCTCCATAGTCTTTCTAGTCCCTTAAGGTTTTCCTTTTAAATTTTAATTTATGTGCCGCTTAATGTTGCCGTGAGGGCTTGAAATTTGGTATATATTCACAGACATAACCAGAATTAATGTTATGCTAAACCAACGGACAGCCTGTAGATTGAAACATGTAGTTTGAAGTTTCCCTAATATGCCTGTAGCTGCATGGGTTCATGACTCCATAAGGCATCCTTAAATTCTTACACTGGATTACCAGTCAAGCTGAATTGTGAAGTGCCCATCTCTGGGAGACCTAGTTCAGTGTTGCAGTGCTCTGCAGGTCATTTGGGACTTTTCCCACACTTTAATAATGAAGGAGGTCAGATTTGTAGCCAGAAATTAAGCATCTGTGTGTATATGTGAGGGAAGAGTATAAGGGCTAATTAGGATTACAGGACACTTTTTGATTTGTAATGTTAATATTTTTTAACCTTTTCATGTTTAAGATTTTTCTTTTTCAAAAAGTTGCTATAATTTTCTGTATTCTGTTTTTTAAAAACCAGAAATACTGTATCTGGATTATCATTTGGGGCGTTTTGTTTTGGGTTTTTTGTTTATTTTTTTTTGTTTTGGTTGGTTGGATTTGGGGGGTTTTTGTGTGGTTTTTGGTTGGTTGGTTGGTTTTGTGTGGTTTTTGTTTGGTTGGTTTTTAGTGGTTTTCCATAGCAAACACTGATATTGATCTTTCCAGAATACAGATTCATAGATCCTTCTCAAATACAGCTTTTTCCATTGTATCAACTCATTCATCCAAGCAAAAAGACATCTGTAAGAATTACTACATGTATGTATAAATTGATGGGTCAAGAGTACAAGTCTTAGGAAGAGTGGCTGAGGAAACTGGGGTTGTTTAGTCTGGAGAAAAGGAGGCTAAGGGGAGACCTTCTCACTTTCTACAGCTTCCTGAGAGGAGGTTGTAAAGAGGTGGGTGTCAGTTTCTTCTCCCAGGTAACAAGTGACAGAAAAACTTGCACCAGAGGAGGTTTAGGTTGGGTATTAGGAAAAATTTCTTGACTGAAGGGGTTATGAGGTACTGGAATAGTCTGACCAGAAAAGTGGTGGAGTCACATTGCCTTAGGGTATTTTAAAGGCTGCAGATGTGTTGTTGGGGGATATGGTTTCATGGTGACCTGGCAGTGCCAGGTTTACAATTGGACTTGATCTTAAAGATCTTTTTCAACGTAAATGATTCTTTGAAGGCCTTGGATTCAAGGACTTGGTAATGGTGAATAATTCACATCGTTGCAATTGGCCAAAGGTAGTTTTTCTCTTTTTGATTCTTTGTTGCTATCTATGTCTTGGGGAGATTAAACTTTTGAGATGTTAGAAATGAACTTTCTGCTTCCAGACTGTGATGCTTAGTTGTAATTGTCTCAGATCTGCATTTTTTTGTTATCCAGACATACTAAACCTGCCTGTTGTTGCTTCACTTCTTTCCTAACCAATATGAGAGGTTTTTGCAGCAATTTCCTGTGTATCCTCCCTAGATCACAGAAACAATGCAAGCAAACAAAAGCTGGTGACTACAGGCTTCCTTAGGACACACAGCAAGACATGCTTCTTCTGCTCGTGTGGAATGAAGTCTCACTTAGGTTGTCTAGTCAATACTTGATGGATTGTTTCATGGGGAGGGGAGATGGATCCTACAACTTCAGTATATTCTCTGGTGGCTATTAGCTCACAGGCACTGCATGCAGCATCCTTTCCTGCTAAACACAGCAGAGCTCCTTAACTGAAGGGGTTAAGTTTTTTGTTCAAGGTTCTAGATCTTACGCCACTGGAAGACTTGCTCAAAGCCTTTCCAAATTGGAGAATCACTAATTACTCTACCTGCAGTTATCTGGAGAGGGAAAGCAGGGGCTGCTTCTCACTGAGAGATTGCCTTCATAAATTGTCTTTGTTTTTCCTAGATAAATCAGAAACAGTTTTAACTGTGCCTCCTGTTTAATGTGAGAGATGGGTTATGGCTCACCAACTGTAGGCAGATCTATGAGTCTGCATAACCCAAGACGGATGTGGGAGTCACCATGAATAACCTTCCACAAAGAAGGATTTAGGAACTGTAGAAAGCTGTCTGGATTCCAAAGCTGCAGTTTGGCAATATGCAGACTTTAATGACAAACCTATCTACTCATTAAAACACGTACTGAATTTCTATTGCTGTGAAATATAAACATAGGATAATTTAGGTTGGTGAGGACATCTGGTCTTACCCCACAGTCAAACTAGGGTTAACTTTGAAGTTAGGTCAGGGTCCTCAGGGTCATATCTTTGTGTTTAGGACCATTATTTAGGTCTTATCAAGGCTTTCCTTGGGTTCATATAAAAAGAGAAAGAAAGAATTAAGTACTTGCTCTAAGGAACAGGGAGCATGAATAGACAAGTAGACTATTATTGCTTCAACTTTGGTAATCTGAGGCAACATGAAATGTGTGTGACTTGGCATTGGAGCATGTACAGAGAAGGGCAACAAAGCTGGTGATGAGTCTGGAGAATAAGCCTTATGAGAAGCGGCTGAGGGAACTGGGACTGTTTAGTCTGAGGAAGAGAAGGCACAGGGGAGACCTTACCTCTCTCTGCAACCACCTGAAGGGAGGCTATGGTGAAATACAGGTCAGTCTTTTCTCCTGGGCTACCTGTGAGAGGACAAGAGGAAATGGCCTCAAGTTGCACCAGGGGAGGTTGAGATTGGATATAAGGAAAAATTTCTTCACTGAAAGAGTTGCTAGACATTGGAACAGGCTGCCCAGGGAAGTGGTGGAGTCACCGTCCCTGGAGCTGCTTAAAAGGTGTATAGATGTGGTACCTAGGGACATGGTTTAGTGGCATGATGGTGATAGATTGATGGTAAAACTTGGTGGTCTTAAAGGTCTCTTCCAACCTTAATAATTCAGTGACTCTGTGTCTTGCAGAATCAGGACCTGAACACACCACAACTAGCTAAAGAAAGGTTTGTTTTGCTTGCTCAAAGACACCCAGGAAATAACTGTTAGAAAGAAGAACAGACCTGCAAGTCCCCTGGCTCCCACTATGTTAACTTCACATCTGGCAAATTGTATTGCACTATATGTCTCCTGTTGAATTTTCTAGTTGCTGAGGTCTCTCTTGTGCTGAGGGTTGTTTCATGGACTTATGCACTTCGCTTTGAGTTCTTGGGGTTTTTTTGTCCCCTGAAGCTAAAAGTTGCAACACTATTGTGCAGAAAATAGGAAACAGAGTTGTTCTTCTCAAATGTGTTGGGCCTCTAAAAGGAAACTGGAGAAGAGGAGAGCCTGCAGCCCTGCCACATTCTTTCCATTGAAACGTATCAACGCTAGGCAAAAGTCTAATTCTGAGCCCCTAAAACAATAGATATGGAGATGTTTTCTCTATTGTTTTGTTTTCTTCTGTCTCTTTTAAAGTGACCATAGTGTCGAAAAGCGCTACAGAGCCTCTTCCAAGGCTCGTGTCCTCTGTTAGTCCATACAATAAGATAGTTGCTTACCCTACAGAGTTCAAATACTAGTGTACTGGCCAATAACAACAATGGAGTGGTTTTATCTCAGTGTGAAATAAGCATAACAGCTAAAAAATTATTTGCTTCAGGATACAGCTGTGTTCACGCTTGTCTAAATGTGGTCATGAAGAAGCAGTGTGCTGAATGGGAAGATGCAAATTCCGTTTCCAGACAAGCAGGTAAGTAAGGGGGAATCTTACCAATGGTTATAAATACTTAAAGGGTAGAAGTCAGGAGGATGGGGCTAATTTTTTTTTCAGTGAAGTTCAGTGACAAGACAAGAGGTAACGGCAAAATTTAAACATAGGAAGTTCCATCTAAACATAAGGAGGAACTTCTTTAAAAATAAAGTGGTGGAGCACTGGAACAGGCTGCCTAGGGAGGTGGTGGAGTTTCCCTCTCTGGAGACATTCAAAACCTGCCTTGACACCATCTTATGCAACCTGCTCTAGGTAAACCTGTTCTCACAGGGATGTTGGACTAGATGATCTCCAGAGGTCCCTTCCAACCCCTAACATTCTGTGATTCTGTGTAATTCCTCATCTTCCTGCTACAAGGGTATAAGGTGTAGTTTTCTGTGCGTGTGTCATGCTATAAATACAGTTTGACAATCTGACTCAGACCCCAACCATTACTGTCTTTCAGTTATTTTCTTTTCATCATTTTCTTATGTAACCATGAAATAAAGGAGTCTATGAGGTCTAGTGCAGCCACAAGACAAGAGATCAATCTGTACTACAATCTGTACTTTGTCACGGGATGGGAGCAAGCATCATGCACAGGCTGTAATTCTGGTGGCAGAGAGTGTCCAGTTCATGTCCTGCACATACACATGCAGAAGCAAGCCAGAATCCAGAGGCTTGAAATTAGACTCAGCATTTATTTCACTTACTGATTAAAAAATCACCAGTATATGGCAAACATTATTGAAGAACCTTTCAGTTCTTAGATGAAATGTGCTACAGTTACTAATAATAATTTAATAAAACTCATTATACTTAAGGTAAATCTACTGTTCTAATACTTTTTTCATTTGTCTCAATCTTTCAAACTCATCTTCTTGAGATAAATATGCCCATTCTAAGCTGCCAATCTAGATTATTAAATAAAAAGCCCAAAAAATAGAAACAACCCCAACCAACCAATAAAACTGCAACAAAAAAACCCCAAGCAAACAAACCAAAAATCCCTACAACAAATAAAACACACCAGAAATAACTGGTCTCCACTACAAAGAAACAAATCCTGAGCTGGAGTGACTAAACTAATCTGCTTTGTATGTTATTAAGAAAATGTTTTTCAGAGGTCATAATATAGAATTTGGCCCAAGAATGGTGGTCAAAAAAAAGCAGTTCAATCTTGTCCCATGTCTAAAGTATTGATGAAATGTAGGAAACAAGACCTCTTCAAGCTGGAGGACATTTATAATGACTTTTACAGTTACGAATGTTAGAGTTTGCACAATGTTGGTCAAGTAATACTGCATACAGGGAGCAGGAAATCACTTTCTTTAATGTCTTCATTCTTTTAGACAGTCTGAGTTTAACAGTTGTCTCTCTTATGAAGTGGTTCCATATTCAGTGTTCTTCCCTTTTCAACTGTCCCAAATAAGAAAGCACACGAAGGTTAACAAGGTTGGCCTTTCTCAAATTCTGTTCAATAATCTTAGTAGGTGAGATTTGAATTGTAAAAAACTGTAATCAGAGCAGAGTTCAAATGAAACCCAGTTTTATTATATGCTGAGTGATATCTCAGTGAATCTAAGTACCTACTATCTTGATGTTTTCTGAACACATTGTTATCACAGCCTGAGAAGGTGTAAATTCCAAAAGATTTACCTGTTGTAGGGTTTGGGGCTTTTGTTTGTTTGTTAGGGTTTTTTTTTTTAATAACAGTAAACCCAGCAAAACTTGCTTTAAGCTGTCTTCCTAGATCAATTCTTCTAGGAAAGTGTTAGGTGGTTTTTCTGACTCAGTCATGCAGCTGGCTTATTATGTTACAGGGGAAAACCATAGGTGAGAATAGGTGCAACAGTGAGGAGAGCTTGAATGCATGTCTGCCTACAGTCTGATCCAGGTATTCCTTACATAATGAATCTGAGTATTAGAAAGGCTGTGGGGAAAATTCCAGCTGTGAGGGTTCATATGACATTGAATAAAAGGAATAAAAGTGTTATCCCTGTTAATAAACCAGGACTTCATGAAGGATGACTTTTTCCTGGCTGGATCGGGTAGTGTATCAAGTTTGCAGGGACTTCTCCCATCTTCACTTTTCAATATCATGAATAAAAAAACCCACAAAAAGCACACTTGTTAAATAAGTTCATAAATTCCTAACACTTCTTTCATCATCAGAACAACCAGGGGAAAAACACTATATAAAGGCCATTGAATTACACTTGTGACCTGGTCCTATGATTATGCTTTAAAATTAGGTGTTTCTCATTTTTTTTAACCAACACTGTAGGAAAAATTTGACACATAAAGGGAGTATCATTTTACAACATTCCAAAACAATATTTCAGCTGGAAAATGAATGGTACCTGTAGATGCTAGAGTAAAGACAAGCTATCCAGCTATGAAAGTGCTCCTTATTTCCTATCCCAGACAGCTGAAACAAAACAGATGTTACAAAAAAAAAAAAAAGTTACTAAAAATCCAAAACATATCACTGGAGAAAGAGTTTAGGTGTCAGTGATGCACGGTTATAAGCTCATACAAACTCCTTGTTAAAGACTCATATTTTCTACTTCCTGAAAAAATACGATGGAAGAAAAGATAAATAGGCAAATTATACTGGGAGCATGAAGATTTTGTTAAATATTGTGAACATTTCATTAAATATCATACTGCCTTTAGGCAGTTAACAGTGGTTCCTAACACAAATCTTGTGTTGTTGCTACTTTCAGCTCCTTGACAATGGTGCAATTTCTAGATATGCATTATTTACGCTGTCCTAATAGCGTCTTATGTTAGCATTACATAGACAAAGATGCACGTTATTTAACGAGGGTGGGAAGAATGCTGAAGAGGGTAGAGATGCAGAGAGGGAGATGGAGCTCAATCTAACTGTTTGGAAATGTCTTCTTTGCAATATCTTAGTGCTTAGCCTGAATAATTAGAAAATGAATAGCCTAGGGAGGCAAAAACAATTCTAAAGAGCTGTAAGTAGAAGTGTATACAACCTCTTGAAAAGCAATTGCAAAAGCGAGAATGTTGCTATTGAAGTGCAAGTTCATCTATCCTCTTAGGTTCTGCAAACCCATTAATATAATTTCATCAATAATGGCATACACTAATTAACATTAATACTAAAAATAGGACTAAAGGGGCTACAGACCTCAGCTAAGATTTCGTTTCTATTTTTTAAACATTGCATATATAGTAGTAAAAGATCATGGCATCTTCAAAAGACATAAAGTTCCTGATGAGTCTCAGAAAACAGAAGATGAGACTGCTTCTTATCCATTTTTTAGTAGAAATAATAAGTCCAAAGATCAAAACAACTGGAGATTCTACAGTCACCTTGATTATTCCTTCTCCTCAAAGTAAACCCAAGTATGTTTGACTAGACCCACCTCCTTTTAAAATCACCATTTCAGTCTAAAAAGGAGTGGTATAGACAAAATGATCACCAGCAATAGCTACAGTGGTTTTGTCAAAATAAACCTAAAATTAGGGTTGCTTGAGTGATGTCAGACTTTATTCTTCATGGGAAGTTATCTTGCCTTATGTTCTACCCCCTTCAAATTCCTGATGTTTGGAAGGAACCACGGAAGTGAAGAATGTGCTGGAGGAGGAAACAAAAGAAAACAACATGGAATGTAAGTATGGCTATTTTCATAAGTCTCTCTTGCTATGCTCATAGTTCCAAAACTTAAAGTGAAAAAAAGCCCTTAAGAGACAGGCTATAAATTTTAAGCAATTATTATATATTAAAATACAAAATTTTGTGTTATAGTTTTTAATACATTCTGAATGGTTTTATTATCTTTGGATTTTTTAGCACCCTTTTAACATTTATATTCTGAACTTTTCCTGTAAAAAAGTGGGAGTTGAAAAATCAGGACTTTCTCCCCATTGTTTTCTTGTTCATTTTTTGATATTGAAAACTACATGTCTACTGTTATCACGTAGTGTTGGTAACTAGGTCTTTGGAAAAAACTTACACTATTTAGCAGGAAGTGCTAGCATGGCCCATAGTAGTTCCTGTACTTTGACATCAGTAATGTGGATGTTAAGGGGTTTTAATGTGTTCATTTTTGTTTCTGGTTTTTTGGGGTTTTTTTTTGTTTTTTTTTTAATTGTAACCAGTCCGGGTCTAGGTCTATAAATGATGATGCCATGTTTTGTTAAATTCCTGAGTTTGAAAACCTAGATCAAGCCTACATTGAGGCTAACAGCATCCCACAGGAGTTTCCATCAAAGATGTATTGTGCTTTATGAGGGCCACGCAACTGGCTCAAATCTCAAGCAAGAAATTACCAGTAAGTTAAGAACAGATGTACTTAATTCTGTTCTTATGGGGGGAAAATCATGGCTATTACTGTAACTAATGAGGCATTGCACATGTGCAGGTTATAGCTTTTTGCCTTCTAGTTCCTAGGTTTCTAGCAACAGACCTTTATGTTGGTTTCTCATTATGTATGTGTGTGTATGTATCTATACATTATATATCTCCTAAACTTTCTATTTGCCATAGTTATTTCAGAAATGGCAGTAGGGAAAGGGTACTACTTAACCTTAATATAATTTCACAATTCATTTTATTCTCTTATAAAATTAAGCTATCACCTGAAGAGCTTTGCAACCCTATCATCCTTGAGTGTGATGTTTTTAGGGCCCAAATTTTATTATGTCCTACTTTAAAGATGAGTTGCTGTTACTTCAATGACTGTCAGTCTCAGTACAGGCTTGACTTTATTAGAGTGGGTGATACTAGTTATAATGAAGGAAAAAACCTCCATTAGTATATGCAAGCTTGTACTCTAACCACTGAAAAAGTGAGCTGATGAGCTCACCTGTAGACTAAGGCAAGGTCTTGGAAGACCATGAAGTCTTGGAAGCGCCAGCCCTAAAGAAATCTTGGCAATGCTATTTCTGGACGTGTTTGATAATTAGTTGTCAATCTTATATTCTCAGTGTTCCTTTCATAGCTGTGATTTCACTAAGAGTCGTAATCAAGCTTTTAGCACTTGCACTGGAGAACATCTCATCATTTGATTGCACATAGAGAAAACTTGTCAAAACCACTTATATTTGTCTTTAAATATGAAGTTTAGCATCATTATAATTACACAGGTGAACCCTTTACAAATTGACAGGCAAATAATTTTAAAAGGTTAGAGAACATTTTGCTAAGTGGAATTTGTTCTTTGTTCATATGTTCAGCTCAGAGTTGTGCTGGTTGCATCATGCCGTGGATGCAGAGAGCATCCAATGGTCACTCCCTTCAATCTTAGTAATTAATTCTTAAGGAAATATATTCAGAAATATTTCTTTCAATTATGTAGGCATCATCACAATGAAAGGTACTGATTATGCATTTCAAAATGTGGTTACCATAGTTTTACTTTTAAGTGGAGAATGGATGTGTGTTATGGTTCCATTCACAGGCAAAAGACTGGAAGGCTTTTCATTTTCCCTCACTTGCCTGCTATGTAGTTATTGCCTCCAAATTTCTTATTGCTTGCCTCATTGCTGAAAAGAATATTGACCATTTCCATTTAGTGCCTAGGGGAAAGCTAAGGTGTCCAGGGAGACTTTATTCTGGCTTGTCAATACTTAAAGGGGTTCTATGAGATGGGGCCAGTCTTTTTAGCAGGGTCTGTTGTGATAGGAGAAGAGGTAATGGTTTTAAACTAAAGGAGGTTAGATTTAGACTACATATAAGGAATTTTTTTTTTAGAATGAGGGTGATGAAACACTGGAACAAGTTGTCCAGAGAAGTGGTAGATGTCCCATCCCTGGAAACATTCCAGGAAAATTTGGACAGGGCTTTGAGCAACCTGATTTGGAATCATAGAATCATTAAGGTTGGAAAAGACCTCTAGGTTTATCAAGTTCAACCATCAATCTATCACGCCACTAAACCATGTCCCTAAGTACCACATCTATACACCTTTTAAGCAGCTCCAGGGACGGTGACTCCACCACTTCCCTGGGCAGCCTGTTCCAATGTCTAGCAACTCTTTCAGTGAAGAAATTTTTCCTTATATCCAATCTCAACCTCCCCTGGTGCAACTTGAGGCCATTTCCTCTTGTCCTCTCACAGGTAGCCCAGGAGAAAAGACTGACCTGTATTTCACCATAGCCTCCCTTCAGGTGGTTGCAGAGAGAGATAAGGTCTCCCCTGTGCCTTCTCTTCCTCAGACTAAACAGTCCCAGTTCCCTCAGCTGCTTCTCATAAGGCTTATTCTCCAGACCCATCACCAGCTTTGTTGCCCTTCTCTGTACATGCTCCAGGGCCTCAATGTCTGTCTTGTAGTGCAGGGCCCAAAACTGAACACAGTGCTTGAGGTGTGGTCTCACCAGTGCCAAGTACAGCGAGATGACCACTTCCCTGCTCCTGTTAGTCTTGGTCACCTGGGCACACTGATGGCTTATATTCAGTCTGCTGTCAACCAGTGTCCCCAGGTCTTTCTCTGCCAAGCAGCTTTCCAGCCTGTCTTCTCCAAGCCTATAGCATTATGTGGTGTCGTTGTGCCTGAAGTGTGGGATCTGGCATTTGGCCTTGTTAAACCTCACACTATTGGCTTCAGCCCATTGATCCAGCCTGTCCAGATCCCTCTGCAAAGCCTCCCTACCCTCAAGAAGATCAACACTTCCTCCTAACTTGGTGTCAACTGCAGACTTACTGAGGGTGCACTCGATCCCCTCATCCAGATCTTTGATAAAGGTATTGAATAGAACTGGCCCTAGTATTGAGCCCTGGGGAACACCACTTGTGACCATTCACCAGCTCATTGCAGAGCAGTTGGACTTGATGACCTTTAAAGGTGTCTTCCAACTGAAGGCGTTCTCTGATTTTATTTGGGGCTGTGACTGATTCTAGCTGACTGTCTTAACAAAGTACCAAGGACTGATTCAGTGGGATTATAAATACTACCTTCCCTACTTCTAAAGCCAGTCCTTTTATAGAGTAGTTAGTCATGTGGGTATAGTGCCTTGAGAAAAACAAATAGGTATTAGCAAATCAAGTTCTTCCTGAGAAGGGCTGAAAAGAAAATTTGCATTCTGTTTGTTCAGTAGTTTTCTGCCAGAAGTTTGAAACCAAATAAAAATGTCAATTTTATTGGTTCTGTTTCAATGGAAGAACATTTTGTTTCTGCATTTTGCTTTGATTTTTACACACTAATAGACAGTGACGGAGTCCCAGAAAACAGAACAAAAATGGTAGCTGCTACTATGCCCTTCAAAACAAAATGCTGTTTTATTTTGGTTTATACTTCACCCCAAAGAGTAAAACTAAAGTGAAATGAACATCTTTATTTATATAGGGTAAACAGTGATTGTATACACAAAGCAGCAATTTTTTTACCATAGCTAAGAATTTTTTATTCATGATAAACTTTTTTTTAGTGATAGACTAATCCTGGATATCTAGGACTTCCATTCCCAGGATTGCCAGCACAAAAGAAGAAAATATTGAGAGAAGCCAGCATATGAACAGCAGTCTTTTAAATGCTGGGGATTTGGAAAGTCCTGCTGTGTTGCAATATGTTTGTGGATTTCAAATTGCAACATACAGATGTATGCACATGAATAATTTTGAGCACAAGAGCTTTAATCCCCTTGTAGAAAACAGAATCAGTTAAACGTGTAAAGTTACAACATGTATTCACAGTTTAGTGACTGAAACTAAAGATTGGGTTCTGGGACACTGTTTTCAAATATTTGAAGTTTTTAGAGTATGTGGATGAACTCTTCTGGATACATGCCCCCTGTTTGTCTTCTTCCACATACATCTGGGAGATCTGGGGTTTTTTTATATACCGAATTACTTTAATACTAGAGAGTGGGGTATGAATTATTATTTTTGAACTCCATGAATTTTTCTACTCTAATTACAGGATTGATAATCTCTGTGACAATATGCCTGCCATTATGTGGATGTTAAGTGACAGATGACTGAGAAGGCACACAGCTCAGAAGTAGTTGATTTCAATCTTCAGCGCATCACTAAATAATTCAGTATCACTAATGGAAAACTGATCTTAGTGCAGGAGTGGGGTTGTAGGGCACTTAGTTGCCAGGGTTTGGCAGCTCAATATCTCAGGAACAACAATGGAGCAAAAGGTGAAAAAATCTTCAGAGTATTGTCAAGTTCTCTGCTTTCCTGGAATCATGGTACGTTTTCCTGGTGCTGCTGTTGCTGGTGACTAGGGAGAGTGAGAGAAAGAAATTGGTCTTTACAGTGTATCTGAAACAAACAAAGCAAGCTCAGTCCAAGCTGATCTTTTAACTGGTATGAAAGGGGTGGTGTTTGCTTTTTGAAAAGTACTGCCTCATTCTACCCAGCAGTGGGATGGAAAACAGTGAAGCACTTCTTGGGAGGAGGCTGCATGAAGACTTGTCCCCTGACTTTGTAGTCTGAGCTTTATAGTCAGAATTTTTCCACGGCATCTTTGGGAAAAAGTGCAAACTCCTCTCAGAAGCTGATGAGACTCAGGTAAACATCTCCTTCAGGGGGCTTTGTGAAATGCCTACCTAAAAGTATTGAGAACCCTTAGCTTCAAAGAGAAAATGAGGTTCTTTTCAAAGGAAAACAACTCAGTAGCAGAAATTTATTACGAGTGGCTTTCTACGTTTTGGCATAAAACGTATCTAATGCTGGGAGATTCTTTCCCCAAAATTTTCTTTAGTATTTACTGATTGAATTGGGATTCTAACTGGGATCTAATACTTTTGAGTTGTTTAAAAGAAAATTTCAGCCCTGTCTCTCTCTTTCACTGGGTTGCCAGCTTTGGGGTTTTGTAGTGAAGAGGACACATGAAGGTCGAACTTGGACTTCTACAGCTGTCAGTCCATTCCTTAGCCCTGTTTTTTGATCAGAGTGGAACCAGCAGCTGTAAACAAATGTTTAGACAAGTATCACTGGCATTCTGCAAGCGAATTCTCCTTTCTAGGTTAGCTGTGTGTCCAGACTAGAAAAACAACAGTCAAACCCCATTTTTTCAGTATGGATTTTTCTGTATGTCACAGGAAATGTAAATTAGGCTGTGATTCCAGAGATCATGTAGGAAATAAAGTATTGGCTGGAAAACAAAACTGGGAGAGACAAAACAACAGAGAAGTTCTGGAGATAAGCCTCTCCAATTCCACAGAACAGAACTTATCTTCTACTCATACCCTTTCTCCATTCTGTCCTGTTCATTCCCACTGGGAACCAGCCCAATAGGCACTTATAAGGCTGTGATTAACACACAGTTGATAACATTTTATTGGCAAAATAAGTTACATTCGTCCTTCCAAGATTGACGTATTCACCAACTGTCTCGCCTCCTTCCCTGTCTGTATGAGTTCTATCTAAATAGCAAAGGTTCAGTCAAGAAATTCAAATGTTATACTCCATTAATATCAAAAAGATCAAACACAGTGGTCAACTTGTGCAGTTCTTATTGCAATGGAAACCTCAGTTAAGCCTCGAGGTGCCACTGAGACAGTAACAATATTAACATTAAAACAGATTTACTTTTTGTCAATCAATAACTGAGATACTTTATTTTTCAGTCATAGGTGCTTCAGACCATAATCTGTCCCCTGAGCAGCTGTGTTAGCCCCGGCTGCAGTTTTATTTTGGACTTTCTGAATCAAAACCCAAGCTGTATCACACAAAACTAGCTTCTGAGCATGTAAACTCAGTTTCAGGAAATTACTTTCTGAGCTATAGAAAACTAGTTATGGAGAAAAGCTGTGAGCAAATTTGGGCAAAAGTTTTCTGTTCACATTGCTTCTAAAATTTAGTGGACAAATGAGGCTTTTAATGTCATGCACATCTTTGTGAGAAGCAGTTGCTTTCTGCAGAAAGTTTCCATATTTTCTGAAAAGCTGAAAATGTTTTCAGTGTTTAAGACTTAGATTTCTGCAAGGGAACGAATAAATCTCTTGACCTACTCTGATGTAATCTATTTTGGTTTCAGTCAAGGTGATCTTACAGATCAGCCTTTGTCCTCTTTCCCACTTTCTCAGACATGACCGACCACCTGCAATGTGCTATTGTGGTTGTATGGAGAAACTCTGAGGACTTAAAAGTATTGACCATTACCAGGTGTTTTTTGATGGAATGTGTCTTTTTCTAGATGTTAATGGTACTTAGCAGTGAGATGCCAGGATTTCACTGAGAAACACTCAGGAAGGTGAAAGCTATCTATCAAGAATTCATTCAGTTTTGCTTGCTCTGAAACACGAAGATGACGTTTACTATTTAGTGCTCATTTCCACTTGTCCAGCTGCTAGAAAGGATATTCTCTCCATTTCAAGCCATCACTCTGCTCTGCAAATCAAAATTTTTGTTTCAAATTACATCATTATCATTAAATTTCCTGGCTGTGCAAATCCTGAACAGCCTTGCCAGGACTAAACACATAACTGTGTGATGAAAATAAGATGCCAAGGTGTGGATGGAAGGGAGTAGTTTACTTTACTTAGAAAGACTCCAGGTGGGTGCAATTGCCCACGCTGGGACTAGCTGCACAGTGCTTTTCATTGTCACAGATGGTAGGTGTTAGATGATGCAATGTATATGGTGCCAGACAAATTACTTTTTTAGCTCATTCCTCTGGAAATAGGAGAAGAATCTGAACTGGATTTCTGTGCAAACTTGGAGCAGGAGCTACAAGCTTCAACCCCAGCTGAGATGGAAGCAGTCAATGGACCCAGTCTTTCAAACCAAAGCAGACACTTGCTCTGCAGATCGAGAATTACATAGAAATCGCGTGGAGTTTGGAACAAGTCCACTTTTAAATTAAGCTGTGGTTTGGGGAAAACTCTTATTCAATGGATGTAATGAACCTAAAAGTTGGAAAAGCCTTCTTCTAAATGAAAGACTTGATATAATTCCAGCAACTACTACAACTAAAACTGTTGAAACACCATGACGAAAGTTGCTCTCACGGCACTTTCAGCTCACGTTGAAATTAAAAGTTGTTGTGATTTTTTTTTTTAAATTTTGTTTTCCTTTTGTTTGTTTGGTGGTGGTGATTGTTTCTTGCTTTCCCCCTCCCTAGCAGTGTTTCCAGTCCAACAATACTGAGGTCCGAGTGGCAAGCGGGAAGCCAGTGAGGCTAAAGTTAAAGCTCCCCAAATCCTGACAGCCTAAGGCTACTCGGGCAAAAGCTGCGGATGTTTGTACCTTGAAAGGTAGCTGAAGCCCTTGCGAGCCCCTTCCCCGCCCGGGAAGGTACTGTGAGGTGTGTGTCGTCCCCCCCCCCCCCCAGTCTCGGGCAGGGAGTACCGTGAGGAAGAGGAGAGGAAGTTACCTGGACTAAAAGCCCTGTTACTCGCCCGCGGGCAAGCATTGCCGCAGCGGGGTTCTTCCTCCGCGGTGGCGGGCGCAGGGGGAGCTACCGCCGAGCCCCGTCCTCCAGCAGGCCGCACCCCAACCCCNCTGCCCCGCCGGTGACCCGCTCGGCGGGCGCGCCCTCACCGCATCATACGAGGGGGAAGCGCGGCCGCTCTCTCTGCCCCAGAGCCCTCCTGCCTCCCTCCTTTTGCAGCCAAGCTGCAGCCTGGGCTCTGCTGAGTCAAAGCGCGGATCAGGTTCCCTGCCACCGCTATAAAAATCTCGGCGAGAAATCTCCGGCGGGAGAGAGAGACGGGGCGCAGGAGGAGCGGGGCGTGAGGCGGTAGCGGGCGAGCCCGTCCGTGGGGAAGTGAAGGGACGCGCTGCGGCGGCGGCAGCACCACTAGAAGCGTCGGCGGCGGCAGCAGGCGCTGCTCACCAGGGACGTCCGCGGCTCGCTCTTCTCAGCTGCGGGAGAAAAGCCTTTTGCCGTCCGAAGTAAGTCTGAGGAGGGTGCGGGAGCTCCTGGGATCCGCCCAAGGGATGGTGCCCCTACACTCGCTCCCCCAAGGAGGGGTGGGAAGAGCATCCCCCTGCCCCACCTCGGCTCCTGGGGACCTGCCCCAGCGGGGCTCCGCAGCTCCGACCCCCACCTCGCCGGTGGGGCGAGGAAGAGGGGTCGTGGGATTGGGGGGGAGCCTGAACCCAGAGGAGTGGTAAGGGACACCTGCCGCTCCCGGAGACATCTGCCTGAGGAGCAGTCGGGGGTCGAGGTTTAGGGGTGCCCGAGAGCTGGAACGGGATGGTGGGGCTTTGCCGTAATGGGGAACTCTGCCTGCCCGGCGCCCCGCTACTTCCGTGCCCCGTCTCTCCCCCGTGGGTCGGTACGTATGAGCCTTAAAAATCCAAGGCAGGCTGAGAAAGAAAAAGGCGGCGATGAGGGACGTGACCCAGAGGGGAAAGGAGGTAGGAGTCCTCAGGCTTCTCTGATCCGAGAGGACAAAAGGGCAGCGGAGTGACCCCAGAGCTGCAAACCCCCTGCAGGTTCTAGTTGCCCTGTGCCAGGAATGTCCCGGCTGAGACTTGGGATAATGAGGTTAAATTGTACCCTCAGGTCGAGCACTTTGCTATTTTCTTGGGACGTTGCCTTCTTGTCCCTAGTTTACTTCTGGCGGAACAACCGAAGCTAGCAAATGATGATAGATCTTTTTAAAACTGCCGTCGTTAGTTTGTGTCTCCCGTTTCCTCTGGAGGGATAGGTTGGGAGAAAATCTGAGTTAAGAACTGTAAAAAAGGTTCCTCCTCTTTAGCATACACATTATTCTGCAAACGTGTTGTGGTCTCTGACATACTTCTAACTCCTCCATCCTCTCCTTTTTCAAAGTAGAGCTTTTTATAGGGGACAAGTAATCTTCACTTTTTGGGAGTTCATGTGGTCTTTTTCCATGTTACCGTTGGCTGTTGCACACCTCTGTCTTCCACATTGCAATTGGTTTGCCTTGATGGTGAATATCTGCTATGCATTAGCTTAGCAATGCACTCTGAAGCTGGATTCTAGGATATGAACTCTGGTTCTTGGGAGCATTATGGAAATGTTTGCAATGTGCATTAATCTTTCTCTGTGAGATAATCCTGCCGCTATGGATAGTGTTAGGTGTTTTAACTAGATCCTGTTTGCTCTAAATGATATTTATTACAGTGGAAGAATGCTTTACCTGTGGCTTCTCAACTCTCGAACTCTCTGCCCTTCCCTTGTTTTCCCTTTGGGCCTTGATTTATTTATTTTTTTTAAGCTTATAGCAAAGTTCAACCTTTTGGACAAGAAATAGACTAAGTGCATAACTGCTTGTATTAGGGAGAAGGAGGGAAGGAACGCAGAAAAAGAAAGAAGGGAAGGATATGGGAAAAGTTGTCATAAAGAAATACTTGTCAGATATTTTCTGAACAGTGTGCTTGAGCTGATTTACAAAGCAACATTGTGGGCTTTTTTTTTCTGTGTATTTCTGTTTCCTCCCTGCAAAGAAAGAATTTTAAAAAAGAAAAAAAAAGGTCAGAACTTTTAATCAAGAGATATAGTCTGAAGGGAAAAAAGAACCTGCATACTTGTTACACAATTTGTTAATTTGCTATAGTAATGAAAATTTGGAAGTGAATGAAGAGGATACTTCATTGGAGGGAACAAACAAACAAAAAAGCAGCAACAAAGAAACCTGCTGTGTAAGTTAGCGACTCTTCCTAAAGAGAAGGAAAACAACGTTTTAATATACTCCTGTTTCCAGGCAAATCTAAACTCTTTGGTGACTTACTACTTAGGAAGCTTTGGATGAAATTGAAGGACAAAAACTTACTCACTTTAGCATGCTCCGAAGCAAGCTTTTCCGTGGAAAAAAAGAGAAGCCAGCAACAAATCTTTCTTTTTCAAATGGTAACTCTTTGTTTAAAGTGTAGAAGTGGCCCAAGAAAAACAGACTTTTTGCAGTTATCTAGATGTCTATCACAAGTTATTTGAGATACATCCTTGCCAGTAGAATGTTGATCTTACTATAACATTACAGAGCACAGAGCTGTTATCCTAGTGCCATGTGCCTCTATTCCTCTATGACTATACTGACAAGGAAACTTGGAGGCTTATCTGATTTCTGGCACATCTGTACTGATGGATGTCTTGTGTAGATTCATCTTTCTGTTGCAAATATCGATATTATCACTTAGCTAACTTCCAGCAGTCAACAAGGTATTTCCCTGGCATGTCCTACGTTTCTTCTCAATCATTCTGGGAATGGTTGTTTCTGAGTCCTCAAATAACAATTAAATTAAATTTTACATGAGCTCTGAAAATGCATTCAACTCACACTTTATTTTATTTTAGTGTATTTTTTTGTGGCAGGGTCGATATGATTTATCAAGTGTTACAATGTAACAAGTGTTTTCATGTAATACTAGAGCATTAGGGATGGTGCTGGCATTGCTCATGAAACCCTCCATCTCTCTTCATGCCTCCCTCATTACCTACACTCCCAGCCATGCTGTTTTCTGTGGGAACTGGTCTTTAACAATGTACCCTTTGCTTCGATATTTGCAACCTCTTGCAGATCAGTGTATCAAAAGCATTTTCATTTAGGGGATTCATTTCAGGACTTTAATTGAGGAAATCTCTTTGTTTCAAGCCTCTATAATAAACCATTCAAAATGCTGTCTTTGAGCGAACTAGGTCACTGTAACGTGCGCACACACAGAATGATTCTCATCTGCTTAGGGTAGCTTGCATTCAGTTGAGCCATATCCCTGGTGAGCTTGTCCCTGATTTATCCTTCTTGGACTGGCTTGTTCACAGGGAGCTTATGCTGAAAATTCACTGCTGGAGGTCATTCTCCATTCTTGGCATCTCTGGCAGCCTTAAGCTTAAATTGCAGCCTCATTTTCTATCCAATCAATGCCACTCTTATGTCGCTGAGTTTCCATGGTGCCTCCAATCTTCTGTCTACATATTGATGTCTGACAGCAGGAATAGCATTCTGTGTGTCACTATATATACTTACTAAACCTGTTAAAACTATTTAGGGTCTGTCACACACATTTATATCCATATCCTGATATTATTTGTATCTGTTGAGCTTTGACTGATGGAACTCACTGCACTAAGGAATCAGCCCCAACAATACGCTCTAGGGATGGCTCAAGTGATGGGTGTTTTGAGAAGGGGAAAAAGACTCTCTTCTAGAATAGCTGGGTAATCTAGAATCCTTTGAGCACAATAGAGTCATTTTGAAAACATCCAAGTCTCAATGGCTCCAAGTTAATGCTTTGGAAATCGTTCTCCTTTGTGCTGCTCTGAATGCGTAGACAGTCCTCTCTGATGAAGACATAGAGAGGAAAATACAAAATTGGGCATTGCCAAGTGTTTGTGTTTGGGGAGAGTTGGGGAAACTTGAGTCAGTTGTCTTGCATCAATTTCTTCAGCAGAAGCACTGTGGAAAAATGAAATTGAAGGAGTGAGGGATGTCTTCTGTAATGTGTGTAATGTCTGATGTCTTCTGTGTATGTTTGCGCTTTACTACACTAACCCACAGAGCATTGCACTTGTATAGGAAATGGAATGGTGGTGTCTCTGTGGATTGACGCAGCAGCAACTAAACAAGATGAGAAAAGGCCTGTCATTAACTTCAAATGGATTGATACCTTTTATTTGTGTCAACAGTAATAGATACTGAATAAAGACCTATATATATGTATTTTTACATTTAAATGTACTTTGCAAACCGTTAATTGTGTATCAAAGTGAGGTGGTTATCAGTTGGAGGAACTTTTTAATCTCACTACCTTTAACATGAGCTTGATCCAGGCATGAAGTAAGAGTTGGCAGTCAGTATGGAATTTGCTGCTTAAAATTGTTTGCACTGAGTTGCCAGAAGTGATTTTGTGATGCCAAGTTCATTAATACTTTTTGGACCATTTTGAGGCTTCTACAGTCTTCTCACCAGTGGAAAGTAAGGACCTCTAAGGCTTAAAATGCCCCGTTGCAGGTAGTGTTTGACATAATAGTATTAAGATAGTTCAGTTTGTTACTTTTTCAGCAGTGGCTTATCTTGTGGTGGTAGAAAGGGTCAGTGGAACTTTAACAAACTAGACACTCTCTTGGCCAATATTATTTTAGTCCAAGGAATAAAATCAGTGAACCATTTATAATATCTAGCTATACCTCCTGTAATGGCAGCATGATGATTTATTTTTTTGTTTAAACTTTTCTCATTTCCTTACTTGCTTACATATGTGGGAGTGACTTTTTCAAAATTGTAATCACATTGCAGACTGCTTTTTAATGTCTTTCAGACCGAAGTTTGAGAGAACACAGCTGTAGGCAGTTTCATGGGAGATGAGAAGGGGGAATGTGAATACAATAAAAAGCTAGATATATTATTGATGCAGCCAGGTGATTTTCACCTCCTTCTTCCCTTCACTCCAAAAAGCCTCTGCACTTCATTGCCTTCCCAGAATAGCGCATTCTGATTTCAATGTGGATAACCTCTGGAGGTGAGGAGTAGAGCTGACAAAGTAGAACTGTCTGAGGCAAAACCCAGCTTCATTACATTAAGAAAAATGTATTAATATGTTAATTTGAGCCGTAGGAGCACATTGCTTGGCAAGTGCCATTGATTGCATGGCAGCTGCAACAGAGGAGTAAAGAATTTTAGAGCAGAAGAGCATTACAGGAATTAGGGATTTTCTGATAAAAATAGGCTCTGAAAATTAATAGTGCTTGGGGCTCCAGCCCACTGTCATTTAGTAAACTGCAAAGTTCAATTTTAAAGTGGACGTTTCTTCTCTGAGGCCTGCCAGCACTTTTTTGGAGTTCATTAAGTATTTCATGAGAGTGTTATAAAAAATCTTCCTTTCTGATGAGTTTCTACAGAGTGCCAGTGTAACTTGTACCATGTCAACATCCCTTCTTTTCTTGTAGATGATACCATCTTCAAATGCGTGTCGGGAGGGAAGAGAAAAAGGAGAAATTCTCTAGTACCTTAATGCTTGTTTTGACACTGGTCCACAGCTAGCTAACAGCATAAATGAAACATGGTCTTTGTCATCTTCAAACAATATTTTTGGAGCAGCTCACTGTCTGTACAAGTTCTCCTCCCTGGTGTAAAACTAGACAGAACAACTGGGAGGGAAGAGAAGGCTGGATGGGCTCTTCTTTCCTTCAGCAAGCCTCGCTGTATGCATATGGGCTGATGCTCTGTTTTCTTGGTGGTGCTGGTCCAGCTGGCAGTGGAGACAGGCGTTGCGTTAGTGATGCCGGCAACAAGGTGGAGGCAGCCTATTTCTCAGGCTTGAATGTAAAGTTGGTCCTGATCTTCTGAGCTCATTAAAGAAGATAGATTACTCTGCTGTTGTCTTCACCATCTGAGCTTGGTACCTGCATCCACCTGTTGCCTTAGGCTGTCCTTCAGGATTAGAAAGGTAAAAACCAGATAATTGTGCTCTATGGGTATATAAGAAAGGAGGAACTCTCTGTGTACTGACACAAGCGGTAAATAAGTAGGTATCTGTAGAAATCAACGTCCCTATCTGATTGCAAGCAACAAAAATAGCTGGATTCTCAAATTCAGTTCCACTGGATATCAGGCACAAAACCTGTTTTGTTCTGGGGTTTTGTTTCTTAAAGCCATGCAAATAATGGCATTTGTTTTATAACCAACTAAAAGATGATCTGACTATGACATTTGAGGCTTCCTTGTACTGGTTCACCAGTACAACAGATTTATTTATGTATTTATTTTTTTAGCTATACTTCTCACACATCATGTCTCTCAAAGTGCAAGAGAGCCTTACTAGTGCAATGCAAATGTATGCGCCCATCTGTAGCCAACAACAGAAGGCTCACAGTCTGGAGCTTCTTTGCTTCTGTGACAGAAACATCCAAAATGTGTCTAGTGCTGCGTGTAGGTAGTTCTCATATCAAAAACTTTGTAATTAAAAGTAACCATTTTACAGGTGTTTTGTCTTTTTTTTTACAGGTTTAGAGCATGCAAGCAACAGTGGGGAGAATGACATTGGCTCAAAATTCCTATTTTAACATTTCTGTGATACTCTTCTAGGCACATTGTTAGATGGTAATGCATGAATCTCTTAAAAAAGGTCTTCCATCTTTCAAAGTGTTATAGGAAAGGTCTTAGAAATAGCCTCGGTAGAAAGATGACACATCTCATATAGTGGTATCTCTGCAGTGTTATGGCACTACAAGGTCACAGTTTGCTTTTGGGCAACTGAACTTCTGACGTTTCCTTATTGGTGTCTTTTTCAGCTCACTAAGAATCATATTCTTCCTGCCAAGCAGGGATTAATACTAAATTGGACACACATCCTCCAACCACTATTCAAGCAAAGTTGATGTTTCAGCAAGAGCTTCATCAGAATAAGGACTATAGAATTCAGCCTATATTTAGAAAGGGTATACACCCTTTTGTGTTGGTGAAAAACACTTCAAAATAAGACATAGATTAATTGTTATGCTGGTAAACAGAGGTGGTTCTTCCTGTGCTTCTTGCAGCAGAAACTCATTACTTTAATTGAAAGTGCCTTTGGAGTAAAGCACCTTTTAGTAAATTAAAGATAAATCAAGAGGTTGTTCTGATATTCTGCTTTGATTCTGGTGGAAAAACACTTTGTTCCTTTAGTTTGAACACTAAAAATTAGGTGTTCAAAAGTAGCCACCCTGCCTTCACCATATTAAGCAGAAGTAGTCTGAACTCTTGTTCTATTTACATGGGTTGTTTCTCCTGGGAGTGCAATCTTCTATGGTAGTAGCTTAACATTCCTTCTGGTGCTGCTGAAAGGCCCCCGAGATGCAATGATTGCTTCCCAATAGCTTGTGCCACCTGACTGCCTTGTTGGTTGTTTGGATTGTTGCCTTCCTAGAGGTCACAATGCTGTTTTTGTTTGCACAAGAGTCACTTACTTTTATTAGAAACCTGCCTGGATGCAGCTGATATGTGGTAGGGACTGAGGGATGGAAAAAATCTAAGGCCAATGGGTAAGATTTTCAGGAATCTTCCAAAAGCACTGCAAGCTTTGACTCAGGAACTTCATGTCATTTCACTTATTAAATCTTCACATTCCTAAGCTGTCCCTTCAGCCTGTGTTTCTTGTCTGATTTGTGCATTATCAGATGCTTTTGCTAATCTCTGTAGTTGGTGCTTGCTTAAGTGATTATTTGGCAGAAGTGTATGAGCGGGTGTGTGTGTGATTGCTGTTGGCATGGCAGTTAGTCTATGATATGGTATTAGCATACTTGCTTCATGCTGCAGGCTGCTTTCTCTTCTAGGCACAGTTATGCAGAGGGGGGTGGGTGTGTGTGAAAGAAAGGAAAAACAACCAAAACCAAAAACAACAACAAAAAACCTGACCTGAAAGCCAACAGAAAGCCACAGAGGAGCCAGTTATGGTATGATGATCTTCTGGCCAATTTGAGTAAAGAACTACTAAGTTCAGAAGAGCCCAAAGGCTATTCTTGTTTTCCTTCTATTACTAATCATAAACAGATCATCCAGCAGCAGAGGATTTATAAAGAGCTGCAGGGATCAGAGATCTGCCTAAATAAGTGTGTCTATGTTGAATCTAACTCTCAGGAGTTTCTCTGCATTTGCAAAATAGTGTGGGAGCCATGTTTATGGGGTAATAAAGAAGAAAAGGCAAGCTCCAGTCCCTTTATGTTTGTTAGTTCAAGAATCTGTCTTTGAATGGGACATGGAGTTTAGTTCGTGTTTTGGACTCATTAATATTGTGCAGCCACTGGGACTGTAGATGCATACGCTTTAAGGGGCATCAGTCTCTGTCTCCGTTGCTTGCAGTTTGAGCTATAGTCTTTGCATGTCTCATGTATTGAAACAGCTTTATGGGCCATGAGTTCCCTCACTGAGGACAGTGGGATTTCCTCTTAACAGTGTAAATGTAAAAGCATATATCATAGAATCATTATGGTTGGAAAAGATCCGAAATTATCAAGTCCAACTGTCCATTCAACACTACCATGAAACCTTTGCTTGACCAGGGCCTTACTTTGTAAGATTAAACACTGTTAGTAGATATAAAATTCTCCAAAGATACAATAAGCCTTTAGGTACATGCCTTTTGAGTGGGTGGGGAAAGAGTCTCTTGTGATAAGTTTTATAGCAATAAAAACATTTACTGTGGGCCCTTTGGCAGACTCTATAGATATTTTTCTGGACATCTGATTAAGAATGAGCTGCTCCTGTATTTTTTTGGTAAAATTCAGACTATTGGAGAGCTGTTTTTCTCCTCTACTTTCCAATGTAAATTTCTTCTGCTTATACATGTTGATAATCAAACCTTTCCAAGGTGTGATGTGGGCCTGGCATAGTTTGCCAAAACCTGTCCCTGTACAACTGTCTGGTGTTTTGAAGATACTGACCTCATTCTGATGAGAGATGGAAAATACCTAAAGTTCAAAAAGGTATGGGCATGGGAGGAAAAGAATAACTTTGATCTAGAAAAGTTATTTCGGGGATACTTTCAAAATATTTTATAGTTAAGGTATTGTTAATTTAATAGCTATGTACTATAATTTGAATTATTTATGACTATATCTACAAGGAAGTAGTCCTTTAAATAAGAGCCCCTCTTTCTTGTGCCTCTTCTCCCTTGTGACTAGTGACAGGACTAGAGGGAATGGGCTTAAGTTGTTGTCCTGGTTTGGGTTAAAACAGAACTAATTCTGTTCAGTAATTTTACTTTTTAGCTGAAGCTCCTCTAAGAAACGTCACTTTCTGAAACTAGCAGCATGTTTTTACAGACACTGCCAGCTTCTAGCAGTGATAAGGCCTAATGTTTAGATTTACTGCCAGGGATTGGTATGCAGAGCAAGGTCACTGCTAAATCTTGTGTCTTCTGTTGGGGGGTGCAGGGTAAAGGCTGCACCTTCAGGGAGGAGCAGACAGGGCAGATGACCCTAAACTGACCAACTAAAGTATTCCATCCCATATACGTCATATTCGATATATAAGCTGGGGGGTCAGTTGCCCCAGATTTAGATTTGATTTTTTTTTCCTTGGATGATTTTTTTTCTTTGTCGGATCCTTCTTTGATCTTTCCTTGTTGGATTTCTCTTGGGGGATTCTGATTCCTGATTTCC
>VWZX01009706.1:1004555-1093747 GCA_013399015.1 Galbula dea
GCCAGGGTAGGTTTAGATTAGATATTAGGAAGAATTTCTTTACTGAAAGAGTGGTGAGATATTGGAATAGGCTGCCCAGGGTGGGGGGGGAGTCACCATCCCTGGAGGTTTTTAAAAGAGGATTGATGTGTTTCCTCAGGGGATGATTTAGGGGTAAGAGTAGTGTAGGGCTATCAGTTGGACTAGATGATCTTGAGGGTCCTTTCCAACCATAATGATTCTGTGATTCTGTGATTGTGCTAACCACAACTGTAGGTTGTGCGGATATGGAGACTGTGTGGAAATACAGGAAAAAATGAGATCTCTATGTAGGAAAAAATGAGATGTGCAGACACTTTGTCCCATCTTTGATCTTTACACATATACATCAGAAGTAAATATTTGTTTGGAGAAACTTTCCAAACTGTAGCGATGTGTAGCAAAAATGTGTTAGCTAACTTTAGACTTTCCAGTTGTGCAACAAGTAGTATAAGTAACAAGTTCACATCTTTCGGTACTGACACTTTCAGCATGTGCTGCAAGACTCTAATTCTAATTGGGATTTTACCAACAGAGATTTCTCAAGTCATTGTAGGTGGGAATTTCTTGTCTTGTTTTAATGGGAAATTCTGAAACTAACAAAAAGCCCAAAGCAGAAGAAGTCTGTGAAGTGTAAATTATCTGTCTAAGTCAAGAAAAATTGAGGTTGAAATACTTCACATAAGGCTTGTTGAGATGGAAATTTTTGAGTTACTGAATCTGAGATTTGTATGCCAGGTAAGTGAAATTTTAGTGTGTAACCTGGACACTTGCAGCACTTAATGGCAATTGAGGGAATGGAAACAAGAACTTGAAGCCTACATTTGAGGTATAAACATGGGCTACAGTAAGCTCTTTGTGATGCCTTATGATGTCTAGCTGATGATGTTCATTATGGCATTTTTTTTTATCATGGTGTCTCACTAACAGAAATGGGGAATGAGGAGCATTTTCTCAAATTTTACCTTTCCTAATGAATTTAAGGGTGGTGTTTTTTGGGTTTTTTTTTTTTTTTTCAGAGTATACCTTTGACAATTAGGATATAATTTATTTCATTGTAGTAATTGTAAACAGCTGTAAACAATTGTAATAACTGCAGATTATTACAAAGGTATTTGTATTACAAAATTACTTCTTTACAAAATAAATTATAAAAGGTTGTAGTAAGTTGTAAGTTTTCTAAGATGTGGATCATTCCCAGTGAGTAGCAGTTCAGTTATAGAAGATATGGAAGTGGCTAGAAGAGCATAGGTTGAGTTCTGTAAAACTAGGTTTATGTAGACTGCTTAAAACTCTGTGAGTAGTGTTCATCTTCTTTAGCTTTAAATGTGCCTAGATCTGAAATGGAGTTTTCTCTGAGCAGATAAACCACACCAAAGCTGCTTTGGTTTTGAAGATATATTTCCTTAACTCTGAATAGCTGAGATTTCCTTAATCGTAATTCTGAATTCCTGTGTCCCTACTGTCCTTATTTTCATAACTTCACTTCTATTTGCTTTAATCTCTCTACTATTTAAATAGTGTAGTAGGTCACCCTTCATAAATATTACACATTCATGTTTCTCATTTGGCCTTCTACAGACCCATGCCAAGTTCTAAACCAGCAAAATGTTTCAGCTTATTTATTTCGAAGTGTGCTTATGATCCATGCCCTTATTTTAGAAAGCACATTTAATTGAAATTTAACCGGGCATTCTATAATTGTGCTGTAATTTCCATAGTCAAATGTTTTTTTCACATTACAGTTTAAAATTTTGGAAGCACCATTTTAAAGTTTTATCTAGTCTGAATTGATTCTTTTGCTAAGCACAAGGGTATGATATCTTCTGTTTCCTGAACTTTTTTGATGTCTAGAAGTTAATTCAGTAATCACTGATATATAGTGATATGCAAGTGTGTTTTTGTTCCACTAGGCTTCAATGTGTCTGCAGTGAATTTTATCAGTTTGTGTTGTCCAGTTGCATGGCTAGTTGAGAGGACAAGGGCATCCATACTGTTGACTAATACCATTTTAATGGGGCAGCACATTTTTTTTTTTTTTTTAACTTTCTTTCCTTCAGATACTTCATAAATGCACTCAACACTGATCCTAGGCTGAACTTTGGGTGCTACAGCCTCCCTCTTCTGTGTGAATAACTGGTTATTGTTCTTGCCCTGGGATTATCAGTTCATTGACTAAAATTTAGAGTGACAGGACCTTACCTCTTATCCCAAGATTACCAATACCAAGCTCCCTTAATAGCTTTTTTCAAAGTCTTTGAAATTCCAAACAATTTACATCTAGTGAAAAAGAGCCAGGATAAGTTTCTAAAGGCTTCTTGTAGTTTAGGAAGGCATGATTTATGATTGTAAAAAATGTGGGTTTCTTAGACATTTCTAGTTTGTGGGATGTCTATTTCAGGGTAGCTGGTTTACTCTTGCCTTTGACTGATTTTTCTCAGCTCCGAAATGCAGTTTAGAGCAATTGAATTTCTCACGTTGTTTCTTTTCTCTCTTAAATTTATTTTATCTCCCCTAATTCTCTCTGGCAGTTCTGCCTCAAGTTCTCTACCTGTATAACCCTAGGGCATGCATCTCTTGTCCCTACTTTGAAATGAAAACTGAAGCAGATGAGCCATTTAACTTCTGTGCAGTCTCTTTTTCTGCCCTCATTGACTTTGTGTCAGGGTAGTCTGCAGGACCTAATGGCTCTTCTGGAGTTCCAGTTTCTCATGTGCTTAAGAAATGCCTTATTACTTGTCACTGTGTATTTGCTTCCTTGTTCCTCAGCCTTGATCTTGGACCTCTTAATCTTCAGTTTGAATCTCACCTGCTGAAGTTGTTCCCTCCTGTTAGTTTCGGTTGGGTTGGATTTTCGTTTTCTTTCTCTTAAGAATATTCTGTGAGTGAATAAATTCTTAAACTGCATTTAAGAAGTGGGTGGTTGTTTTTTTTGTTTTTGTTTTTTTTCCTTTCTATTTTTGACTGGTCAGAAGTATTATCAGTGATTGCACTTTGGCACCCTTCCATAATATCTGTGCTCATTCCTTGCATGCTGTATTAAAGGAATGCTCACAGGGAACAGAAAGAAGTGACTCTAATACAGTGCTTCTGGAAGCTCAGTTCTCTTTAGACTAGTAATGACCTCCCAGTTGTAGCATCCACCACAATAATGTAGTAAATTTGGGGTTGAACAATTTAAAGGATGGTGAGAGAATTCTATGTTTGCTTGCTATGGGCATGTATTCGAACTGTGGCTATTCTTCCTTCGGAAATTAGTCTAAAAACATAGCCTGATTCCTGAATCATTTTTTTCCCCATTGTTTGGGAATAACACATTGTAGCTTTTCTTTCTGCAAGCTTCAAACCAGCTGCCACTATATGAATTGGTTACACCAACAAGAAATCATTTATAAAAGTTATTGCGTTTTCACTTTTCTAGAAAATAGTATGTTACCATCTTTTTTTTTACATTAATCATCACTGGTCTGAAATTAAGGTTTGTATTCTATCATCCTCAAAACTATGGCTCAGAATTTGTAGTTGGGAACACTCCCCTAATGTACTTCACTGTTAGGAATTGTTAATCAAAGAGAGCCCAAAAATCAGATTTGTATTTTTTACTTTCTCCTCTTTCTTACTTGATATGTGTGCAAGTATAACTCAAAATTTTGTGTTTTGTCTTTTCAGAAGAATCCCCTCTTAGCATTTTAGCTCAAGGCCTGATCTAAAGTCCACCAAAGTAACTAAATATGTATATATAAATAAATACACATTTGTATGTGGGCTCACTGTGATTTAGATTGGCTGTATGCTTTGTCTTTAACCTTTGTTGTGTAACTGCCTTTTTTTTTTTGTTTAATTAACCCTTGAGCAAACTGTGCTCCAGGAAGCTGTTTGTGATATCAGAAATGCAAGCTGATTGCACTCATGTACATCTAATTTGATGCCATGATGCTTTCCAGCTGTGGTAAATGGGCAACTGTTTGGAAACAGTTTCAATATCCTGTGGAAACTACTCATTTTCCCTAAAGTCTGGCTGTGTTCAATTTATCTGATGCTGATCCTCCCCCAGTTTCTGTTATGGAAAATCCAGATTTAGCAAGTTGAGGTTACCAGTACTTTAAGGTTATTACCTTTTAAGTAATGAATTCCAAAGCATTTTTTTTTTTTTGAATGAGAGGAAGCTTTTGTTGCACCTTTCATTTTGGAGCTCTCTCCCATGCTTATGCTTGGCAGTGGTAGGGAGGACAAGGTTTAAGCACCCGTTTATGTGCTTACTCCTCAGTAGAAGATCAGGAGCAACACTTCCCCAGGTTACATCTCTGTGCACAGGTGGAGGAAAGGAGACAGGGGATAGTAGTGTGTTTATCACCAAGTCATGTCACAACAATCAATCTCAAAGCCTCTGTGCATCTTGTTCTTTTTTTTTTTTTTTATTTTGATGCATGCCAACATCTCTTTAGCAGAAGCAAATCAACTTATGCAAACACATGCCAAGAGCAGGAAAGGAAAGCTAATTGATCAGGAAGACAGAAATGGGCTTCTGCATTTGACAGGATTTGTATTTTTTTTTCTTGATAGTGGAACAATATCTATAATAATGATTACTAATCACAGAGGTTACTTAAGCCTTTTCTTAAAGTCATATCTATAGAGAAAAACATCTGTAAAGGAATATGTGGAGAGGAAAGAGGTGGTTATGAACCTCAGCTAGACAGTGCATAAATGTTCTTCCATAATTTTTAGCAAACCTAGTGTGTGCAAGTTAGGTGCCTTGCCACCTGTAAGCCCCTTCTCCCAGAATTTCCATATAAGCCTGTTAACTGGATTGGGCTGGACTTATAAAAGAGGTTGTTCTCATTGTTGATGAGCTCAAGTGGCTGTGAATGGGCACAAGGGCTTAGTGCTCTTTGTCGTCATGTGAGTCACCAAATGCGTTGCAGTTTTCACTGTGACACACGCAGAAGCCGACCCAGGTTGCAGTTAACCTCCTGCTTCTAGTTGTGGTGCTTTTAGATCACTTGCCTACCATGCCGCTGAATGTGACAAACGAAGGAGTGACAAGAAGCAGTTTTTTCAAGTAAATAATTCTTTAAATGGACTGGGAAAAAAACATGCCTGGTTTTAATGGTAGCCCACTGCACATAGGTTTTGAAAATGAAATAAGTTTGCCTTTCTTAATAGCATATCCGTGTTTCACATCCAGCTGCTATTGCTGCTGGACTGAACAACACAGTGAGGGGATTTGGTGGGGGAGGGAAAAGAATAGTGTGCTAATCAGAGCTCAAGGGAAAAGTTTTTGTCATATGACAGATAGAAACAAAGACTGCTGGCTTCCTGGAGCTGCAGAGAGCTTCAGCTTTGGATGGTGGGTCTATGGCATTTAGTGGCCCTGTGACACAGCAGCATTATATTTTGCACATCAATACTGCTAGTCTACTCTGCTGCTCTGGTGTTGCCCCACCCTGAATGGTGTCTGATTTGTGATGTTGCCTTATGGAGTGCTTTCCCACAAATGTGATTTGTAGTCTGCCATCAGCCCTGTGAGGTTCTGGCATAGTTTCACATAGAGCCCATTTTCCTCCTTCCCTTTTTGCATAGTGGAGCAGAAAACATGTGTATAACCATTCTGCCCTGCTATGCCCTTACTCCATTTTCCCAGGGCCAGGCCTAGTATGACAGGTGGGGTGGTAGTGCTGAGGTGAAGGGCTGTCACACTGTGGAGAGCAGCAGATGCTGCAGGTAGTGATTAAGAATTGCTGTCAGTGTTGTGGAGGGGAGTACACTGACCCAGATGTCTCGGGTAGCAATGCATTAATTGTTTTCTTCATGTGGCTAGAACAGGACTGTGAATGTGGAGGAAGTGCTGGAGGATGAGACGTACTTTTATGGAAGTTCAGGGCAAGAGAAATGAAATGGAGCAGACATGGTGTAAAATGCAGTTGCAGAGTTGTTTGTGGGAAGGTTTCATTTCATTTGCCTTCAGCCAGCTTGGTGTAGCTAATAGTATTTAATAGTCTGTTTGTGTCCGTTCTCTCCCCCCAGGTGATTCATAGATTCATAGAAGTGATGTGTTTACCTTGTAAAGGAAAAAGAAATCTTATTCATGTATGTAATAGCTACCTGGGAACTGGGAAGAGACACAGGGCAGTTTGCAGTTGACACAAACAATTCCTGACTGAGTAAGCTCTTCCTAAGTTGCTGTGGGCCTGTTCCTAAGCAGACATGTGATCGGGCTTCCATGAAAATCTGCCTTTCTGTGTCATTACTGTCAATTCAAAAGATTTCAGGAGTTTTTAAAAAGTTGGTCATGATCTGGGTCCATTTCTGATTATTCTCCCACATGCAGTTGGCTATTCTAAGTACTTTTAGTTCATAGCACCTGAGGCTTGAAGAGAAATGCCATCACAAACCTACCTTGAGTCTCTGGCTTCTTTACTCCATACAGAGTTCAGGCTTTCTCTTGCTCTCCATGAGGAAGAAGAAGAAAACTTTTGCTGACAGCAAATTGGGTTTAAGAAGGCAAGAGATGAAATAAATATTCCTTATGCTTTGGATGTAAGGACAAGTTGATGAAGTATCAGACTACAGGAGACATCAGAGGCAGAGCTCCTTCAAGGGTGATTTCCCTGGAAGGTGAGAAGCTGGCTGGTCTGACAGCAGGAAGTTTGCAGACTGTTTGGGGAGGTTGATGTTATGATGCCTCTCAGAAGCCTGGCTGTTAAATAGCATCTCTTTCCCATTTTCCTGGTCATATGGCTGCTAGAGATAAAAGCTTCATCTGGCTCCTAGACCTTGGACTGGTGTTGCAAAAACTAGCCAGCCATTGTGAGAGGGGTTAATTCACACCGTTGCCACAGAAGACAAAATGGATCTTTGAAACAAATGTGGTGGTGGGGGTAAACCCATCAATCATGTGAATACTGCTTTACAGTAATTCACAAATGCAGCTTTTTTTTCTTAAGCAAGGGCTGCCTGAGTCCGATCAATCCCTTGGCTCTGAAATCAGTCTCAGCAGGCAGTAGCTTGCTCCTTGTGGATTTGTATGTACATGAAAGCCCACTTTATATTAACTCTGTGGAATAGTATTTTTTTTCCCTTTCTAAGCCCCTTAGCACTAATTCAGTGTAATTATACTCATTGAATACAGTACTGACAGCCCCACTCCACCCCCTTTCCTGTCAGGATATTGGCCTAAAAATCACTAGATGAAGAAAATGCAAAACAATGATAGGATTCTTTGTTCTGACCTTCTACATAGGTTTTTATTATTGTAATATAACCCTTTGGTCACACTTTCAAGTATTTTCTTTAAAGCTGAAGACTGAAAATAGATTCTTTTTTTTCTTTAAAAAATTAATGAAGAATTAGACTTCAGTCTTTAAGGAAAATGCTAAATATTGCAAAACTTGTTACTAACTGAGCATTGGCATAATTATTAACAGCCTTAGGCTGCTGAGGACCTCTTTTTACCATTTTGGAAATGGGGAAAGGTGCTAGGAAAAGGCAGGGAGTCTCTTTCCATCTGTTCATTCCCATGTCTGTGTCTGAGGGACAGGTGACATTTTCTCTATTTTGTTTTCAGGCTGAAAATATAGATGTGGGTGGCTTAGCACAACATATTTTAGTTCTTTCTAGATACATATGTTTGAATGAAACTTACACAGTGGGGAACATCTGAAAAGCTATGAGTAAAAAGAATTTTAGGGGGTCATAGGAGGTAGGCATTGGAGGATGACCTCTGAGTGTAGTGCTCTGGAGAAATATCTAAACCCAATTTTTAGGCATATACACAAGAAGGCCAGACTAGGATAGTGGTAGTGATGACAGAGATACCAGGATAAGGCATTCTGTGTTGGTGTCAGCATTTTCCAAAGGTGCCAAAATGAAAGGGAAGGAAAAGCTCTCCAACAAACTAATGGCTGGAGAAAGTTTGCCCTGTGGCTTAAAGAGCTTAGTCTGCCTGACAGACTCAGGAAGAACAGATAACCACATTATAAATATCTTTTATGGAAGAAAAGTAACAGGCACTGAAGGCCTCTGTAACTTACTGGGGAAAGACATGATAAGAAAAATTCAATTACAAACTAATATACTATTTTACAGTTTTGATGGTGGGAGGCAGGATGATAATCTCACAAAAGCTTTCATAGAAGGCCATGGATGCCTCATCTTATGAAGCATAAATGGCAAATGCAGAGTTTTGGATTCCAGAAAATTAGTACAAAGAACTAACTTGGGGTTTTTGCATTAGGACATTCATTTTGTCTTGACAGAAGAGTTTTTCTCAGCTGCTCAGAGGTCAAATGTGGGCAGCTCAGCAAAGCAGAAGTCTGTGTTTTAAAAGAAAGCAGATGTGTCCTGTTTTAACAAGTAATGGAGTTATCTTTTTAACTGTAATACACAAATAATGTAATTTAGGGGCCAATTTGTTTCCTGCAAAGGCTGTGACATGTTATAAGTCACACCTTTTGTATTGTCCTTTATGATGTCAAATTGTAACCCAGGTGCTGTAAACCTACTAGAATAGAACCAAATACCATGTGAAAAACAGTGAGCAGGGAAATGTGTTGGAGAAACTAAGAGGGCCATGGTGGGAGGGCATTTACCATCAAAGTATAGAGCTGCTTACTCCTTCCTTTCTGAGTGTGTTGGGTTTTTTGATTTATTGTTGGTTGGCTGCTTGCGTTTTGGTCCCTTTTTTGATTTTATTCACCTGCTTACCTCACCTTAGTGGAATGGTAGCTTAGTGTGTGCTTTCCTTTCCAATCAAGTATGATTTTCTTGGAAGCAGACAAGCAGGCTGTGGCCCTTATTCCTGAAACACTGGTCCTTTAGTGCCAAAGTTTTCTGTCTGAGCATTGTCTTACTGTCTTTAGGTCTTGCCTTAGAAAAGTGAATCTGAATGAAGAAAAAAATTCATTTGTGAGAGGGGTAGATTGTGTCAATTTTGTAATGTAAACAAATCTCTTTAAAGTGAAATAAACTAAATAAAACTGAGGTTTGATTTAAAGTTTAAAGAAGACAGTTCATACCATTGTGTGCTATTTCTTGCCTACTTTTAGTTGGGCAATGTGCAAGGTATGCAGGGATGAGAAGGTCTTCTGGATTTTGCAAGACTGAGGAAACAGTGGCATTAGAGAGGAGAAGGGTGTCAGCTTTATTAGGCTTCCTTTGGTTGTGGGATTGAGGGAACTCTGTGCTTTTCTAGTTGTGTGGATAAGCCAGTTCTGTTTCCAGAATCAAGAGAAATGCTAATTTTCCTCTCATTGAGAAGAATGACAGAGCTTAGCATCTTTGAACTCTACTTCAATTTGAGCACTTGCTGTAGTTGTAATAAATTGTTGGCTTTATTTAAAAAGATTCTGAAAGATCTGAAATCCCAAATAGGAATTTCCCAAATGAGAAAAATTTGTTTGTTCCTCTTGCTGAGAATATGGAACTGTTTCCGAAAAGTACCTTTCCTTAAACTGAGTTTTTATGTGCAATACAACTTGGGTGGGGAGGACAGGGGGCAAAAAGCAGAAGTCGTAAGCCTGTGATGTGGAAAGTGGTTATAGCCTACATCAGTTCCCCAGACCTTAGAGAAGCCTCTGTTCTCTCTGTCTCCTGCTTTGCTTTGTGCAAAGGTCATGCTTCCCTGGTGACCATCACGATCATAACATTTTGTTTTATCTCTGTGATTAATGTTGCCTAATTTAATGATGATGTTGATGTAGTGGAACCATCTGGTGATTCAACTTCAAAAGGCTGAAGCTCTAGGCCAAAATCTTTGGATAAAAGTGCCAGTATTGGGCAAACCTGGCTCCTGCAGAGCAGAGGGAAAGTCATTCTGGATTTCCGGAGCTGATGAGATATTTCTTCTCCAGCTTTATGCAGGTAACTCCTCCTATTAGTGTAAATGTCAATTTTGAACTTCTGTGAGTAGCTGCCTAGATAGCAAGCTTTCTAGGACAAGAGAACACTTTGTTTAAACAACACTGACAATAAGTACTACTGGGGACAGATACCTGCAAATAAGCAGGCATCTTGATGAGATTAGAAGGACAGCAGTAGATGCAACAAACAGAGGCATATGCATTATGAGCTACTCTGGTTGGCTTCTAATCCTTAAACAGAATTCACTGAACTTTGCCTAGTTGAGTTGTTCTCTCTTGGGATGCTGTATTTCACTTTGTATTGCTGACACAGGAGATCCATACATGCTACCTTTTGGGCGACTCTGAGCTGCCAAGGCTGAGAGTTCCAACTATGGATCACATAGAACTGGGGAACAGCAACCAGGAACTGATACTCTTGCTGAACAGATGGTGACCCAGAAAGCTGTATGCTCAGCATTAAGTACTTAATGACATGCAGGTGTCCTTCAATTTACTGTAGGAAGTTGGTTACTTTGAAGACCAAATGAGTCTTCCAACCTCTGTGAAGCCATTTGTGGCACAATTTGCTGCTACCAAAATCTGTCTGTTTAGCATAAAGAGATGTGCAGCACAGAGCTGTCCTGAACTTCCCTACAGTGGGAATTAAGCATGGGTCAGCCAGAGACATCTGTGCTCGAAGACTTAGCCTGAGGTCACCAGAGAGAACTGTTTAGAGGGCAACTCACATTAGCACAAGTTGTTTTATACCAGAACTGTGTGGTTTCTCTGCCTGTGTGGAATAGCATCATCCTATTAATTTCTGCCGTGTCCTGAAAAAGTATTAGTTTTTTAAAACTAGCAAAACCTTTTCTAAGGGACCTTTTTCTTTCTATTTGCAAGCCAGCTTTTGAAGAGGCAAAGGTACAGGTCCATGGGGGATGGGGAGAGAGGAAGAAGTCCACAAGCCAGAGGAGTGGGAAGGATAAGGGAAGGCATGAGGAACAGCACTCTAAGTTGTTGGGTTTTTTTTAAGTTTTTTCCTCTCCCCCTCTGCTATGTTGCAGTGCTCTTCCTTCTGTCCTCAGTCTATGAACCCGTAGCATTACTTCTGGCCTTTCGACATCTACAGAGCTTCTCCTCATAAAGGACGAGGTGTAGAGAGGTAGCAGTGATTCTGCATCGTTCCTTCACTGCTGACAGCCTTCTGTAGCGAAATATATTTCACTAGCTTTACCAGGTGATATCTGTGGTCTTAGCAAGCCTTTGCATATTAGGAGTATGAGCAACAAGGTAACTCCCCCCCATCTCAGTAGTAGATATTCAGCAGGTGAGAAGAAGTATTGTCTGCTCTGCCTGCTTCCATCTTTGATACACATGCTCTGATAGCTGTGGAAGAGAGACTTGGGAGCAATGGAGAATGCCAGTGTTAGTTTCAGTTCATTTGTATACAAGTTGTCACTTATATTTTTCTAATTTCAAAAGGCTTTGAGAATATGCCTAGTCCCTCTTACTGTGACTCACAGGCTGTATATGCTATATAGAATTGTAGAATCACAGAATATTCTGAGCTGGAAGGGACCCATAAGGATCATCTAGTCCAGCTCCTAACCCTGTGCAGGACACCCCAAGAATTATGCCATGTGCCTGAGAGTGATGTCCAAAGGCCTCTTGAACTCCCATCAGGTTTGGTGCTGTAACCAACTCCTTGGGGAGGTTGTTACAGAGTCCAGCCACCCTCAGTGAAAAACCTTTTTCTGATATCTAACCTAAATGTCCCCTGACTCAACTTCACATCATTTCTTCTAGTCCTACCACTGTCCACAAGAGTAAAGAGATTAGTGCCTGCCACTCTGCAACCCCTTGTATACTGTATATATTGAAGTGAGCATTTCTTCTTGTGTGCCTGAGCTCCCCTACTTGGGGAATCCACAGGATAGCTCAGGCTAGAGCTAGAGTGTGAGCCACCATGGAGGGTAATACAGATTATCAAAAGTTGAAGCTCGAATCTGAGCTTCCTGGTCAACAAAGGTATTAATGCCTCTCCCAGGAAGCTTGCCTTGGCACCCTCTTCACTGAATTAACAATGAATAAATTTTAATGATTCCTGCCTCCTGGTTGATACCTTTTCACTACAATACTAAAAAAGGAATTAAACTGTGGCAGAGAGATTGGGGGAATGAAAGAGAATCATGCCTGATTACCTTTTGGAAAGTGGGAAAAAAATCTCATGGTTCAAAATGGTAATTGCTCTGCAAGGGCCAGCTATCTCCTGGAGTTATCATTTAATCTCTAGATAGGCTCTCTTTGAGTCATACAGTAAGCTTTGGTCTGTTCTTATGGGAAAAGGAGACTGCATTATTATTTCTTTGTCAGGATAAGGCAGGAAGGCAGCCTAAGGCAAGAATTTGCCTCTTACTGAGTTCTGCCTTTCACAACTTTTCTTCTATAACCATCCCAAAGTGCCCTGCTGGCATCTGCCTAATTTTTAGTGTGGTTGAGATGAACTTTGACTGGTTATTCTGGGAAGTCATCAATGATATAAATATTCCAGTATAGTCTCTGACACTGACACCTTTGCAAAGGATTCTGAGTTCAGAGAATCACCACTGTTTCTTGCCTTCCATCTGTCCTGCTTATCTCTTTTTCAAGTGGTGTAGGCAAATAAGCTCTTTGAGGAGGCTGCAGCATCTCAGACTTTGCTTTCTCTCCCTCTCCCTTTCTGTCACCAGCAAGCTGCCTCAGTGCTGTAGGACAGCATGCAATAACACATTTTCCTTCATCTGATGTTGGGATACATGGTGTCCTTTCAATACTTTTTTTAACCGTGCATGTGTTTCAAATGCCATGAAAGGAGTTCTTTCCCAGTGCAGTTGTAGTGAGGTTGTGAGAAAAGGGAAATCAGAGAAACGCACCAGAAAAATGGTGCTATGTTGAGTGAACAATCTATTGCCACCTAAGTGCACTTGCTCCCTAGTGCTGAAAATTGCCTTGATATTTGATTGATATTGCATATCAAGACAAATTCAACTATGTGATGCAGAGACGATGGGGAGGAAAGGCAAGTATATGCATTGGGGCCAAAATACATCTAAAGTAGGAGAGATTAGATGAAGGGAATTCTAACACTGCAAACACAGCTTTGTTTCTAATGATACCTTTTCCTTGCAGTCAGTTGTCTTTAGGCATTCACTTCAGTTTCTTTTGGGGCATTCCTTCTTTCCTGCAATTCCCATCCTTTACAGGTAATCAGACAAGAAATTCTATATGGGGGAGGGGCCAAGGAAATAACACATCCTCCCCAAATAACAGCATCTTTCTTGGGAGAATCTGAAGTGGACTGTGTTCCTTCACACCTCCTGTGCTTTTCTTTTTCAAATCACATAACTTCCTGCATGAGGTAACCTTTTCTATCTCGATCTGTCTCTCTCCCTTGCTTGCTCTCCCTCTGGCTTGCTTTTCAGACAGCGTTGCTCTCTGGGTCCCTTGCTCAGTGATGAATGAGTTTCATTCATCTTTCTTTTGGGGGCTCTGAGAAAAGCTTTAGACTTTGCCTGCTCCCATTTTTTTCACTTGGCTATTCATTTCCATGGCGATGGAGAAAGGAGGGGGGCAGCAGAGTGGGTGGCAGTGGGGCCAGAGGTCAAGAGTGGCCACTTTCTGAATTAAAGCTTTGAATTCCATTAAAGGTGACACGTTGTAACCTGAAGTAACTCTCCAAGAACTTGGCTGTCAAAGTCATCAAAGCAAAGGGAGAGTGAGGCAGCAGAGAGGGAGAGAGAGAGAGAGAGAGAGGGAGAGAGAGATCAGAGGAGGAACCCAAGACCTTGGAGTTGCTGTCAGGATTACATCTGGTGACTTAATATAGGGGTAGTTCATTTGTGTTGTCATACACTGTGCTTCAGTGAGGCTGTGCTCTGAAATCTGCATGCAGATGGGGCATGTGAGGTAGAAAGGATTCCCCTCATCCTTTGATCAACAAGTGTAATCTTCTGATTGAGTAAATAACCCTTCCCCTCTGAGAAATAAGAGGAGGAATTGAGTATAGATAAGTATCTTAGCCACTTTGGAATTCCACTAGGTTATTTTTTCATTTCTTCCACAGAAGTGCCAGGAGGACTTGGCCAACAAAGATAAGGGATGTTTTCTTGGCATTGTACAAATAGTCACTGAGACAGAGTCTGTCTCCCAGAAGACAGCGTGTGAAGTAGAGCAAAGTGTATCAAGCTGTTTCAAAACTTCCAAAGTATGTTTTTAAAACATTGAATTTAGAAACTTGCTAATCCTTTTTTTTTAAAAGACAAAACCAAGGGAAAACCTGCTGTATTTTGCCATTTGCAGATGTTGATTACAGGGAGGAGGAATTGGAAGGAGGCACCAGATCCTAATGCCCTGTGTGCGTGATATATTCTGAATTCACATCCCCTCTTTGAATGGTCTCATTATAGTGCTAATCAGATTCTGTGTTAAATCTCCCCTTTCTCACCTGTGTGACCTGAAGAACCAGGCGGTTCCAAGCAGAATTTTCTGTTAGATCCCAAGCACATGATCTTGCTTCTGGTACCACTGAGTTTCAGAATTTGATATCCCATCCCCAAGATTATACAGTTCTTCTTTTATGATGACCTGATCCTAATGTGTACTAGCAGAAAAGCCTGCTAATTTTATAGTGTATAATTTTATTTGTCCTTTGTCTCAAGTATTTTCTGTATTAAATGAAAATGCAAAAGTTTGATGCTAAACTCCCTGGGGAACTGTCCTTGAAACTTCCCCTCAGCATTATATTTCTCAGCTTGCTAAATCTGTTTAGATCTCAAACTGGACAATACTGTTCCTGCAAGTCCTGAATATGCTACTGTAAAAACTGTACTGTGTGCTCAGCAAGTAAGATTTGTAGAAGTCTCTCTGTACTCTGAGTCATACTTGATACAAAACCTTCAGCATACAGGTTGAGTTGGGGTGTCTGGAAAGACTCAGCTCCTCCTCTCTCAGGGTACTTGACACTTCTTAGCAAGGTCTTTCCCATCATTGTGGTTCTTTTGCCTATTTTACCATTCACTAGCATCCTTGAGCTTCCTTATGACTCTGTAACAAATGGTTTAAAATGTTTTGAGATGGAGGAGGATTCTGGTATTTTTTATTTTTTTTTTTGGCTAGAAAACTGTGCTTTTTATTGCTGGAGGCGTTAGTTCTTTGCTGAAGTAAATTGTGACAGACTCTCGCTTGTGTTCTACTTTTATGTTTTGTATTGTTATTTATTCCTTCATATTGAAAACAACAACAAAAACCACCCTATTTTCAGAACTTTATAAGTCTTCAAGATTCTTTTTTTTTATTTTCCAAGTCCATATTTTCATAATGTTTTTCCAACCATGTGTATAAGACAGTGGTAGCCAGGAATTTGTCTAGTAGGGTAAAGTATTATTGTTTTCTCTTTGGCATTTCTTCATTTGTTTATAAAGCAACAAGGAGGGACTCATTGTACAAGTAATACTGGATTTTTCAGACCAACTTGCACAAATCCTGCATCTTTGTGATGCAGTAAAAGTAAGAACTAAGGCTATATAAAGTGACTACAGGAGATAAAAATAAGGAATTAGGAAAGCTTTTAGAAAAGTTTGACATTGATGTATATGGTATTGTTTGTTTATTTTGATTTTTAGAGATAGAGAAGGTAGGGAAGGAATAGTTTGAGGTGACAGAAATACCCCAAACTGAGAAGCAAAGGAGGAATAGATGCCTGCATTACTGAATGAATGAGAGTTCTATCAGTCATATGTAACTCCAGAGATGTTAGAAATCCTTTAATTAGGGACAGAATCAACTGTAATATGTATTACTCCATGTTAAAGGAGAGGCTGCTGACAGAAACAGCTCTAACTTTGGAGACATGCTGAAGCTATAATAAAGGCAACTAAACCAGCCAGGGAGAGGACCAAAACAGTAACAACCACCACTGGTTCAGAGGTATGCAATCTCAGGCTGAAGGGACCTTAGAAATAGGGCAGAGACAAAGTGAATGGAGAATAAAAACATCATAGGTCTTTTTATATGAGATGTAGAAGAAAGCAGTGCAGGGACTAAGGGTGGTGAGTTTCTTTGTTAGCAAGGAAGATACTGCTCTACTTTAGAAGACTCAGACTGTTAGTTTGCCAGCACTCAAATAGGAGGGAAGCCACTTTCATATTTGCAATTATGGCATTTGATCAGCAGACTCTCTGTATCTGCAGGATGGTGATGGTCATTGCAGCATATTCTCAATGCAAGGGCACTGTGAACTGCCCTGGTGCATCACTTGTACCACGTGTGCTGCCCGGTGAACTAGGGTCATTCTCTTTTCCTCCTTAAGAGATTTAGGTCTTTTCTTAATCTGCTTTTGCTGGTGAGATGTTTGTTTGAAACTAATCTGCTCCATCAGGACTTTCAGTTCTGTTAGTCCTCTATTCCTTTCACCTGAAACAGAATAAACAAGAAATTAAGATGATGGGGAAGAAGCACGGATATTTGATTTAGTCCAGAGACTAGATTTACCTGTTCTGCTATGCTTGATCCTACTTTTCTGCAAAGACTTGCCTTCATGAGGCAGTTCTGTGGTTTCACCCTCAAGGGTGTTGCCTTACTTCTTCGTACACCTTTTTTTTAATATTTTCACACCTCCTTGTAAAACATTCTTCCCCTCTCTATAACAAAGCCACCTGTTAATGTTGACTCTGCTTAAAAAAGCCTTTACCAGGAGTAATCACAAAGCTGACCTCGTTATTAGTCTGCGTGTTATGTGAGGAGTAGGAGTACTCTGCCTTGCAGAGGCTGTAATAGGATTGATTAAAGCACAAGCCGTTCTCCTCCTTCTGTCAAGCCATTTTGAGAATTAAAATGCATATATACAGCACTCCATAAACTGTTACAATTATGTCTTCCATGTAAAGACCTATCTTGCTGAAGAACAGACAGGACAAAACATTAAATCACAGGACTTTTGCCTGAAGATTCTTGACTGTAAAACTCGCACACTTTAGTCTGGATGTCACCCGGTGATGCGGATGCTCCAGGGCTGGGAGAAGCAAAACCCCACACCATGTTAAGTGAATTCAATCAGGTCTCTGTGAGTGTCCAGCCTTGTGCAAAACCAAGCCTGTTTGTGGTATCAGGCATAAGAGAGGCTGTGGATCACTTCTTGACTACACTCTGGCACGGGTTGCCCAAAGAGGTTGTGGAGTCTCCGTCCTTAGAGATACACAAAAACTGTCTGGACATAGTCCTGGTCAACTGGCTTTAGGTGACTCTGCTTGAGCGTGGAGGTTGGGAGGGTGACCTACAGAGGTCCCTTCCAACCTCAACCATTCTGTTGCTACTATACTGGCTAATTCTGTGACTCTTCAGCAATTATCTTGTTCAGGCTTTTACCCCATCTCTGTCCTTGGTTGATTTGTACGCTATGGAACAGCAGTACATGCTAGTAGAGGTAAGAAGAAGGGCTTGCACTGTGTGTTGTGTTAAACGAGAAGGGGACAAATGATGCTAAAATAGTTTTTTACGTGGAGGATCTACTAGTAGAAACATTGTCATTTCAGCTGTTGTTTCAGCCACATGTACAGACTGACATCCTGATAAAGAGTTGTGTCTGAAGGGACAATGTTCTTACTCCTTCAAAGAAACTTTACGGCACTGTAAGACAGCCTGGCACTACAGAGAAATTAGTCCTGTGTTGTATTTTGTGCTCATGTGGCACTAAGACTGGGACACTTTGTAGGCATCCTGCTTGTTTTCTTTGGCCATGGAGCAGGAAAAACAAAGTAGCCAGGGGCTTACTTTAGTGAGGAGTTGTCTAAATGAGGATTGTGTTTGCTTTGGAAGAAAGGCCAAACTTCCAATGATGCAGAGACGTGTTCAGATGGTTTTTGCAGTCTTGGTGGTATGCAGAGGTCCTGTTTGCATAAGGTGTTTAAATATGCTTTTCCTCAAACCCTTGAGGATGAATTGTTGCTAGAAAAACTGGTAAGAGTGTCCTCAGAATGGGCTGCTATCACCTGGGCACTCACTTGAACAAGGAAGAGTATGCAGCTAGACCTCTTACTAACAAGCAAGGAAGGTCTGGTTGAAAGGTGAAGTTTAGGGGCAGCCTTGGTTACAGTGATCACGAGGCTGGGGAGGGGAGGTAGGGCAATGAGCAATATCACAACCTTTGACTTCAGAAGAGCCACCTTTGGCCTCCTCAGGGACCTTTTTGGAAGAATCCCACAGGAACATGTTCTACAGGGAAGAAGAGTCCAAGAGAGTTGGTCAATGTTCAAGGATCTCTTCTTCCAGGTACAAGAACGGTGCATCCTCATGGGTAGAAAATTGAGCAAAAGGGGCAGAAGGTCTACATGGATGAACAAGAAACTCCTCTCAAAACTCAGGCATAAGCAGGAGGTACAGAAGTGGTGGGAGCAGGCACAGTCCACCTGCTATAAATATAAAGATGTCAAGGTATGCAGAAATGCAAGAAGGAAGACCAAGACCCAACTGGAATTAAATCTGTCTGAGATGTGAAGGATAACAAGAAAGGCCACTACAAATACGTCAGTTAACAATGGAATAGCAGGGAAAATGTGGGTTCACTACTGCATGGAACAGGGACACTTGCAACAGTGGTTGCAGAGAAGGCTGAGACTCTGAGTGCTTTCTGTGCTTCAGTCTTCACTGCCAAGGCTAGCATTCAGGAATCCCTGACCCAGGAGACCAGGGAGAAGGTCTGGAGAAATGAAGACTTTCACTTGGTTGAGGAGGAATGAGTTAGAGACCATTTAGTTAAGCTTGACGTCCACAAGTCCATGGGCCCTGGTGGGCTGTACCCACAAGAACTGAGGGAACTGGTGAATGTCATCACTAGGCCACTCTAGATAATGTTTGAGAGGTCATGGCAGTCAGGATAGGTGCCTGAAGAGTAGAAGAAAGAAAATATCACTCCAGTCTTCAAAAAGAACAAGGAAGACCCAGGCCAGTCAGCCTCATCTCAGTCCCTGGAAAGGTGATGGAATGGCTTATCCTGGAGGCCATCTCTAAACAGGTGAGAGACAAGAAGGTGATCAGGAGTGATCAGCATGGGTTCATCAGAGGGAAATCATGCTTAAAGAACCTGATTGCCTTCTACAGTGGAATAACTGGCTGGGTAGACAAAGGGAGAACAGTGGAAGTTATCTATCTGGACCTTGGCAAAGCTTTTGACACTGTCTCCCACAATATCCTTATAGGCAAGCTCAGGAAGTGTTGGCTGGAGGGGTGGATGGTAAGGCAGATTAAGAAATAAGTGAGTGGCCTATCTCAGAGGGTTGTGATCAGTAGTAAGGAGTCTAGCTAGGGACCTGTAATTGGTAGTGTCCCCCAGCGGTTAATACTGGGGCCGGTATTGTTCAACTTATTTATCACCTCATCCTCCTCACCTCACCTCATGGCTAGGCTTCGCGAACGAAGATTTGGGAAGGGCTCTACCCACGTTTGTTGCACACGCGTTGGTGGCTAAAAAGGCCAATATGAGATAGGCATGACCAGTTGCAAAAGGAACAGCAGAAAGACTCCTTAGATGGTGTGTTCTGCAAGGCACGATTCTTTCTGCGCTGTCTTTTCTCCTCAAGGGAGATCCTGCGTGCTTTCTCAAAAGCATCTGCAGCATTATAGATGGTGTGCCTCCAGGCCTCCCTCTTGGAGGCCAGAGTAGACCAGTTATGAAGATCAATGTGGCCAAGGCTGAGATGTTGTTTCAGGGAGTCCTTGTATCTTCTCATTGGAGCTCCTCTCTTGCGGCAGCCGGTGGCAACTTATTTATCAATGATCTGTATGAATAAACAGAGTGCCTTCTCAGCAAGTTTGCTGATGATACAAAATTTGGAGGAGTGGCTGATCCACCAGACCGCTGTGCAGCCATTCAGAAGGATCTCCAATAGGCTGGAAAGATGGACTGAGAGGAACATTAGGAAATTCAACAAAGGCAAGTGCAGGTGCACCCTTCCTGCACTTGGGAAGGAATAACCCCATGCATCAATACAGGCTGAAGTCTTACCTGCTGGAAAGTAGCTCTGCAGAGAAGGATGCTGGGGTCCTGCTGGACAAGTTATCCATGAGCCAACCATGTGTCATTGTGGCCAAGAAGGCCAATGGCATTCATGGCTGCACTGTCAAAAGCATTGCCAGCAGGTCCAAGGAGGTGATCTTGCCCCTCTACTCAGCCTTGGTGAGGCCTCACATGGAGTACTATGTTCAGTTCTGGGCTCCTCGGTACAAGTGAGACCTGGAACTCCTGGAGCAAGTCCAACAGAGAGCTACAAACATGATTAAAGGGCTGAATCACCTTCCTTCTGAGGAAAGGCTGAGGGAACTGGGCTTGCTTAGCCTGGAGAAGACGAGATTGACAGATACCTTATCAATATATATATATGTATCTGAAGGGAGGTTGTCAAGAGGATGAAGCCAGGTCCTTCTCAGTGATGCCAAGCAACAGGATGCAAGGCAAGAGGCAGAAACTGGAACACAGGAAGTTCTACCTAAACATGAGGAAGAACTTCTTTGCTGGTTGTGGAGTCTCCTTCCTGGAAGATTCAAAAAACCATCTGAACACATTCCTGAGTAATGTTCTCTAAGAGACCCTGCTAGAGCAAGGAGGTTGGGCTAGATGACTTCTGGTGGTCCTTTCCAACCTTAACCATTCTGTGAACTCCATGGATGGTTTCAGCCCTTTCTGCCCTCAGCCTCAGGCCTTTGTCCCTGAGAGCTCTGCTTTTTCTTTCTAAGGTTATTTCTGGGTCAGTAAAGAGGAAGATGTAATCCTTGAGCCTTGTGAGGTAGTCACCTTAATCATCCAACCTTCTTCTGGCAGAAAGCTGCTTACAACAAGCCTATCCTGTGGCAGGGAGAGGGAGGTGGGGAGAGGAAATGGCATGGGGCAGCCTGGATCACAGATCTGGAAATAGGTGCTGGAAATCCCACCCTTCTGACATGGAACACCCATCCTTAAATCCCTTGGCAGCCTCTGACTTTAAACGTTTATACATGGGGGAATCAAATTACACTGATGTTTTAGCAGCTGGAAATCTGGCTGTAACTGTTTTCAGCTAAATTCTTGTAGGGTTTATTAGTAATAGCTATTAAATTCGGTGCTTCCATCCTTTTGAAATCTTACAGGGTGCTTTTCTTTAAAGACTAACAATTAATAAGTTCCAGCATAATTAAACTATTGTCTTCTTAGATTGAGAAGACACTCTTTAGAAGGATTTATTTTTCTCCATTTCCTTTGATGAGTTTCTAAAAATGTCAGGACACAGAAACTAGTCACCTTCTTTCAGGGTGTTTGAACAACTTCCTCACTCCCTGTGTCTTCAGCACAGTTGGTTGGGCTGAGCTTCATACTCAGACACTTTCTTTATCTGCATTCCTCCTCAATGCACAGCCTGCTTTTTGCTGTGTCTCCTGGCCCATTCCATTCCTGATCGTCTTCTTCCAAGTTCTTTTTCATCCCATCTGCTTTAAGCCTTTGCCAGCTGTGACACAGTCCTCTACCCTGAAAGGTTTCAGAGCCCTTTCCTTGAGTGACAAAGTTGGACCTGTTTGTTTCTCTGTTTATTACATCTGACATACAGCTTTTGTCCTATCCCTGTCAGGTTTTGGAGGCTGGTTCTCTTGACATGTGTACGTAACACGTATATGCAATGTCTGTAAAAGTAGAGCCTTATTTTTTGAGGTTTCGTCCCCTTGCACACCACTTATTTGTAGCAGAGAGTCACCATTCTGTATTCTCTGCACCTTTTGGGCTGGCTCCCTTTGGGTGGTCAAGAACCCTGCATGCTACTGAAACAAGGGCCTTTTTGCTTTTCCTCAGCTGCAAATATCTGCAGTAATGAAAATATGGAGCATAACATGAAGAAAGGGACCTGGCAGTAGGATACATCTTGGAATTGTATCCTTGGGAGAGAAGGATGGGTCTGATGCACAGCTGAACAGAGCCTTTCTTACTACCCAGGTACAGTCAGTCAGGCAGCAAGGCAGCATTCACTGGGAAATGGGTCCAGGTCTGGGTAGGGGCTTAAGAAGTCAGGGGAAGGTTACAAAGCCTCACAGCTGATCCTGTGTAAGACTCACCTCTTGAGTCTCATGCTTCATGTATGACATGTATGACACTTGGGAGAGGTCTGTAAAAACAGGCTGCTTCTTTCAGGTCCCAGATGTAGGTTATAGAGGTGTAAACTGTCCTGTCTACGTGTGTGCTTCTTTCCCTATTTATAACTTTTGACTAGAAGTGCCTTTTTTTTGAAGTTGAGCTGTGCATGCAGAAACATTACCTTGTATCTCCAGGAATGAATAAGACCTCAAGCAACAGGTCAGGTGGTTATGTAGAAATGCAGTGCTATACTTTTTCTGTTTTTTCTGGAAAACTGCAAACCGGGCAAATGTTGACTCTGAGAAGATCAAGAAAATAATTTCTGCTCTTCTTTTGTTGCAGCATGAGGGCAGATCAATGGAGTGAATCAGGAGCTGAATATTTGCCTTGACCCTTAAGAAAACATGATCCCTGGAGTGGAGCGAGATGGTGGTAGAAGATATGCTCTCTTTATCCCCATCCATTCCAAGGGCAAACTGCTGTGGAGGCCAGCCCTGATTTGGTAGTGAGGATGTATTGCAGGTCTCTGTGCATCAGAGCATCACAGTAACTGGCAATGCTGCTCTAGAGATCTAGTAGGAGCATTGAACTAGCTGCTCAACTGAAGCTCTAATTTGCTCATCACTTCTGACTGATATGATTAGCAGTCGAGGCTAATTATGTGCAGGAGTGCTCTCTCTTGCCTTCCTGAATACACACATGAGAATGCTGGTGTTATGATCCTTGGCAATATAAGCTGTTCTTCCTTCTTTCCATCATAGAAAGAAGATAGGAATATTGATAAAATGGAGATAGGGGAATGTTTCAGCATCACGTATCCCCTTTCCTCAACTTTTCTGTGTTCTGCTTTGTGTCTGTTTGTTTCTCCTATTCCTAGATCAAAGAATGGCAGAAATGTTCTCAAGCAATCCTATACACATACACCCTTTATACAAACAGAATTATGCTCTGTGCCAGCCCTTTTTACTGTTCGTGAAGAAATGAGTGGAAGTTACTGGCAAACAGTTATACAATCTCTTTATTTCCTTGTAAGTAAATATGATGCAGTGACCTAAGGAGGAGAAGATAGAGAGGAAAGTTAAACTGAAGTGGTTTGGAACTTCAAGCAAGTCTGAATTTAACTCTGCCTTCCTGCATGCACGTGTGCCAGCTGCTCTTTATCAGGCAGGGAGACAGTCTTACCCAAAAGCTGAACTTCTCTTTTCTTAGTGAGAAGTGAAAATAAGAGTCAACAAGCTTCAGTATACCCTGTAGAACACAAACTATTCAGAAGGAAAAACTAACATGACTAGACTGGTTTTGGGGTTTGACATCTTGTCTCCCTTGCACACACACATTGCAGAAAGTGCATTCAGCTTTGTTGAGCTCGTTGTTTAGGAATGAAATCAAGAATCATTAAGATTGATGTACAGGGAGAATTAGGAGCATATGACTGAAATCCATATAGGCCTGTTTACTGAGTGGTAGCTTGTATGTTGAAGATTGTGTGACTACAGCAATACAAAAAGGTAATGAGGTAAGTTCGTATACAATGAACCCCATGAAGCCAGTGATTTCCATAGAAGGGATAAAGCTGAGCTCCATACATATTTAGCTATATTTGAACTGCATTGCCATCTGAGACATTTTCAGCACTAGCTGGGCTGGGGTACTGAGTAGAGGTGCAAGAAATCCACAATTTATGAATCTAGGAATCTCACAAACCAGTAAGGTCCTAAGTCCCTCAGGACTTTATATCTGAGTGAGTGCTTGCCTTGTTAACCACAACAGCACAACAGGTTGCCAGAAAAAATCGTGGAGTTTGTGGGATTTCCACCCTCATTTGTTAAGGTCAGCAAGTTCACTGAATGTGGGTTTTTACTTTTTAAAGCATGCAGCCTTACAGAGATGAACATGTGAACCTGTAGTTGCATATGGAAAAGAAGAGCAGGTCCATTGAGTGGGTTTGTTTGTGTGTTTTTATTTTTTGTGTGTTTTGTTGTTGTTGTTGGGGGGTTGTTGGTTTGGTTTTGGTTTTTTTTGTTTGGGTTTTTTTTAAGTTTGTTTGGATTTTTTGTTTCTTTTGAGGTTGAGTTTTTTGTATTTTATTTTCATTTGTGCAGAAGTTGAAATGGGAAGGAAATATGTGTGCATGAAGTTGTCCAGTACTTTAGGCTTTGTTTGTGAACAAAACACCTTTCAGGTCTACTTTCTCTTAGCATGTTAGGAACAATAGCAAATAGCATAGTTTTCAGAAAGTTTCAACAGTGGAAGGTTGTTCCTTGCCTTTTAATCAGCATTGCTCTTCCATTTTTCAAATTGCCTTAAGACTCGTGGTCAAAAGAGATCTGAGTGGATGTAAAAGTAAGTCTAAGGGTTTTTCTGTTTGATCTTGGACTGTACTACCTTACTGCAGTTGAAACTTGGACTTCTTATAGCTATTTTCTCTGATAGGGACTAAAAAAAAGTGTCAGGAAAGTTTAAATACCACTGCCTTTTTCAGGCAATATATTTCAAAATCCATGTTAAGATTTTTTTTCTACCTGCTTCTTGGCAATAATTTCCCAATTCAGTTATATGGTACAGCTGTAAAGAGAAAAAAATTGCATTTTTTCCCCCTTCTGCTGTTGACAACATTTAACTTGACAGGAGGCTGCATATTGCCAGAGTCCTCCCACTCCAGTCCTGTCCTCCAGGGACTCTGCAAACAGCTTTGGAATATGCCAAGACCTTTGGGACACCCACACCATCGGAGAGAATAAAAGGATCAGCAGTTTGGTAGCTTTTTTGTATTGGCTTTCTGACACTGCTATTAAGAAGCATCAGGGATATATTGTCACTGTTCTATTTGTGGCCATCTGTAGCCTCACAAAGTCGGGGTTTTTCTCTCTCTTTGTTTTTTTTCCCCCTGTGGATGCTTACCTGCAGATAGATTCAAGACAGGGCAGTGGTCACAGGGAGATTTTTCACTTTCTGATATACCATCATCACCAATTATTTTTCAATTCCAAACACAAACAGCTAACATTGTAGAAAATATGCACTATAATATTATCAGTCATGATGTATGATGTGTCTGATAGTCTTAAGTAAAGTTTGCCTATGCAACCTACATTTTAAATAACAATGGTTTTTCCATTTGAATCCTTCTGCTTTAAAATGTGAATGGACCTGAGTGTCACATGTTGAGAATTTTGTATATTCACTTGTATCTCTGACTGCTTTGCTGAACCATTTGCCTTATGACTTATTCCTTCAGTCTTACACTGGAGAGATCATGTGCATCACTGGCCATAGTAACTGCTGATAATTCCAAAGCAATTGATAATTGGTACTATTTTAGAATTACTGCATATTTAGGTTTCTTTACAAGATACATTTTATGGCTTTGCAACTTGTTCCAAGTTGTTCAGTCACTGTTTCAGGTAAGTATAAAACGTTAATGGGTGATTTTGCCTGCTCATTTGCAGAAGTATACATAATTAAATAAAGCACAAGACACTGGAAAAAGTAGGCTGATGCTGTAAATTGTGTGCTTTAGTGCTTGCTTGGTCTATAAAATTTTATTATGGCATGTAGGTAAACTTTGCATTTAAAAATTGAGTTCTGGGTAATATGAAAGTTATATTTTTTTTTTACTACATGTATAATTCTTATCTAGTATCTGTCAGCACATTCTTACATTTTCGTGTCTGAGTGCTTTCATATGTAGTTTTATTAAGTTAAGTTTCCTACAGTTTGTAAGCTGAAGTTGCTAGATTATAAATCTTATTGACTTCTGGTGCTGACTTCTTTCAAGAGATCAAAGAATACAAAGTTTGCTTTTTATTTTCATTTCACATGGCTAGAGTTGACAATTTTCATATTAAACCCCAGTTACTGCTCTTGGCTTAACAGTACAGGGAGAAAAAAAGAAGCAGGAAAAGGGCAAAGTGCTGTTTGATACTTTGGAAATGCAGCATAATGAAATGGTGAAATGTTATGGTGACAAAAGTTAATTAGCTGTGACATAAGAGAAAACAAATCATGCCATTTATTTTTAGGAAGAAGCCTCCCACAGAGAACTGCAGAGTACCTTGCAGGGAGAAGCAGACTAGAGAGTGCCTTTTAGATATTCTCATCAAGCAACAAAGCAAGAAAGTATCTTTAGAAACTGAGTTGTTTATTATTGCCGTTGTTATTAACACCACCACCCACGAAGAAGAGTCAGTTGCTCCCACAGCAGCTAGTGCAGAACAGATACATAACGGAGTGGGAATCTTAAGAAAACTAGGGATGTAAGCAGCTGCTTTTGCAGGTTAGCTGTTCTGAAGAGGATATAAGGCATGTTTTACATGAGTAAAATGAGTAAAATGTTAAAACGAGACAGGAATGTGAGAATAAGGTACAGACTCAAAGAGAGAAAGAATGATGGGAAAAACAAAGGTAAAAGAAATCCAATAAAGAACCATTTAGAAAGAGCAAGGGTAGACTGAGTTGGAAATTAGTATAAATGGGAAAGAGCTTTCTTTTTGCACTTTCTTTTTTTCTGAAAGAGTATTTTGTTAACTCTCAGTTTCCCATATATTAGTCTGAATTAACAGATGTCCTGATTCTCTGGATGTAGTCCCATTTTGCACAGCATCGAGCTACAGGATGCAAAATGCCCTGCTGTGTCTTCTACATGATCAGCAAGAATAATAGCTAAAGTACTGAAATGGGATTTGTTGTCTTTATCTAGATCATATGGTTATAATTAGTCCATCACAGGCAGCTGTGTTCAAATATATGTTCACAAATATAGCTATACCTATAGACCTGCGTATAAGTGTGCATGTATTTAGTTATACCAAATGTCACAAGCCAGGGAAGAGTCAGCAAATGATAAATGCTGAACAGCAAAAACAGACAAAAAGATTTTCCTTACATTGTAGTGTTGCATCCAGATTGCCCTTCCCTGTTCTTGTCATACTTTTCCTACATCAGTTCACACAGTTTCCATATTCATAGGTAGGAAGAGACTGGAAATAGCACTTGACTTTTCATAAGGAGATACCCAGAAAGGAGTTGGTGGCAGCAGGCTTTTGTCTAGTAGGAATGCTTTTTGCTGGGGAACACCCAGTTGGATGTGGCAGTCATGTGAGATGGACAGCTCTTGTAGGTACCAGAATCATGGCATGGGTTTAGCCAGAGTTCACCTGAAATTGAGCCTCTGCCTATTTAGATATTGTGGATCTGATTGTGCATAGATTCTGTTCAATGTTTGGACTCTGGGGAATAGTCCATGGCTGTTGCTGGACCAGGCAAGGGTTGAATGAGTCAACACTAGGCCTGCCTGAAGTATTGCAAGTCCTGTGGAAACCAGAAATGTTTAATAGTACATGAGTACACTATTCCATTCCATGTTTGGTGGCAAGATGGTCCCTTACGATAATTAGTACAGTGCTTGTTTAAAAACCATCCTTTCTAGCTCAGCCAGAGGCAACTTATGCATGAGTAGGCCGCTTGAAATCCAGTAGAGGGCAATGCTGTATTGCACCTATACAGATATCACAGATGAGTCTACCTCAAGGCCCTTTGAATTATCTTCCCTAATGAGAAATCATGCATTTAATTCATGATAGATTGTACTGATTATAGTAACCTTGTGGTTGGGGTTTTGCAATAGAATCCCGGAGTGTTTCTGGGGAACACTCCCACTGGTGGTGGATGTGTCGGTGATACAAGAATGGATTAGTTGCATTTAATGTTCGAGCTGTGCAGAAATAAAAGTCGTGACTTTTCATAACTTTCCACTAAAACTACCAAGACTTAACCATCCCCACCTTTCCTTCTTTCCTTCCTCTACCCTTTTCCAGTACTCACCTATTAACTTCTTTAGCTGCTGTAGTTTTACTAAGGCTTCTTTCCCCCCATCATTTCTTGCAAATTTACAAAAACAACAAATGACAAAAGTCAATAGTTAAAACTGACCACATTCTTCGGAGACTCGTTGAACCTGAAGTAATGTTAATTTTGACAACCAGGCATACCACAATGCTGTTCTGGCCTTTAAACATCTGTGAAGAAATTAGAAACGAAGTATCTATGGGAAGTACCTTTTAGAGTTGCAAATGTATTCAGCTACTTCCTCATGAAGAATATAGAACACACTGGAGATCTTAACAAGGTCTAGTGCTCTAGTTTGACTTTTAGACACAGGTTTATATGACTGATTTCATTTGAGGTCTATTGCCCTCTTCTTGTCTCAGTACTCATCTGTGTGTAATTCTGGTGTAGCTGAAGAATCCAGAGCCTTCAGGACCTCTTCGCTCTGACAAGGGCACAGAGAGGAGCCCATAAAACTGTTCTTTCAGCCACATCCCAGTTCTCCTTTGTCACCACTGTGGTAACTCACAGTAGCAGTGCAGTCCCTGGCAGGCTGCTTTTGCCATGCTGTTCTCTGAATCCCTCGACCAGCAATAGCAGTAAAGGGTTTCAGCTGAATTTATGAGAAGAGACACAAAGTGTTCCCAAGGGATTCTGTCTGGATTAGAAGCACTTCTTTGAGAAACCTTCTGTACTTTACCTGTCCTCCCATGTTGCATTACTAGGTTGCCAGGTTGCATATGCTCTCTATAGCAGCATATAGAATCACTCACAGGAGCAAACAGAGAAGGACTTCACTTTAGAAGTCCTAAATACACATGTAGTTTTATCAAACTTTTTTGTTTTATTTCTGTTCCTACTTCCAAAACAAGTCAGCAGTGACTTCCACATCTTTCAAGTCAATTTGTCTTAGGGAACCAGCTACCCTTATTAGGATGCAGGGCAGAGTTTCCATTTTCTGTGGTTTGCATATCTGATTATAATTGCAGAGAGCAAAGGAGACGAGAGTGGATGAGAATGTACTTCACTGGTGCTTGTCTCTAGGACAGTGAGGATGGCATGATATTGATGGAGGATATATTGGAAGGGAAGGAATACAAATACAGTGTAAAGCCTTAATAATCTGATTTGTGGGTGATATACCTTTTTGCATTTAAATGTTCATTTCTAGAGGCTGCCACTGTAACTACCGCAGAGTCCAACTTACACAAAGAGAACTTGCTGCAAAAAAGCAAACAGAAGCCATCCTTGTTGTGTCTGCAGCACTGCAAAAAGACTTTCAGCCTAAGGCCAATAAATTGCTATGGTTAATGACTTTTACACCTTCATTGTAAATAAAAAAATCAAGAACAAGTTAAATACTAAGAGGTTTATGACAGTGGGTACTTGAGGGAGGTAGCTGTAAACCTTTTCAGTGGCACACCCCAAAATCTAGGTTTTACAACTAATCTCTGGGCAGACTATTTTTCTTAATCGATTTTTATAGCAATTCAGTTACTTATATTCAAAGTCTGGAGCTGGTCACCTAGCTAATTTGGAGTGTGTCTCTGGTGTCCTTAGCTATACAGACTGCCTGCTGCTTTCTAGGAGGACTGATATGCCTAGATCAAGGCTGTAAAGCCCATGCCGTACAAATAAGCAACTTGAGCTGCCTCCTCAGTAGGCACCAAGTCGGAGGGCAGGTATGAGTTGTGTCACAGGAGGAAGAGCTGCCTCAAGTGCTGTCACCGCTCAGTACCTAACCCAATGGGAGCCTCAAGGTGATTTTGGATATTAGACATTTCCTTCTAAAATTCTAGCCTCAAAAATAAGTATTAAAAATGGATAAGAAAATGAAATCTAATTGTGCTGTAAATAATAGGCATATACATGCAAAGAAGGATGAAGGCAAAAGACTGCTGTCACATTCGTCTTCTAGCAAGAAGCACAGCCTCCAAGCGTTGTTTATAAAACAAGCCTCGAAATCCAGCTTTTCTTGAGTCTTTAAGAGTGCAAATATAACTTGCAGCCAACAAAATTCCATTGTCTCTGCTCTGTGGTAAAGTAAGTGCTTCAATTATAATTTTTTTTTAAGGACATTCGAACTGGATCTCTGAATACCAAGTCCCAGCTGAGCATGAATTCAAATGACTGAGGCCTAAGCCCTTGATAATAAGGGTTTATTAAGGAAGCTCTAACAGCGCTGAACTGGAGGGGGCTGAATGGCCAAACTGAAATAATGGAATGCTTGTGGCAACCAGAAAATGATTGTTTATTGGCATAATCCCAGGATAAACTTTTGCCAAGAGCACACAGTCTTTCTTTGCTGATTTCTTCGTATGGGGAAATACAGTACTGAATTTCTGCACGTAATAGCAATGCAGAAGATTGGGGGGAGGAGAAGTGGTGCTTTGCATGAGGAAGAGAAAAAAAATGTACATCCCAAAGAGGGTAAACAGTGGGATCCCTAGAGCTCCACTCATCAGGAGACTCTAAAGAGACCACCTGGGTTTCAACTTTAGGAATATGGTCTGAAAAGCATGGTTTTAGCTACGGAGGCCTCTCACTTGAACCTCTAAGTATCCCTGAGTGCAGCATGCAGGGAATGGAAAAATTTGGAACTTTGTTCTAAAAATCCTGCCTTTATGGTGGTCGAAGTGCTTACAAGCAGTTTCTTTCACATGTGAAAAAAGAGGATTGTCTTACAAGTCTGCTGAGAGATGTTCTCAAGAAGATTCTGTTGAATCACACTTGGCAAATATTTTATTCACTGACAAATGTAGTTTTGAGGTTTAGCTATACATAACCACAGGTTAAGTTAAAAAGTTTACAGAGTTGCTTCTGCTCATGCAAGGACAAAGAGAGCAATGAGACTACTCTATCTTGTACTGCCTTGCCCTTATCTAATAGTCTTTTGCATAGGAAAATTAGTGAGGGAGTCCCTTCTCTGTTGGGTTGAAGAAGTTTGTCTTTTCAGCCTGAAGCTTGCATATCTGAATGCTTGTAAATGTGGTACTACAAGACACTTTTTAGATGTAGTTTCTCTACATCTCCTGTGGAAGCTAATCATTTGGTATAAAAACCTTAAATATTCGCCAGGGCATAATAAGCCCACCTTTCAGTAGAGGTCCTTTGAGGCCATTAGAAGTGTCTGTAGTATGAGATAAATTCTCTGTATGAGGTATTGAAATGTCTGCCTGAGAAATCTTTGAGATGTTGCTAGGGCTATCTTGAGGAGTAGGAAACACTAATTAATATCTCAGCTATCAATCACAGACAGGAACTGAAGACATATCCAAGCTTTAAATTTTGTTTTGAAATCAATACAAAATTCAACAAAAGCATAACCATGGATTGTTTTTCTCTTTCTTTTAATTTCTGGTGGTGAATTAGCTCTAAGCTTGTGTGACTAACTGATTGTTCGAAGTCCCAAAGGGACTCAAAGAGCTTCATCAAGAGCCTGGTTGCTGTGATATAAGGTCCAAAGCTGAAAAACAGTTTGGTTTGGAGGGAAGTGGGAAAATATATTGTCTGGAAATAATCAACCAGTAGATCAACAACAAATCTGAGCTGTTCTCAGCCTGCATTTTTTTTCTTTTTTACTTCTAGTTATTGTTACATATGGATAAATGACATAGATGTAGTTTTTAAAAATTGCCTTATTTAAATGTTAATAAGAACTCAATTTGAATAAAACCTGCCTTCCAGCAGTAGTTCAACATATTTCAGGGCTGTAACGTCCCTTTGGAGGTAAAAATGCCAACCTCTTTCTTCCTAAATGCAATCTTATCTTTCTGGCATCTACTGTCTTATTCTGTGATACTGTGATGATATAGTAGGTCATTAGTATGATTGTTACGATTCTTGCTACACAAGTCTGTGCAGAATCTGGACTTTATTTAGAGGAAAAAAAAGAGAAATAAAAAAAAAAAAGAGCTTTTTATGTTTTGGAGTTTGGAAGGAAAACCCTGAAGGAACTTCCTGGTGTGTGACCTGTTGATTTTTATTTATGTGAAACTTGAGTAAACTAAAAAATATTCCTTCTGTCATATTGTTATTCGCAGCTGACTATTTTTCTCTACATCAAAGATGATGATCTTAAATTCCAACATGTTTATTTTTTTTTTTCTCTTTGAGTATTCAGTTCTCCTGCTACCCCCCAGAGTAACAATGGGTCTGGTTCTCCCTCAGCTGCCAAAGTTCATAGTTGTCTCCCTGGGAATTTCTGTCTCCTACTTGCACAGTGAATACATAGATATCTGACAGATTCAAAATGAAGACCATGGGAACAGTGCAAAATACATGTTTGCCTACCCACATTTTAAGAAGAGTTTCAGTTTTGCATTGCAAGTTTTGCATTACTTTTAAATAGTTAATAGTATAAATAACTCTTCCTTTTATCCCCCTTGTGTTCTTCCTTAATTTTCTCCCAATGCTGGAAGTTTCTCTTTGTTACAGAAACATAGATGGAATAGGATATGTGTCTGGTTTTGGAATAATGTGCCTTTCCTTAGGAACTTTCACCTTCCAGTGCTTTGGTGAGAGCTATATTCCAGTTTGGAGAGAGGACTTTATTTCCTTTTTGTTTAAAAAGAATCTTAGAAGAAATATGTGACCTGAAGCAGCCATAACATGCAGAAAGACTCAGAAGGAGATTCTCTTTAAAAATGTGTATGCAAGGTTAAAGGAATGAAGAGGAGAGGAGACATCATCCAGTATTAGAGAAGATGAGATTTGAAAGGGAGATTGAAAGAACAGGGTAAAACCGTGACCATTAAATTACAGCCAGGATGTCAGTTAACAAGAATTTTTAATTTTAATGGAATTTCTTCATTTTTTCTAATACTTCTCAGCAGATGAAGGCTAATCAGTCATGAAGAACACATTTCTGCCCTCACTGTGTAGATGAAAACAGACTTTTAAAAATTGAATGTATTTTGACCTGTTACATAGCTGGAAGGGAGCTATAGTGCAGTGTCTTTTTAATAGTACTACAGCAGCATGCAGACTTATTCTGTATCTACCAAAGTTTTGCTGCAAGTATGCAGCTCTGTATTGACTTCCAAAATGGAGAGATTTTATGGAATATAGCAAAAGAACTCAGCAGTCTACAAGCCAAAAAGTCAGCTCTGTGGTCTTATGTATTGCACACTGTACAATTTCATCCTCTGCCATCTGCATCAAATAATACAGCTACAACATCCTTAGACTTTTTTTACCTTGGATAGAAATACAAAACTTACTGCAGAAAAGTAACTGTAGCAGGGGTAATTCTAGCTTCCTGGCCATATTTGAAAGTGAATTTTCTGTCTAGGATGTTTTTCTAGTCAGGATGCAAGACTACAATTTTCTGAAAAAAATTCTCTCTCCGTGACACACTTTTTTGGATAATTACAAGCAAGTTGATTTGTGTCTCTAAACCTCTGTTTCTGTCCTGCCAAGTGAAGGTGATTTCACTTTCCTCTCTTCCTCTGACTTTCTTGTTTCTAGGACAATATCCTGTGGATGGAGGCACCACTTTGAGTTGCTGTCACAGAATGTAGCTCTTCACTATCAGTGCCTGACAAAGCTTCACTGCAGCTGTCAAAAGGTGTTGCTTGTTACTAGCACTGTGATCATGGTGAGCATTGATCAGGCTCCCACACCTGAAAAGGAAGAGGCACTGCATCCCAACCCATTTTTTTTGCTACCATTAAATGCCATAATGAATGTCCTTTTGTGAATTCAAGGTAGGGTCCATCCTGAGTAGTTATAATTTGCACTGGAATAAGAGAGGCACTTCTTAAAGGCTCATCTATGTAGGAAAGGCTGAGAAGTACTTGAAAGGAGATTGTGGTGAGGTGGGGGTCAGTTTGTTTTCCCAGGTACCAAGTGACAGGACAAAAGGGAATGGCCTCAAGTCACACTGGGGGTTGTCAAACACTGGAACAGGTTGCCCAGGGAAGTAGTTTGGTCACCATCCCTGGAGGTAATTAAAAGACTGTAGATGTGGTGCTTAGTGATGTCATTTAGTGATGGACTTAGTGTTAGGTTTATGGTTGGGCTCAGTGATTATAAAGGTCTTTTCCAGCCTAAATGATTCTATGATTCTATGAATATCAATTGCAGAAGAAGAGGTCTAGAATCTTTATTTCCTGACTGGTATCCTACTGGAGGGCACATGTGCCCTGGAGATGCCATTTACTTTGTGACTGTCAAAGAGGAGGTAACATGCTACATAAGTGCTGCCCTCTGCTCACTAACTACTTTAGTAGGAGATTTAAAAACACATTGTAGCTTACTCTTACAATGTGGCCAAAACACAAATTTCATTTACACATCAAATTAGTATTGGTTGAATTAATTTTTTCCTCTTTCATTTTTGCATATATGTCCCAATATCCTGAGATTTGTCAGTGGAAGCAAGGAGATACTTTCTTTGGAAAAAAATATAAATGCAGTCCCTCAAAAGATTAATAGAGGGCTTAGGTGAGAGGCCACATGCTTTGAACTTTACTAGGTTTCTGGTTGCACTGCATATTTGGAGTTACATCTGAATAGACAACAAATGAGACAGGGAGTCATAATGAGTAATGGAAATAAAATGGGCTATTTTCTTTAAGGGTAGAGTATCTCCCAGAGTCTGATTGGAGGTAAAAAAAAAAAATAAAGAAGAGGAAAAATAGTTATCAAAGGCAAAGGGATTCTGCTGTGTTTTGCAGCTTTCCTTCAACAATGCACTGAGCCACTGGGACTGTGGCCACCTTGCCCAAAACCTGTAACCATGGAGGCACAAGATCCAGGAAAGCAGAGCAAGCTGCAGCTGATGCTGGATAATGAAATTATCCCCCCTTCACATAATCATTCTTATTATGGGTTTCTCAGTGAAGGAGGCAAGTGCTGTTGTCCTTATTTCATAGATGGAGAAGTGAGCACAGTAACAGATGCTGTGATTTGACTATTGCCATTGAGCTGAAAATGTACTCATTGGGGCAGAGGGAGAAAAAGAAAATGAAAATAGTATGGAGGCATCTGCCTGGCTTGTACAGTACAGCTGTTCATTATGAAAATCATGTCACAGCTTAAACAGCTCTCAAATCATGATGCATTCACAAAGATGGTAAGACCACAGGGGCTGTGGTGTATATCTGCACACAGTTTTTGTCCTCGTAGTAATAGTAACAATCTTTGGCTGTGGATCTAATTAGAAAAATAGTTATGTTCATTGATTACTCCTTTTTTTTCCCTGGTTGTGATCCCACAGGACTGTGTTACAACCGCTGCAGTCAAGAAAATGAGGCTTCCTAAATTTATTCTATTTCAATAAGTGAATTTATAATAGTGAAGAAAACTTTGTCTTGACCAGGCAGGAACAATAAGAGACTCTTTTCTGCACTCTGTTTAGCAAGTGGATGGGAATATGCCACTCCTTACTAACATTTTCAGAAGGTACTCAGATTAATCTCTGGTAGATGAAAACACATTAGCTAGCCAGGTAGATGCCTCTTGTACTCCTTATACCAGAAGACTCTGTTTTACAGTGTTTATTTGTCCTTTTCTAGTCCTGTAGTGTCAGGGTAGCTGAGTAGTAGAGATCTGATCAGTTGTCAGAGGCACTACAAAACCATGGAAAAATACTTTGTGTTTTACAGTAATCTTAGGCAACTAGAAGGTAATTAAGTAGAGCAAAGACACCAGCCAGTTTGGAGTGGGAAAGGTGGCAGAAAGAGGAAATGTGATAAGAAGTCATTTTCCCCTAGAGAGGTAAGCTTTTTCCCTATGCCATTATCAAATAATTATATCGTTTGCACATTTTGAAGAGCAGAGCTGAAAGAGAATAGAAAGAGAGGATTTACCAGTAGTTGTGGCAACTCGTAACAACAGGTGGATTCTCCAGGAGATGCATTGGTGCAGATGCAGAGTTGAGCCAGCAGCTTGGCCTCACTGTCACTGAAATGAGAATAATTGAAAAGAATGGAGGTGAGTCTCCTGTGGTCTTCCTGGTGATCAGATCCAGGACTGTTTAATCTTATCTTTAGTTCTGAAGAAATGAAAGTGGAAAGAAACCCAGTATGACTTTGGCAATAGCAACATAGCAGCTGTACTTGTGGGAAGAGCAGGAAGGGAATAAAATTACTGTAACAGAAGTAACATAAAATGTCTTTTTCAGTTATGATCTAGAAATACAGAAAAATGAAATATCAGTTAGTTTGGGTTTTTTTAAATTTGTTTGTTTTCTTTAGCCTCTCAGCTAGAGCAGTGGGAACGGAAGGTTAACAGAAGAGGTAGTTGCATTGAGAGCCTTGACTTGCTCAGACTCACGATGAGCAAAAGAGAGGAAGAAAATCTGTGCATTGTGGACGAGAGCAAAACAAGAGCTGAGGGAAGAAGGAAAAAGACTGATTTCAACCTAAAAGTTTATTTCAACAGTGTCATTTCAAAGAGAAATGTTGAAGGCCAAGGCTAAGAAAATTATTTCTGTACTCTGTCTGGGGACCAACAGAGAAAATAACAATTTAAATTTAATAAATACAGTGCTTCTTTTGAAAGGACAGCATGGTTTTTCACCATTTTATTGACATGCTTAATTTCTAAACATCAGCTTATGATACTGAATTTTTTTCTTTTCTAAAAATATTAGGTGTCTTTCCTAGGCTTTATGAAAATAAAATAATTTTTGTAAAATCTTGAGTTGGAAATTTGCAGAAAAGAGAAGCATTTTTTTTTGTAGTGTTTTGGCCGTCTTTATTAGATTTTGAGTTACCTGGCCTTTTAAGTATCCATACTGCCCATTCTGTCTGCATTTGTTTGCACTGACCATTTTCTTGAGTCTCAAATCTATCTAAATTATTCTCAGGACTAAAAGGTAGAATTCATGTACCCAGGGGTACCTGTTGTCAACTTGAGCTATTAATTTATGTCTGGGGAGCTAAAAATATAAAATATACACAGCATGTGTGTTTGCCTTAGCTTGGTGTGAGAGAGAAACATGCAATCAACTATGCAAATATCAAAGGCTAGGGAAACTGTTATTCACAACTTAACTAATTACTTGAGCTTATTTATTTCAACAAAGCAAGGTGGGGCATGTTAATTGGTCACTGTTTTTTCCTTTTTGTTGTTTACATGTTCATAATTTTCTTCGGTCACGCAACTCTTAGTTCCCTGCTTGTTTTTATGGCATTGGCATAACTTGCTGGCCTCTGGTCATTTTTGTGGCCTTTAATGATGTCCATGGTGAAAAGAGAACATAAACTTGACTGTATTTTGAAAAATGTAGTTACTGAGCTGCACATTGCAATTTTTGAAGTGAAGTGTTTGACTTGGGCTTATCAGAAAGGTCCTGCTGTGATTTTTTTTCCTTTTCAGCTGTTTGCTTCAGGCCTGTTATTATGGGTACCCTGTGCAGTAGCCAAGCATAAATGCTTGTTTAAAAAAATTAAGTTTGCCAAGTATAATATCAGCCTGTTAGGGTTTTCTAGCTTCCTCTTGGCTGATCTACAGCAATAGATAGTTATATTCAGCTTTATTTTTTTAAAAATTTACCGCTATACTGCTGAATAATTTGCTGCTTACCCAACTCCCTCCAGTACTGTTTCACCTGGGAAGCAATTGCCTCTTCCCTATCAGCCACTGCTTGCCAGCTTCCCCTCTCCTGCATGGAGGGAAAGCTTCAGTGTGGAGTGACTCCTCTCTTCCCCCAACATGGAAGCAAAGGAGAGAATGGAGGAAAAGAAAAACTGAAAAGCAGCTGTTAGTTGAAACTCCCTGATTCTCTGTCATTTTGCCAGACAGATCAGCATGCCAGATGCTCTGTGTTGCACATGTTGGAACATTGACCTGGAGGCTGGTGCTGAGATGACAGCCCTGCTCCACAGTCATCCTCCTTTGGCTGAAATGCAGGGATCTTTTTTTTCAGTGAAGATGAGGTTTCCTACACTTCTTTGAACTAACTTGTTAGCACACAGACTCAGAATGCTGGTGTCTGCTGTTTGGTGTTGCTGATGCAGCTCCCAGAATTTCTTGACTATATCACAAAAGAATATTGATCCCAGACAGGGAAGTAAAAGGAGTGAAAGAAATGAACACACAGATTTTGCTTTGTGCAGGACTGCAATAGCTACAGGTCTCTCAATTAATTTGGGGTTTTTTAGGCACACTGATCAACCGATCCACCTACTCCCTCCCACCCCCTACACTCTCACCCCCCACCCAAGAGTAAAATATCATTTCATTACTTAATTGAACCAAAGAAGACTTCATATTTCAACATTATTCTAGTAGATTTTCTTTAATAAAATTATTCTGAAGCATAATCATGTTAGAAATGAGATTAATGCATGGATTTTCAGCCAGAGATAGTATCATTTGATTGAGCAATCAGTTGTTATAATTAAAAGGTTATTCTTTCCTTAAACCCTGGCTTACTTTTAGGCTGAGACCACTAAGACTATAGTAGCAGTTCTGTTTGCAATGAACACAACATTTATTTGGTCCATTAAGGTGCAACTAAATGATGACGAGCAAGTTAGCTTAAGGCTTTGTGCTGTGAGGACAGTTCAAGGATCTTTACCCATAAGGAGGTATACAGAGAAAAGTATGTGATATCTGTGTCTACTTAACAGTACTTGGGAAGGAAAAATATGATGAATAAAGATTTAGCATTAAAGAATGAAACTACATTACCTTGCAGGGTGGCCAAGACAAAGACATAAATTACTGCTGTTGAAAATTGCAGTAGTCAGGGTAGAAAGCAGTTAAGGAAAAGTTGGTATCTGAAAGACATTTGAGTGAGATCAGAGAGAAGTATCAGGTGCAGGTGGCCTGGGCAATTAATTAGAAAAGCTGGAAAGAGGTGTAGTACCTTCAAGTGGATATTATTGGGTTCAAATGGATATTATTGGGTTAACTCACACTCAGTCTGTAATGGTAATTGTGACCAGCAGACAGGACTTGAAGGTCTGGAAAAGATAGAAACCACAGTACAAGTCATGTAGCTGTAATGGAAATTAATGATCCACTGTAAATAGATAAGAACTACTGGTATGTGTAAGAGAAGATTCATATACTCAAAACTACTTTGCAGGAGTATGGAAAAATATCTACTGGTTTTGTGTCAGCTCAAAATTGGATGTGAGTTTAGTTGGAAGCCCTTGTGGTGTTTGTTAGACATGAGAAAAATATAAGGACATCTCTCATTATACAAGAGTTTTTCTTTCCAAATTCAGATTAGAAGGTAAACACTGCTGATAATAATAGGGGCTAATTATTTGTGCATGTGATTTCTTCACTACCTACCATAGGACTATAAAAAGTTGATACTATTTTAGAATTTAGTTCAGTATGACCTTACAGCTCATCCTTAAAAATAACCACTAGTATCAAGTGTTAGCCAGATAATTTGGTTTATATTGCATAGGATCATGAATATAAATCTAATTAAAGTTTTTAATTTTAATTTTGATTTTTAATAAATTAAGTAAACTGGTGATGCGTGTTGGACTATTGTGAGATTTTTAGCAAAGGATTGTTTCAAATCTCTTTGTATCAAAATAAAAACTTGCTAGTTATGCTCATAGCATCTGTTTTCTAGAGAAAACTGTTTCTATCTCTGAGTACAGTAAAAATGGCACTTGACATTTCAGACTCATTAAGACTGTTAAAACCAAGCACCAAATACTTCCTGCTATTTTACAACAGGAGCATAGCAAATACAATCTTAATATTTAAGAAGAGGGAAAGAAACAGACCCAGGTACGTGCAGACATGTTCATCTTCCTTCAATGAACTGTAAAACAGAACACATTTTGAATAAGAGAATAATTTAAGAAGTGGAGGTAAATGTTAAGTTTCATTAAATACAGCATGTGTTTACTGAAAGGAGACTGATCTCCCAAATGAGCTCATTTAAAAATTGATTTTATAGATGTGACTAATCTGGGACTAATCAAACTGTAATTTATTAAAGTATTTGTTGTGGGACTTGATGAGAAATTATTCCTTCAAGCAAGAAAAAAAGGATTAATGCAAAAGGTAGTTCTAAAATGGGTAAGGAGCTTAAAGAGGACTCAAAATGAGCAGTGTTGTAAAGAGAAATAATGGGCTCTAGAAATCTTCAGTCTGCCTTCAGTATGCATTTTATTTATTCATGAACATGGGATTGTATTGGATTTGTGTGGTGGGGTTTTGGTAGCAGAGGAGGAGCTACAGGGGTGGCTCCTGTGTGAAGCTGCTAGAAGCTTCTCTGGCTCCAAGACAGATGCAGTGCTGGCTAAGGCCAAGGCAGTCAGCAGCGGTGGTAGATAACATATTTAAGAAAGGAAATTAGAAAAAAAATGCTGAAAAACTTTAGAGTAGAGAGGAGTGGGATGTGGGAAAAACAACTCTGCAGGTCAGTGAAGAAGGAGGGGGAGGAGATCCTCCATTGGAGTTCATGGAGGACTGGCTCCTGTGGGAGGGCCCCCCTGCTGGAGAATAGTATGAGGAGCACGCCCTCTGAGGAGGAGGGAGCAGCAGAAAAAACATGTGATGAACTAATCACAACCCCCATTCCCTATCTGTCATTCCCTTTGCTGCGGGAGGGAGGAGGTAGAGAAATTAGGAGTAAAGTTGAGCCTGGGAAGAAGAGAGGGCTGGGGGAAAAGTGGTTTTAGGATTTGGTTTTATTTCTCATTATTCTACTCTGATTTGATTGGTGACAAATTAAGTTGATTTCCCCCCCCCATGTTGAGTCTGTTTTACCCATGACCATAATTGGTGAGTGATCTCCCCCTGTCATGCCTTTTGTCTTATTTTCTCCTCACCATCCCACCTGGGGGAAAGGAATGAGCAAGCAGCCATGTGGTGCTTTGTTGCTGGCTGTGATTAAACCACAACAAGGATGAAAATGATAGTGTACTAGAAGATGAAGCTGGGAGTCATAGTTATTCTCAAAATACTCTTTATGGGCAAAAAGGAACCATATGTGTCTATATAAAGTAAAAAAAGCCATAAAATACTGTTTAAGTAATTGAAAATTCAATAGTCCAAGAACGATTATTAATGTAGATGTAATGATTACAGAAAAAATAATATGTCTGTGCAGATGTTATAATAATAATAATAATAACAATACCACTACCACCACAGTTAAAGTTGCTATGCATACACTTCGATTTGACTGCTTTTCCTAATGTTATGCTTACTCTTCTGCTGGTCCTCTTGGCCCTAAGGTTGGTGCTTTCATTATGGTGTAGTTGGTGAGGATGGCTATGATGATTTGTCATCACTTAGGGTCCTCAGCCAGGAGGATGTTCATGTTAATGGTTTCCTCTTCCTCACTTTAATATCAGCTTGGGCTTGGTTTCATGTGTTTACTAAGATACTTTCATGGTCTGCAGCTCAATATTATATCCAAACTTACTATATATGGTGCCTTTTAGGTGTGTTGGAAACTATTTCTGTGTTCTCTTTCTTACTCCTAAATCCAGTTTTGTCCAGCTCCAGCTCTTCATTTCTTTAGCTGCCCATGGGTGAGGTGTTTATAGCTGGGGGTGTCTCCATTGTCAAGCCTCTTCCATAGCTGTACCCTCTACACCACATTCTGTGTCTCCCCTTCTCAAGACTTTTGCTAAATTACCAGTCCTGTATTTCTCTATAGTAAATTATTATTATAGAGTTGTAAAACCTAGGTGGCAAAGAAAGGTAAATCAGATTAGCCATAGCTAGCTGATCAATTAGAAAAACTGCTGTTGCAGCTAAACCAAGTGTGACAAAGCTGCTTGCAAACTCACTACAAAGCCCATGGCCTGCCATGAGTGATGGCAATGCATATAGTATTGCGATACATGCAGTGTACTAGAAGAGCTGGATGGTATGGATGGGTTAAATCATGTGAGAAGACCTGATAGTTCAGAGTGGGAGATATGGACTAGTAATAAAATTCTTGCTTCTATAATCTAGAAATTTGCCAATTGCTTTGGAAAGAACAGATGAAAGGAAGGGCTTGTGAGCAATAGTTATTAACAGCAAAAATGCCAACTACAAAAGGCGTATAGAATCTAGGACGTGCTGCATATGCTAGCTTCAGTCAAGCAAAGAAAAATAAACACTTGCTCACTGGTAAAGCTTCATCTGAAATTGTCTAGTCTGTTCTGCATGCTTGTGTTCAGGAAAAACTTGTTCATATGTGAGAAATGGAGAACCTGTGTATGAGTTAATTGCATGAGTGCAGACCAGTGAGCATGACTTACACTGAAATCCAAAAGTCTAAGGAGCACAGGATGAACACACTTGGGCCTTGTTGAGGCTGCTGACTAGGATGTGAAGGAAGCAAGCTGCATTGCAGAGTTTGAGGTTAGAAGAAGTGAACTTTCTCTTGGGCTGTAAGACAAAGCCTGGCACTACATCAAAGTGTCTGTAGCATTTCTGGACCCAAATGGAATACATACCACTGTGCTATGCTATGTAGATACTGGTCTGAGTCTCTGGTGGAGCTGGGATTTGTGTGCTGCAGTTCGTAGAATAGGTGTTTCCTAAAGGAGCTGGTACACTTAGTCAGGTGAACTGTACTTATCACAGCATATGCATGATTTAAAGATCAAGTTCAGAGGAGATAAGTGTAATTGTAGGATCAGGTAAAGGGCAATGAGGGATTTGGAGTGGGAGGCTCAAGCTCTACTCTAAAGGTCCTTTAAACTGATGCCATAGTGTGACTTCTGCCTGACTCTCTGGTGCTCAACAGGCAGTTGAACCACGGATGCATGATTGATGAACTCATTAATTTTCTGATTGCCTGCCATTTTTTAATTTTCCTTTCATTTTTTTTACTTCCAAGCAGAGGTTGATTGTGAAATCAGCTGTAAGACTGAAGTAATTCCTCTGCCTCAGTTTTGTTGGGAGAAGCCACTTGCTATGGTGTATCTCAACTGGACTTCACTTCTCACCTCATTACACACTTTGTATTTTCCTAACACTCTCTATTATAGTGTTTAACCATCATTAACTACTTCTCTCTTCTCTCCTTCCTGTTTTGATGCCTTTTTTATGATTACGCACTTTTTTTCTGATCTTCTTCCAGCTTACAATGGAAACTCTTCTAAGATCTCTTTCTCTCTCTTTATATTTTCTATTTTCCCAAGTTTCCTGCAGCTCCTCACACCCCAAATATGTCTTTTCTTTCCTTCACGTATCTTTTTATCTTTTACTGGTGGCTGTAAATGACACTGCCATTTGTTTAAATGCTGTTGTCTTGCTCTGTTTAGGAGGTGACACACAGGATTTTAGAAATACTTTTTCTTATAACATGATTTAGTTTTTACTGTTGGTATAGATTGATTGACATCAAAATGTTAATGAGAAGTCCATTTTGCATATCATGAAACATTTGTTTTTTCATTTCTATTAGCAATTTTGGCAGTTCTTTAAACCAAAGGCTGAAATGGAAATGTTATCGTGGAATCTCATGGTAAGGAAAAAATGGTCACCTTCAAACTAGGAACTAAAACTTAAAAAAAACAAACCAAAAAACAAAATCAAAAAGCCCAGCTTTTGCAAAAAGTACAAAGTTATTTTCAGTGGAATATATTATTTTCAAAAACAAGTGCAGTCTGACAAGTTTTTCTCTTCATAAACATTTTTAATGCCCAGATGAAATATTTGCAAGGAAAACTAAAGATTAAACTTAAGTGATTACTGATAGGTGGGATTTTCTGGCCTTCTAAAAAAAAAAATCTAATATTTAATAGGTTCTATACATAGACCATTTGCAATTTTATGGAAGCATCTGCCCTTGCTGAGGTATCACATGCAAAAAAATTATGCAATTTTCTGTTACACCAAGTTCATACTGGTTACATCAAAGTTATGGTGTTGGTGTGATGTAAGTCAAGGCCTCCCTCCATCTATACAACATGACTTTTCATTTTTTGGTAATTAATAGCAAAAGCACTTCAGGAAGCAGCCTGGCTCTCTTTGCCAGAGGGATATAGATAGATAGATAGATATCTGCAGGTTTAGCGTTTGCCTTAGACAACTTGGCAAGTGTTTTGGCTGCAGGGAGATTTGCAATCTTACAAAAACATGCTATATTAAGGCTTTGTGGGGGTTTGTTTATAGGGCTTCTGGAACATTTCAGGCTCCAAAACCCAACTCTTTTCCCCGTCTGTTTTGCTGAAAATAACAGCAATCAGACTTGAATTTGAGTCTTTGTTAACTTAACATAAGACAGCTTGATGATCTTCAGTTAACCATTGCTCCTGGTCACTGCCAGTAGCCTATGGATTAGGTGTGACCCTGGGGTGGGCAGCAAGGATGCAAGTGGGAACTTCAAGCCCAGTGGGGCTGTTCCTTGTCTGCAGTGACATCCTGTGCAGCAAATCCACTGATGCTGCCCCGCTTCAGCTTCTCACACTCCAGACAGCATACTGGAAAGGCTTCTTGTGATTATGGAAGTATTTATCTCTTTCTATATATGTTTCCATGCAACTCCTTAACTCCTTCCTTCAATGAAAGATTCTGGTGGGTCCTTTGGAAGAGAGGAAATGAGAAGATGAATTGTAGTAAAAGTGGGATGTGAGGTGCAGTGCTACTGGTGGTGAAGTTTCTCCAAGAGAAAGGGACGGAAGAGGGAAGTTTAGTGTCTTAACAGTATTATAACTGCATTTGATTAAAAAGAACCAATTTGAAGTAGCTGAATAAAAAGGCAAGTTGCTTTTTTTTTTATCGCTTACTTTATTTCATTTTCTGTAAAACATGAGAGGCTTTAAGTGGAAACATAGCGGAAGAAAGGAAAAAACAAACCCAAGCTCACACAGGACGCTGTGCTCTAGCTCTGGGCTCTGTTTGAGTTCACTGGAAACACTAATTGTCCTTTCTTTATGACAGGAAATTGTACTTTCTTTTGAAGTAAACCAAACTGATGCTAATGACAGTTTTCAGACATTTCAGTGCCAGATCTCTTGCAGTCTTCATATGAACCTTATTTCAGCAAAACTTTTACGTTTTCTTGTCTGGCTTCTAGCATGAGATTAAGGCTGGATACTTAAAGGTCTTTGGATTTGGGATTCCTCTCCTGTTTTCCATATCAATTACAATTATGTTGCTTTTGAGCGAGAGGTTGCCAGCAAAGAATGCAGAGGACTGCCAAATTAACTTCAAATACATTTTGTTCTTTGTTCACAGTGAGGATTATTTCTCCCCTAAGATTGCTGTGTTCAGCAAAATGAAACCAGGTTGCCTCTAAACTCTTTGTAGTCTAGTTGAGTTTTTTAAGGCCATCTTAGTGGCTAGCACATCTCCTCCGAGGTTGGACAAACCTTCCATCGAAGCAGTCTCTAGTCTTGGATACACAGCCACCTCCTAGAGAAATGGGGAATGGGGAGGTTGCTTATTTTTAACATATGTGTTTGTTATGGCATTGCTTTCCAATAAATAATGTCAAAATGAAACTGCAAATTATAGGAAAGTGAGAGGGAAATATGTGTGTAAGCCATTGAGGTTACACAGGTCTGAATGACTTTTGGTATTTGGCTAATAACTGATGTTTCACCACCAAGCAAATGTTTTTAATGCCTTTTTATATTTGAATATTTGCTTCCTAAATCCAGATTTTGAGTTCATTAACATACTATGGATAGCCTGTACCTGTGTGTGCAAGTCCTACCTTTTTACTCATTTTACATTTCAGGCAGTTAGCTTAATTTATAATAGGAAGAGACATTAATTGGAGGGGAAGGAAAAAGTAGGTAGCAACATGCCAATGGCAATTAAAATAATTCATTCCATGTTACCTATGTAAGTTTTCATGAAAGAGGCTCTTCTCAGATGTCAGGTAAGTCTAATGATCCTTGCAAGGTGGACAGTGTAGCATTCCCTGCTTTATATGAATGGGTAAGCTGAAACATAAAGTGTTTATTATGTTTAGTTTCACACAATAAATGACAACCAGAGGTCAGAGAAGAAGAGAGAAGGCCCATCAGGAACCTTGATTCTCTGACAGGTTTCTAGAGGATGAGCAATAATTATGGGCCTATCTGTGACAAAAGTCATCCATAACTTCAGTGATGTAGATGAGGGATTTGGTACACAGGCTGTAAAATAGTTTTTAAAAATCTTTGTATACTCTCTGGAATGAAGATAATTCCCCATTCTGTCAATGGTTAATTATGTTTGACCTGCTTGTGTCTTGTGGCCCTGAAGCAGAGCTTCCCAAAAATGCTGTAGCAACACTTTAGATGGGGCCCCAATTTTTGCAGTCTAACCAAACTTTTCTCCTGTCATTTGTTAATCTCCAGAATGCCACAGCAACAACAGCAACGTCGAATGTTCACAGCTGCCCTCCTGGCGCTTGTTTTCGTTCTGGCAGCTGTGAGTACCACTGAGGCCGGCAAAAAAGAGAAACCAGGTAAAGTCCAGTGTAATTCAGAGTTAATCCCCAAGATGGATTGCACATATGGGAGAATGTCAAAAGTTTCTGGTTTTGTTATGAAATTCAGGTCTTTTGTTAACCTTCTGACATACAGGGCAGGGATTTGTGGCTGTGGCATGTTTTGTGTTAACTAGGAAAACAGAAAGTAGTTTCCATGAAAGCTGGCAGTTTGACAGCTCCAGAGACTAGAGTCCTGAGTTTATCCCAGAGTGGGTACTGCAAGGCAGCTTAAAATTTGCTCTGGGAGTAGATTCATGCTTGACTTAGGAAGAACCAAACAGGAGTGATGAAAGGGCAGTTATCATGTCGCATGTTCAGTGTTGTATATGACAATGCTACGCCAATGCTGTGTGATGTGGAAATCCTCCAACAAAGAATTGAACCAGCTTGCTGCTGCAGATAGATAGCCAGACATCCAGGGGTAATTGCTTTCTGTCAGTGGTGAACTGAGACCTCATTACAGGAGAGACAAGCCTGGGGTTGAAAATTCATATCTATCAAATCCAGTTTTGACATCATTTAAGGAGTGCATCTTTTGGTGTTTTTTTAAGGTTGTCTTATTTACAGGCTACTTACACACCAGTTAATCTAACCTGTGAGTCTATCAGAATGAGTATGCCCATTAAAAAAAAAGGTTTTTCTAACCATTGTGGCTGTATGGAAATATGAGAAAATGTGAACATAAATATACGAGAGCTAGAAGGAAAATAATTATATATTAGGTTATTTAAAGTTACTTGGAATATTTGAGGGTCTTAACTAATCTTTTTTTGTGGACCTTGGATTTGATAACTTTGCTGTCTTTTCTCATCAGACTTATGTTTCAAGATTTATATGAAATCATGATCTTTTGTCTCTGAGCAGCAAACTCACTTATATTAACAACATTTCAAGTACACTTCTCCATGTAGTTTTTAATTTGCCTTTGGAGTTTTCAGCATATTTTGACATAAAGTGTGGCATGTTATACCAAGTGAAAAGTTTGTATCCCATAGCTGTTCTGTAGAGGTGCTCAAATCCTCTGATACACAAAATCAAGACATACATTTATAATCTATAGAGTGGATACTGCTTCAGTTGGAACTGAAAATATTTACATGCCATCAGCTACTAGAGAGAGAAGAGTGTCCTTTCTGAGTGAGCGCTCCTGCATGTTTTGGTTAGTGATCCCTGAGGGTTTCTAGATGATTCCACTTTAGAATATCTAAGTGGACTAGTAGACATGGTAGTAGGACTGAATTTGCATGACCCACCCTGCTCTGGAGTCCTGCCTCTGAAGAAGTATGAAGAGGATGATAGACCTTTTTCTTTTAAAGCAATTGTTTTATGAATGTCCTCCTTATTCATGCTGTGACTGTTTAGTGAACTTTAGGGAAGTTCTCCATAGGCTGTAGGTACTGACTACTTCTGTTGTTTGGGTTTGTTTCTTTGTGTTCATTCAGAGAAAAAGGCGAAGAAATCTGACTGTGGGGAATGGCAGTGGAGCGTCTGTGTGCCCACCAATGGTGACTGTGGCTTGGGGACACGTGAAGGCACTCGCTCTGGAGCTGAGTGCAAACAAACCACCAAGACTCAGAAGTGTAAGATACCTTGCAACTGGAAGAAGCAATTTGGAGGTAGGCATTACTTTCATAAGGGATTTGCTTTGGTTTTTACTTAAGTGTGGAGCAGGAAGACTGTATTTTCAGCTTAGCTCAGCAAATGTGTTGGCGAAGGGTCTACTCCTGTATTTGAAGTTCATCATATAAGGCATCAGAAGGGAGCTTCTTCAGAGCAAAGCAGCTCTTCTACAGAGAGTCCAGATTAACCCTTTTACTGTAAACTCAGTCTTCCAGCAGCAAGCTGAAATCTGTTCTCCTGTGGTGTACAACTCTATTTAAGGCAGCAACGTAGGTGTTGTGTGTTCACTCACAGCTGTGAATCTCCGAGATGGTTACACAGGCTTTACGTGATCCTGTGATTTGCAGCATGAAGTGAGGGTGTCTACCAATGTGTGCAGTTAAAGGAATGAAGACCAATGTATTTTGTCAATATTATTCATTTCAGAAGGTTCATATGCAACAGTTCAGAAAGATATGTCAGATCTGTCCAGGCCAAGATGTCTGTCTAGGACTCAGATCTGATTACTCTTGCAAACTTGCTTTTTTCCTAGCAAACAACTTGTATGGCTTTGACATCATCATCGTGACCTTACCAAGTTAGTCAGTGGTGCAGTTTCAGACTTGACAATTTCATAGTTGCACATACAGTCTTGAAACTATTCAAGGCTTATTTGGTAACCTTTGGAATCACACAAGTGGAGGAACAACCATATAAAATGTGAATGACATTTCCCACTGCTTTTGGGTTTTGTTTGGTTTTTTTAATTTACTTATTGTGTATCTTCCTAGTTGAGTGTATTTTCCTTTATATGACAATAGTGCAATATCCATGCAGAAGCAAGAGGATTAAATTTCAAGTTATTTCATGGAAAAGACTGCAATTATCACTGCAGATCATCTTTATACTTTTCTTGGGACTCTTTTCTTCAGTTATGTGATCCTTTTGTCTATGAGCACAGACTGTCTCTGATATCCTATAAAATTCATAACATCTTTTTTTTTTTCCACACTCAGTCATCCTGTTTTAAAAATTGCCATTTACTTGTTGCAGCGGAATGCAAGTACCAGTTCCAGGCCTGGGGAGAATGTGATTTGAATACTGCCTTGAAGACTCGAACTGGGAACCTAAAGAGAGCCCTTCACAACGCTGACTGCCAGAAGACTGTCACAATCTCAAAGCCCTGTGGGAAGCTTACCAAGCCCAAACCTCAAGGTAAGTTGCATTTCCTGAAAGCTGCAAACTAGTTCATTTAATTCATTGGATTTGTGATGTCCCACATTCTTCAGTGGGAACTCAGTAGTACAGGGGATTGTAATAGAGTCATAGAATCACTTAGGTTGGAGAAGACCTTTAAGATCATTGAGTCCAACCATTAACTCAGCGCTGCCAAAACGACTACTAACCCATAACCCTAAGCACCACATCTACATGCCTTTTAAATACCTTCAGGGATGGTGACCCAACCACCTCCCTGGGCAATCTGTTCCAATGCTCAACAACCTTTTTGGTGAAGAATTTTGTCCTATTACCCAAACTAAACCTTCCCTGACACAACTGGAGGACATTTCCTCTTGTCCTATCAGTTATTACTTGGGAGAAGAAACTGACCCCTACCTCACTACAGCCTCCTTTCAGGTAGTTGTAGAGAAAGATAAGACCTCCTCTGAGCCTTTTTCATAGCCCTTCCTCAGTTCTGCGTTGCTCCTGTCTCTCAGTGTTCAGACTGACAATATTCCTGGGTTGTACTGTCAAGGCAGCCTCACACACAAGAAGTAGGCTGAAGATTAGAGCTCCAGTTTTAACTGTAGACCACCTGTATTGCTACCAGTTTGCTGATGCAACTAAAATTCCAGAGTATGGATACTTTCCACATCTCACCAGTTGATTGGAACAGATCAATAATAGCATGCAAAAATGTCTCTTGGTAAAGGCACCTTTTTATGTATGTTTATTTGGTATTGAATAATGACTAGTTGAAAAAAGGACTGCTTTCTTTCTGGACAGGTAGTGTTGAAGGGGTGCTCTGCTCACTGCACACTGAAATATGTGGATATTCTGCACCCCTGGGGTTGTATATTCTTTATTTGAAGATAGGAGGAAGGAAAGCACAGAATGTGTATGTCTTATCTAAATGTGAGTGACAGTGTAATACCTAGTACACAGAAAGACATATGGCCTGCATTTGTGTTTCCAGGTGTCCCCTAGACAAACTTATTTTCTTTTTAATCATTAAAACCTTTTAATGTACTCTTTTTTTTAGAGTAGTAGATGTTATGTGCATAGGATGTGTTTTATAGTGAGAGCTAAAGATGTGAGATCTTGTTTGAGATACAAAAGTAATGTGCTTTAGGTGGATTATACAAGCCATGCTACCCTGGCATTTGTTTGCTTAAAACCAGCTAGGTAGGTTTAACAAATTCCAGGCTCTGAATACTTGGATAGTTATAAAAATAAACGTGATTAGGAATGACAGGTGAAACTAGGGCAAGCAATTTTCAAATTTTAGGTGGTAGTACACCATTGACCTGAGGAATACGTGCAGGTGCCCTGCTCTGCATGTGAAACCAGAGGCATGTCTATTGATGTTGCAGATGCTTTCCCTGTTTGTGCATGCATCCATCTGCTTTGCAGTCAGCACAGCTGTAACTGGTCTCCCTTTCATACCATCTATGGAGTTATCAGATAAGTGCTGAGTCTAGAACCTATGTAGACAATGTCAGGCTGTGAAGCAGAAAGGATGCAACTAGATTTTCAGAGACCAGCTGACTTGGCTGAGTTGGCAGGAATAAGCATCTTCATTTAGGAATGGAAGTGGCTGGGCAGGAATGCAGGAAGGGCTGTGAGTTGTGTGATTTTATTGTTTATAAATTTGGGAGGAAAGATCTTTTTGTTGGTGGGTTTTTGGAAGAAATTTCCATGCCTAAGTGGCATTTGGGAGTTTATTGAATGAAGCTTCCTATTGTGCTGCCAGAAGGCTGCTGCTGCCTGAGCTACTGGCAGCCTTCTGCCGTGTTCTGCTCCCATTGAGTCGGTATATTCCATCAATGGCTGTCAGAAGAGGGGAGAGGGAGACAAAGCAGAGTGTTGATGCAGTATCATTTTGTGAGAACAATGTTGTTGGGTGGTACAGGGTTGTTTTCAAGTTACAGTTTTAAAGGCAGAGCTTGTAAAATCAGTGGATTGGAGTTAATGTTAACTGATTCTAGACGAGTGAGTTACAGATGAGACTGAAACTCTGATTGGGACAGACTGCAGCAAACATAGTTGTGTGGTTTAATGTAATTAGGAAACCTGACTTATTTGTTTGAAATAATGCAAAAGGAAAAATAACTATAAATGTAGGTTTGTGATCCTAACTGCGAGCAGAAATTCCACTCTCCCAGTTTGTGTTACAAATCTTATGGTATCTTCCTGCATGCCACCTGCTTGTTCATCTGCTCTTGGCATTAGTTGGAGCAGCACACATGGAAGTCACACACTCACAGCCTGCCTGGGTCTTGAACTAAACATGAGAAATCCATATTGGAGATCTGTTGGTATAACTACATGGGAGCTACACCAGACTGTGTGTTGGCAGCAGTAGGAGGAACTAGAGTAAGAAATTAGGTCAAGTGGATTAGTACTGTGTGAAATGTTGTGCCCTTCTGAACTTTATTTCTGAACTAAAAATGTGAGTGCTGACATGTTATCTGGAATAAAAGTATTTGTTTTCTTCCTGAGGTGAAGGAAATTACAGGTTGGAGTTACATCCCCACCTACATCTATATAAAGGAAAAATTAAACAGTATTCAATCTATAATTAGAATAGGACCAAATTTAATTATTTGAAGATGAGAATTGAGACCTAGATTATTGTCTGGGCACTATCTGATGGAGTGACTGTACCAATGGGCAAGGAAGGAGTAATGGATATCATCTATTTGGACTTCTGTAAAACCTTTGACAAGGTACCCCACAACATCTTTCTCTCTATATTGGAGAGTCATGGATTTGATGAGTGAACTGTTTGGTAATGAATTGGTTGGATGGTTGCATCCAGAGGGTAATAATCAATAGGTCAATGTCCAGATGGAGATAGGTGGGAAATTACTGCAAGGAGGTTGGACAAGATGACCTTTAAAGGTCCCTTCCATCCTAAAGCATTCAATAATTCTATGATTCACATGGAAAAGACTGCAGTTACATATTACACTCCCTTTTCACCCATAGCTTCATATTAGTGACTCAAGACTACAAGAGAAAAAGCTGATGATATGTTATTTGGAAGCAGCAGGTGGTTTTGTTTGTTTGTTTGTTTGTTTTTCTGAGACTCAGTATTGTAGAAGGTCTGTATTTATATGCAGCTAGGCCTGCAAATGCTGATCAAGTGCAGTATGTTCCTACTGTTATTGTCTGGAGTAGCAGGGCAGTGGCTCTCTGTCATTTGGAAGATTTAGCAACAGAATAGGAAGTGAGGGGTTTATTGATTGCAGGAATCTGTTCTACCGTTAAATGTTAACTTTTCTGACTGGTGTACGCTCCAAGAGCTGCATTGCTGAGTAGGAACATACAACAACTTTGCTGGTAGGATGAATCCTTTTTCTGTTCTTTTATAGGAATTTGATCTATACTTAACAGAAAGGAAAATTATACCTGCAGAAAAATCCCCAGGGTTATAATTTTGCAGATTTGCTGATCGAGTATATTTTGGTTTTCCAGGAACTTCTGTGAGCTGTGGCAAAACTTCAGCTAAATTAAAGCAGGAGATACTCATTAACCTTGGAAATCAATGCCTTTCTCATAAACTGGTGACCTAAATGTTCTTACAAATTTGTTTTATCACTAGTCAGCATTCATAAAAAAGCCTTAAAATCTTTTTGAAGTATTCTTATTCTTTTGGAAACTGGAAAAAAAATGTTTTCCTTATTAATAGCTCTTCTGTCTCAGTATTTTTAATTCTAAGCAGCTGACTCTAAGTATGGATTGCATTCTGTGACACTTGAACATTTTGGAGCTCACTGCCTGCAAAAGAATTATTAGAGAAACTTTGCTGTATATCTATTTTAAGGGGAAAAGCAGATAATAAATCAGGAATTTGAATTTCTGATGAGTTCTTTTCTCCATAGCTTTGCTGAGGCATTCTGAGATCACAGAATCACAGAATGTCAGGGGTTGGAAGGGACCTTGAAAGATCATCTAGTCCAACCCCCCTGCCAAAGCAGGATTCTTCCCTAACCAGGAATCGAAACCAGGCCCCAGTGGGGAGAGTGCCAAATCCTAACCACTATTGGACAACTGTAGCTTGGTCCTGGGCTGCTGTGCTAAAGTGTAGTTAACACAGGATGAAAACTGTTGTTTTTTCTTGAATATTGTACATTTGGACAGAAAGATTGTCAGCAACGTGACAGTGATATCCCAGACACCATGATTTGTGTATTCAGTACACAGATGAGGTCATGAGAAAGCCATTTACAAAGGCTGGAAAGGACAATTTTAACACAAAATCCCAGCAGAGGCAGCTACCTCTCCTCTAGCACAAACAATTGCATATTCTAATCAGTGTCTGCGAGGCTGGAGATGTTCAAGGTCTCCCTAAACTATCTTGACAGATGTGAAAGACTCAGGCACTTCTGTTGAGTGGCTGCTCTAATGGCCAACTTGCACTGAAGAGCAGAAAACACTTCCGACATGCTCCATCTGGCCTACTTCACAGCCACCCAAACTTGATTGATGGTTGTTCAGGTTCCAGCCAGCCAGAAAGTGAAATAATGGGGTATTGTCAGGAGTCAGGAAACATTTTGCTTTAACTGCTGAGAGAGGAAGAATTTATTTTTATTGAGTTGGGTTACCCAGTAGGCTTTATTTCTTTTTCACTCTTTCCATCACTCTCATTCTTTCTCTCTTTATCCCCATAACTCCTGGACTTTTAGCTATTTATTCTTCTGACTAAGTTAAATAGAATGAGCAGTCTGCTTGCTCTTTCTGCAATATGCCATTCAGTTTTTGAATTATGCTCCTTTCTGTTAAATTTTCTACCTAGCTTATTTAATACTTTTTAATTAAATCTCCCTTCACAACATTTTGTCTGTTTACAGTGTCTCTGATCTGTCAGTTACTTTATTCTGGCATAGCTCAGACTTTGCCACATAGGAAAACAATTCCAACTAAGGTTGGCAAATATTTGCACTGCTTACACCACTGTTGTCTTTAATAATTGGGGGGGTGTCCAAGGCTCAAAATTTCCAATCATGTAGTGTTCAGAAAGGTTTCTCACATGAAGGCAAGACCTACCCAAGTTGTTAATGGCTGTAATCTCTTCTGTATGGTGCAGATGAGGTGTAGCATTTGAGAGTCTAGCAAGGTGTCAGTGTAGTTCAGCACATGGTGTGAGCTGCTGCAGTGGAGGAAAGACTATACTCTGTTTTCAGTATTTTAATGTAATTTGAAGAGGTCTACTTATGTGTTCAGTGCAATATAAATAATCTGCACTACATTGTTTCTTTTATGTAGCAATCTTTACAGGTAGCAATTGGCTAATCCTCCCATCGCTCGTGGGAGCTGAGGAAGTACAATTGAAAGAAAAGTAGTAATTGAAAATCAAAAAGGCTAAGTGGTTTTCCAGGTTTACACAGTATTAGTGGCAGGTCTAGGCACTCATCTAGGAGCTGCTCTCTGTCATGGTCTGACTAGTAGCTGCTGCTTGCTTTTTTCCTAGTCTGCAATTATGATTATCAGAATGTGATGATTTACTCCAAGGTGGGTGCTCTTTAACTGGGGTCTTTGGTTGTGACGTTAGTAGTCTCAGTAGTCTTAACCCAATGTTTGACATTGGCTTACCTTGTGTTTTCTCTAGGGAGCTTGGTGTCAAAACATAGAGATGGACTTCTGTTAATGAGCAAGTAGGGAAGTGGTGTCACCATCCCTGGAGGTATTTAAAAACATATAGATGTAGTTCTTAGTGACACAGTTTAGTGGTATGGTGGTGATAGGTTGACTGTTGGACTTGATGATCTTAGAGGTCTCTTCCAACCTAAATGACTGATTCTGTGTGTATCTCTATCCTTACTTTGGTGCCAGAAGTAGAAAACAACATGTGTTTTTTTAGCACTACAACAGTAGCCTTGATTTCTGCCTGCAGAGAGGACACCTGACTCACAATGCACTTTGAGGACAGATAGACTGTGCTTTGGCAGAATGGCTTGGCTACTGGCTTTTGCAAGGAGCTGACAGTGATGTCTGAATGAATTTTTCAGCTGTTATGCAGTTATGCATTGCTCAGACAAATTGGGTGCATTGATGAAAAGGGCCACTTGTGACCCACTCCATTTTGCACGTCAGGCAATCTGCTTTTTCTGGGGTGCCCTCCCTCGACTTCACCCTTGTGCAGCAACAAAATGTCTGCTTCTAAAAAGTAGCTGGAGGGGACACACCAGGAAAATAAATGACTTGTTAGGACTGTGATTTTCTTTTGTTTGAAAGATGCTGGTGTCTCTTGATTTGGCATCACACTTATACTCTCTCTCCCTCTGTAGGTTTCAGAATTCCCCATCTTTAATATAACTCATTAGTCATGCAGGCATGCAGCTAGTGTAATAATTAGTATTACAGGAGGCAGAATAATAGAATCTGCTCAAACTAATTAGATATAAAAATGAGGGATTTTCGCATATTAGGAACAGCTGTGATAGCGAAATAAAAACCTGAAAGGCAAACTGGGAGTTTTTTCTCTTACTCTAAAGGATGAGGCAGGTTTATTAAAGTATGGCCTCTGGCACTGACCAGGAGCCTGCAGTGAAATCCAGTGATCTGAGCTCTGCAGGGTGAACACTTGCAGTGGATGCCTGGTGGGAGCAGCATAGTTGGCTGTTATTATTGTTGCTATCATCATGATTATTTGTATTGCATGAGTGCCCAGAGGCCCCAGCTGAAAAAGAGTGCCATTGTCCTAAGCACTGCATAAACATTGTGGGAGGCAGTTTTTCTATGAATAATTTATGCCTTATGGAGCTGAGAAATGTGAAAACCAAGAGAAGAAACTGTGGTCCAGAGGGGTGAGTCTGGGTACTAAATGCTTTCTTGTCTTTTGCTGTGCTCCTTGCCAGTCTGAGGACATGGCTTGTTATTTCATGATGAAGTTAAACTCACTGGAAACTTTAGGCTGTGATTTGGTTCCTTGCTACCATAACATGAAGAAATATGATTTTTTTTCAATTTAAGTGGGAGCAAGAGTAAGCCATATAAAAAAATACAACACAATGATGGTTACAGTGTGGACCAGCCTCAAGCCACTAGCAAGATGCCAGTGCAGCCTATAACTAATAAAGTTTGAATATCCTTAATGCTGTTTTAATGCTTCCATTTCCTAATGTTTCTTGGAGGTTTGCACTGGAGTCTTCCCTGAGACTGCTTTTGTACCTTTGAAAAAGTTATACTGTTTGGATAAATAATTTGAATGCATTGTCAGATTGTAACATATCAGTCTGATTGACAAACCCCTGATTCCAAGGTGCAAGAAATGCTTGTAGGAGAGGTAGAAAGATATTAGAAAAAAAAAGTATTTTTCAATTTTGTGTGATTCTGAGGTGTTTCAGAAGTGTTTTTGAAAAGAAAAATGTTGGGAAGTCTCATGAGAAACCTAGACCTCACCCCTAGTTTGTATTTCAGATAACTTTTTTTTTTCTATGCTACCCCAAAAGATGAAAAACGATGTGAGAAATGTTCTAGTTTAACCCTCTTGTGCCTGTGGGATTTTCTTTTAGGGTTTAATACAGACCTTTGTGGGTGAAAGTTTAAACAGTGTCATGTGTGCCAATTCTGTTACATGCTCATTGTCTCACTTTCCTGGCTTGCAAGAGCAGTCCAGCCTCCTTGGCATTAGTCAGTGCCCTTGAGCCGTGAAAATGCCTGAATCTGTGGGATTTGCTCTTATAAAAGATATGCCATCAGCAAATGTTTACAGTCATTACTGTTCCCAGCAGTGAAACAGAGAAAAAGATCTGTTCCTTCCTTTCTGTCCTTTCCATTATTTTCTACTTCTTTACTTCCTGTCCTTTGATGCTTTCTTTACCCCTCCATCTCATTTTCCACATCACCATTTCTCTAGTTCTTCCATCAGTGCTTGCTGCAATGGTTTTTCAGGCAACTTTTCAGACTGTGGAGCACTGATCAAAGCCAAGCCCCTGTCCTGGGCCCTGGGTGTAGACCCTGTCCAGGGCAGATGCAGAAAACACAACTGAGAAATGTATTTGCCTAGTTTTCAAAAAATAACTAAATAAAATAGCATCTCTAGTCAGAATATATCACAAATACCTTTGTGCTAAATAACTATTTATAAGTAATATATATTTATTTCTAATATACCTCTCAGTTTAACATATAAACTGCCTCGATGTGTGATCTTTTTGCTATATAGGTATATGGTAAACTGTACATGGATTATAAATACTTTTTGTTTTCAGCAATCTCCTGCAGATATGTGAATGCAGAGAGTACACTCTGAATGTAACAGTCTGTGCCTGCACCTGTCTTGCTGACATTAAGAGGGATCTTGTGTACAGTATAAACAGAGGGCTGAAGAGCCAGCTGGGACTGGGTCCCTCTTGTGCTGAGCACAGAACATGACAAAGAACAGTAAGAAAGTCCATACCCTACAGAAGCAGCAGTACAAATGCACCAAAGGCAGATGAGAAGAAGCAGCAAACAGAGGAGCAAAGTGAGCTACTTCTGGAAATCACTTTCGTGTTAGGCAGATCCCTTCAGCTGTGTCCACTTGTAAAAGAGACTTTACCTGAAAAGTTTATTCATTGCAATATTCTGAATACTTTTTCTTAGGACTCTAATCTTTGATACATGTGACCCAGACATAAGGAAAATGAGATGAAACTTTCCTGTTCTTTTTCCTTGGCCAATTAGGCCATCTAGTAAAATCAGAAAATGCACGTGTCTGTGGTCTTTTGTGTGCCTTTTTCCAGGCAATTTTGCAAATTTTTCTCCCAAATATTTAAATTAAGAAAATCACCAAAAACTATTCTGATGAAAATCTTTTATTTCAACAAATTATCTCTTAAAAAAACTACCAAAACAGAACAAAAAAATTCCCTGCAGTACCTGATTTGTTTAAGTAAAAATGTTAAAAACATTCCCTTTAACATCTTACTTCTGCATATGAGGTCCAATCAATGGCTTCTGGTTCTCTAAGATTTTTTCAGATCTTTGTGACTGGTTGTAGAATAAATTTGATTGGTTTTTCTTTGCATTTATTTCTTCTTGAAATTCCAGTGAGAAACAAAATTGGTTAAACTTTTTCCATGACTGGCTCTGTCAGATACATTAGTGTTTATTACAGGCATAAATCTTGCTATGCCCTATTTATAGCACACATTGCAGCATGCTTTCCTGGCTTATATGGTGCAGCTCCACCCTTTAGGTTTGAAGTGGGTCCATCTTGTGTTCAACCGGAATCAAACCCGAGTCTATCCAAAATGTAAATTTAGCAAAGTGAGAAGCACGACAAAATCTACTGAGAAGGAATGACCAAAATCATGGAATCATAGAACTGTTATGGTTAGAAAAGATCTCCAAGATCATCATATGGATGCCCCATCCCTGGCAGTGTTCAAGGCCAGGCTGGATGTGGCCCTGGTCCTGTATGTGGTGTCCCTGCCCATGGCAGGGGGGTTGGAACTAGGTGATCTTTAAGGTCTCTTCCAACCTGGACAATTCTATGATTAACCTAACGTTACCATGCTCTCCACTAAACCACATCTCCAGGTACCTGTTTTTTACCACATCCAGAGACTCCACTACTTCCCTGGGAACTCTGTTCCAATGCTTGATGGTGAAGAAACTCTTCTTAATAATCTGAATCTCCCCTGGTGCAACTTGAAGACATTTCCTCTTGTCATAGCACTTGTTACCTGGTAGAAGAGACTAACAACCACCTCACTACAACTTACTTTCAGGTAGTTGTAGAGAGCAATAAGGTCCTCTCTGAGCGTCTTTTTCTCCAGACTAATCAACCCAGTTTCCTCAGGTGCTCCTCAAAACACTTGTGCTCTAGACCCTTCACCAGTTTTTTTGCCCTTCTCTGGACACATTCCAGCAACTCAGTGTCCATCTTCTAGTGAGTGACTCAAAACTGAACACAGCATTTGACGTGCAGCCTCGCTAGGGACAAGTACAGGGAAATAATCACTTTCCTAGTCCTGCTGTGAGGAGTGGAGAAATTGAGAAGCACTTACAGGCAACTACAGAAAGTCTTTAAGCAGCACAGAGATAAAGTATATGGGACATAATAAACTGTAATATATTAATGAAGTAAAAGTTATGTCAAGATAATTGTTTCATTGAAACCTTGCCTTCTACTGCTGTTTAGTTAGGTAGAGTATTGCTTTTTCTTCCATCCAGTAGAACTGTATTTCTAAAAGAGGTTTTTCAGAAGAATTCATTTTAGAACAAAATTGTTATCATAATGTAGTTTTTTTCCTTCTTAAACCATGTGGAATACATAAATTCAGCATATAGTGCAGGAAAATACGAAGAAAATTAATTAGATGGCCATGAAAGGTTCTCTTTCTCTAGAAGCAGAATAAATACTATATTTAAATGGTATTTCAGAAATCAATGTATTTGTTTCTACAACCAGGGAAATCACAAGATTATAGTTTCTGTTTCTAGAGATCAGGGTGAACATCTATAGGGTGAGATTTTTTTCTAACGAGGGATAAAATTCTTGGCTTTGCTTCCTTCCACATAGGTTGACATTTCATCCCCAAAATTCAGAATTCCCCTATACCCAATGGCACCATAGCAACCAGATGTTTTGGAAAATTTGCCCCAGTGAGAGGTAAAGAGCCCTTTAGAAAATCTGCCTTCATCTGTACTCGGTGGGATTCAGTGCTAGTTCCTAGGAAAAATGTAACCTGAGCACCTGGTGTTGAAATTCTTCCCTCTAACCTTCCATCAGCAGAGCTTTTGCTATTTTGAATGATTTATATTGCTTTTGAGGAAACTGCTTGACTTTTACATACAGGAGTTCAGCAGTGCCATGAGTGAATTGTTGCCTTCTTTTCAACAAATGAAAATAAATACCTGCAAATCTTGGCTTACAAAGCTTGGCTTCCATTAAAATGTAATTACCTCCCTTTTGCACCTTATACATTAAGAGTGGCTTCAAATAGTGTGTGGCTCCTGTTCAACATAATTACTTCCCTTTGCTGCTTGCTTAGTAAGAATGAGGCTCCAGAATAAAGATCACTATTTATAGTGGGCTGTTACCATTCCAAATTGCATAGAGAAGGTTCTGCTTATGAAATTAATTTGTTTATGTGGCAAAATCCTCAGTGGAATTTTTGTTACCTGTCATCAGGACCCACAGAAGTGGGTCTGGTGCTAATCCATGACCACAGAGCTTTTACTCCTGTGAATCATTCTTAGGCATACTACTATTCATGGTGTTGTTCAGGTGATTAATGGTTAGATAATCCAGTGTGTGTGCATTGACAGTTTGCTCTTGCAGGGCTCTTTGTACTATTTATATGGGTGTTTTTATCTTGCTGGTAGTGCTCTGGATTCTGAGGGGAGCAGAATGGCTGTGCAGTGCTTGGTTGCTGTGCTCCACAGGGACTGCAGGTATTCTGAATGTGCTCTTTGTGTGTGCCATGGTCCAGGATCTCAGCCTCCATCTGAGCCAAAGCATCGCTAGGCAGCCTCTCACCATGGGATAAGAGGGAAGGCGGAAAATATGTGGTGTAAAATAGACATTAAAATTGAGGACTGTTTTGTCATCCTTAATATTCTGGAGAATATGTAGCTTACTCTTCTGGTACTGTTTTGCTACAAGAAGGATGCACAGGGATGGTAAAGATAAGTATTACCTTGAAATGAAGGAAGCCAGTGAGAAGACACAGCCACTGCTACTGCTTTCCTCAGTGTGGCTGTGTGCTGAGTCAGGCCAGAGGTGGAAGGACAGTTTGGCTGGGGCCCTAACACATGGTGCACTTGAAGCAGTAGGCAAACAGTTACCCTTGTCTGTTCCCTCCACTGCACAGCCTGCTCACCTCAAGTGTTGAGATACAGTGAAAGATAGCACCCACTGCCATCTCAGTGCTGGCCCTTCTATTGGTATCTCTAGGACAAATACCTTTGTTAAGGGATTTAATGTTTAATATGTTTAACTGTGAATATCAAACATATTTGCATACATTTCCTAAAATTTTATACCAAGGTGTTCCAGTCTGTGGCTTGCAAGCCACACATGGCACTTAACCTGGCTGAACAGGTCCCTGAACTAACTGAAGTCTGCTCTTCTGAAATCCAGGGTTGTCATTCTGCTTTTTGTTTTGCTCCTTCTTCTCTGGATCCTGAACTCTGCTGTATGTAGCTCATAAAGGTATCTCTGACTGGTGTCTGGCTCAACACTGAAAAGACTGGACCACCTAACTTTACAGCAGATGATGTCGTCAGTAAATTCAGATTAAAATTCTGTGTGGGCTGGTGTGAACCTGAATTTCATCTGGAAAAGTAATTTTATCATAGTGGTTCTGCCTTACTTAAATATTGCATTAATCAGGTAGGTGAGATAAAGGAGGCTGCTGTTGACCCAAAGTGCTTCCAAACGACAGAATTCTGCTCCGGGTGGTCCCTGTGCCCTGTGCAGCTTTTCTTCCTTCTGGCTCAACAGTGAGTGTCGCCAAAACCAAGTTGCTTTTCAGTGCAGTGAGATGTGGTGAGCAGTATAGTGGCTTCCACATTGTAAATTCTATCACAGTGGGCGCTGCTTGGTGAGTTACTATGATTTCTGATGGCAGGCTGGGACCACGTTGAGAGGCGTGGTAGGAAATGGTCAAAGATTTTACAACCAGTCTGTGCTAAGCTGAATTGAATTTTGCTAATTTTCATGGATGGAATAGGAATCTGAATGAGATTATTGGAGGCTGTGTATCCAGAGGATTTTTCACTTAACCAGTAGATGGCTACAGCTGATGTTGGAGTTTGGGACTGTTGAGCTTTCCTGGTTGTCTGCTCATGGTGTCAGTGCTGGCACTACTGGCACGGAGACCCTTTCAGTCAAGCCTCGCTACTCTGGGAAGGGAAGCATTGGCAGACCAAGTGATCAGAGTGACATGGATCCCGGTGCGTCTATGTGAGGTGGCATGATAGCATGTCATAAAAGTTGAAATAGCAGTGTAGGGTGAACAGAGAAGGGGACGGTAAAAGCCTGAATGACACAGGTGCAAAGTGTAGGTTGGTTGGTGTTTGTTTCTTGGTGTCTGTGGTAGGATTTTTAAAAGAGCCTGAGGATTGAGAAATATCTGAGCAATTTTCTTTTTTTCTTTTATTAATCTTGCCACAACTTTGGATATGTGTGTCATTTCATACAGCAAATGTGTTGCCTATCTGAAAGGTTAAGCTGTGGTGGTGTGAGTACCTTTATTTACTTTTGTACAGTACCTTTACTGCTCATAGAGTCCTGTTAGTGGTCTGCCTACATTTAGATGTCTCTTTTATTTTTAGTAGAGTTAATTGAAGTCTGCATAGTGCCTTTCTGCTTATGCTGGGGCTAAACAGGTTTTACAGACTCACTTGCTAGTCTGATTGATAAAATATTTCTGTTTCTTTCAGAGAAAGCAGTGTTGGGGGGAAGAGAGAGTGTGACAGAGAACATTTTTAGTACAGAATCCAGTAGGGTCAGTGATACAGAGTTAAAACTAGAGCAGGTGGAGGATGTGGGTAAAAGAGGGTATGAGGGGAAACAGAAAATTTGTAGAACAAAAAAAGCTTATCTGAAAGCAAATTAGATACTAACAATGAAAAATGCCATTTTGGAGGTTGACAGGTTGTAAAATAGTGCCAGGTTCTGTGAACAGCTCTAGACTTCAGGCATACTTACACACACACACTTAAACACAGACATGAGAAAAAAAACAGTCCATTTTCTCATTATCAAATGAAAAGAAACTGATTCTTGTTTAAAATTGTTATCCCTCTAAATATTAAGCAAAGTTTTTAAGGGAAAGTTATTTTTGAGCAAATTCTGTAAGTAAGCATGAAATACATATTTACTTTGCTTTGACTAAAGGACTACTGGAAATAATTTTTGTCTTGTTGAAAAAGATGAAGAAAAAAAAGTGATTTTGAAACACTAACAAACAGGAAAAGCAACCAAAAGCAACCAAATGTAATAACTTAGGTATGCCTTCTGTTGATAGACATCTGTAATTGAAAGACATCAGTGTAGTTCCCTTGTCTTTTATGCAAGTAAGCTGTTTTTACCAGAGATGAGCAAACTGGTCATAAAGAAAAGAATCTGTTCAGAAAGAAGAGTATCAGAACCACCTTAAGGGCCAGGTGTTTGTTTTCTCATTCATGTTGGTATTTGTTATTTAACCTGTGGTGGGTTTTGTTGGTTTGTTTGGGTTTTGTTTTGTTTTGTTTGGGGGGGGGGACCTTGGGGAGTGGTCCTTTTTGGAGAAGGAATAAACAAAGGCAGGATTCAAAGGAGGAAAATGAAATGTGGTCTAAGGGAAACATGGGTCTACTTGCTTACTGTATTGATTCCAGGAAAGATGCTTCACAGAAACTTAATTTCTGTCTCTCTGTAGTGCCTTTTGTGCTGTGTTTTGTGATGGTACTCATGAGGATTTATTCATGTTCCGGTGAAAGCTGTAATTTCCCCCACTCCAGGGTGACATATGACACAAGAGTACTTAATCCACTTAATTCACATTCAATTTTAGACCCCTCTGTGAATTTTCTTCACTTGTAGAACACCACACTACCCTCAATAGCACAGTGAAAGTTACTGCAAATGGTAGCGTAACATACAAACTTTCACATCATTCCCTTATTTACCCCAAAATATTAAGAGAAGCAGGGGCTGCCTAGTCCCTTACCTGTCCTAGCAGTACCAGCTGGGTGGACAGACCACACTCTAATGACTCCAGGCCAAACTTCAGTTGCCTCTTAAGGGTATGTAGGTGTTTGTCACAGACAAAGGGGGAAGGATTGGCAATGGAGAAAATGAAGAAACAAGTGAGCTTTCTCACCATGCTCTGGAGTTCCTCTCATATTCAGAGAAAGCCAAAGATTAACAATGAAACAGAAAGGAAGGAAGGGAGGGGTATGTGTGTGGGTAGTGTGTGCAAAGCTTTCTTCCAGCTCTCCACTGAGCCATGACCTGGTTTCTCTAGGAGCTGCCTGCTGTTTTCTTATTTTTGAAGCAAGTTCCTGAGACAATGTTTTGCATGCCAAACAGGGTCAGCTGCTCAGTTAGGAAGAGTTCTGAACTGGACATGGACTCTTTCCATCTTCTCTAGCACCCTGACCACTCCTTTTTTTTATCTGTTCCTTCTCTTTTCCCTTTCCTTGTTCAGAATGAGAATACAAAATTAGTTCTTACATGCCTAGAGAAAACAAAGGGAACTATCAGGGGTGTTGGATTAAATTTATTGCAGTGACTGCTAGATGCTGATTTTTTTATGGTTATTGTTATCTTGACAGAATCCAGGAAGAAGAAAAAGGAAGGCAAGAAACAAGAGAAGATGCTGGATTAATGGAGCCAACTTGGGCAATGTGAGAAAGGGACATCAGCAAACACGATCATTTAACAGTTTCATTTATACCTAGGCATTTTATCCTAAAATTATTTATAGCTTAATGGTACCATAGGGGAAACAAACAAACACATAAAAAAAAAAATTCCTTTTTTAATTACTTTAGTATTTTTAATGTATAACCCTTACAACAATTTTAGGGGCCTGTAATAAAGGACTCCAAACTCATTTAGAACATTATGTCTGTTGTATATTGAACAATGTAGAGGTTTTAAAAATATCTTCTTTTCAAGTCTTGCCATAGGTCTCAATCTGGTAATCACACAATACAAGCAGAACCTGAACCCTTGAGGAGCTCTGCTGAAGCCAGCGGTGCCCTGTGTGAACATAGGAGTCTGGCTGGATGTAACTATATTTAAGCTTGGGACCTTATATCTGAAGAAAAAACAGACTTGTTTCTTAAGTTCTTATTAGATCTGGATAACTGTATGAAGTTATTTGTTTAAGGAAATGATGGGGGCAGTTTGTTGCAGATTTACAGACAGAATTTTTTGGAAGTATGGTGAATGTTCATAACAAAATGCTACCATCACCAGGTAAAATCCTGTAGCCTCTTATCTTTGGCCATAGTTTGGATATTGGCAGTGAAAATTCTGAAATCTTTCAACAGTTGGATGTAGAAGAGTCCTAATTTTTTACATTTTTCTAGGAAGGATTTTTCCAAGTCATGTAACAGCATAGCTTTCATATTTTAAGCATATCAAAGCTAGTGGATTCTATTGACCTCTGATTTACCCATAAATGCTGAAAAATGTTTTCTTTTATTTGTTTACTTTGCTAGAAGGGAGAATGTCTTTTTCACAAAAATCTAGTTGAAATTGTTGTGATTCTGCCTGACCCAAGTCCCTTTTGTATCAGTCAGAAACATCCTGTTGATTTTAATTACAGATGCTTGAAAAATAGTATGTCTGGTGGGAAGTAACAGAAGAAATCTGATTGGAAACCGTCTGAGATACTTCATAATTTTGACCAAAAAGGAAATAATTTGTGGGACTTGAAAATAATAGCAATGCAATTAATTTTTATTTCTCTATTAGATAAGCAGAAGGGAAATATAAAATCAGTACCTTTTACTTTCTTTCTTTTTTGTGTAAGCAAAAAGACCTTATAAGCTCAGTCAAAATAAAAATAGTGCCATGGGGATTTTTTGTTTTGCAGTTTTGGGGGGGTGGTATTTTTTTGGTTTGGATTTTTTTTTTGTTTTTCATAATCTGTAGAGGGGAAAAATATAACCAGTTGGTTTTCAGTTTGTTCAGTTTTACCTATTTTTAATGTTATTAAGACCTGAAAAAAAGTCACGAAGAAGAAAAAAGTTCTGACAAAGGCCTGGTCTGTCCCCAGGTGAAGAGTTGTTTAACAAACTAAACAACCAGCAGACTAGACTTTTTAGAGGAAACATAGGCAATTTCGGTGCCCAAAATAATTTGAAAATCATTGCTTTTAAATTTTAAATCCTAACATTCAACAGCAAGAAATAAGCTGTGCTGTTTGGGTTGGCTGCAGCCTTGCCTGTCAGTCAAGAGGAATAGTTCCCTAGTACTGCTGCAGGTACCCACTGACCTGAGCAAAGCTGCAGCAGGGTGTGTTCATCTGAATAAATCACATTGCTCTCTTGGGATTAACTTGCAGACAAGCAGAAAGTCCTTTTCCAGACTAATCTCACTCCCTTTTTCTGTGCATAACTTTTATAATGATTGCAGAGCTTGCCCTCTTTTTTTTTTTTCTCATGTGGAGGGTATGGCTGATCTGAACTCACAGTGAGGCAAGTCTTTCTGTAGATGTCCCCAAACCCTTCTGAAGCCAGCTAGCCAAGGATGCACATAGCTCAAGGTAGACTAGCCACACAATTTTCCCAAAATCCTTGGGTGTGTTTTGCAGTCTGTATTATTTTGTCCTTGTTATTTTGACTATGCTGTTAGACATACCTGAGCCAGTGGTATAGTTAAAAATGTCCCCAATTTGTGGTGGATGTGCAATGACCAAATCCAAAATCATGAAGGCTCATATTTGTGTGGTTCCGGGTGCTATTTGGTTCGTTCATGGTCTAATCAGGTCTACCTGTGCTTGTGCCTCAGACTTAAAATAATGGATTGGTAGGTCTGATTGAAAGCAAAGGGAGAAGGAAGCTTTTTCACTCACCAAAGTTTTGTCTGTCTAAATGCTGCATCAGTTCACTTGAAGTGGTTCAGCTTTGAAGGCAAACACTGTTGCACCATTGTCTCACACTGGTTAATCTAGTCCATGTTTCATAGGGAGCTGGCTGTAGCTGGGAATGATGCTAAGAGCAACACTTTGACTATCCTTTAGCAAACCTTAGGTGTTACTTCTGATTTCCATCTCTGTGAGTGAGAATAAAATAAATTCCCCTGTGATTCACTGCTCATCTGACTTGTTATTGGAACATTCCTAAGAGTTTTTGAAAGAGGCCAGTCAAGTTCCTATGCTGGTGTAGGGCCTTCATGAAGAGAGTTTACAGTACAAAAAGAAGCAAACAAAAAAATACCATGTTAGGACCAGAAGAAAGCTCAGCAGTCCTGGTAACAAAGGGCATGAAATATGAGAACTCTTCCTCTGTACTACTCAGCCATATATGTTTGGATACATATTGGCATCTTATTGTTGACAGTAATTGGAGTTGTATCTGTGATAGTTTATAAACAATGAAGAAAATTTCCAAGGAACCAGCAGGAAACATTCTGTGGAAACTCTGGCTATGAAAGAGGTGATAAAAGGGATTCATGGCAGAACACAGAGGAAGATTGACTAGAATAGGTCAGTCAGGTCAGCTCTGAAAGGAGATACCTGGTACCTAACAGGAGCAGTTGCTTCACTAGTGACATTACCAAGAAAGCAAGAGGCAATTATCTGAACAAAACCTCTTCCCACCCTATCTTGCTCAGTTTCCACTTAAGTTGTTCTGATATTTTACTTATTTGCTTTCTAATCTTCTACCCTACATCCTTTGTCGGGGCAAGTTTGTCTGACAGTGCTGTGGGGGGTGGCTACTTCAAATGAAATATGTGTTTTGCCATCTTGGTGCTATCCTGTTACAATGGAAAGTGACTTGACATAGGTGTGTTCTTAGCTAGTTCAACTGACTGAATCTTGTTTCATGAATAACCCCTTTGAGAAGTGGTTTCCATCTACATTTGCTGTAGCTATAAAATGTTATGGCTATGGATAATATGTTATGGATATAAGTCCCCCAAATGACAGCCTTTTCCTGAGCACTAAAATATCTTAGACAGGAGAGGACTGAATTGCTGAGCATCAGCTAAGGATGAATCTACATACAGATGCTGGATTCTAGCAAATTTAAACTTAGGAGAATTTGGCTATTGCTCCATTTTCTTCCTCTAAGTAGGCTGAGCCACGTTTCTAAGCAATTAAGCCTGTCTATATCTCGATTCAAAACAATATTTGAGGCCAGAGCATTTTCTGACTTTGGTATGTCTCCTGAGAGAAGTGCCCATATAGAAAGAGAATCATTGCTTGTCAGCCTGGCATATTTAACAAACTATTTAGTGCAGCAACACTATAGGACAAGGCTCCAGGAAAGGAAAACATTTGTTGTACATGCAGGTAGATACTAAGTTGTAACTTACTAACTCTCATCTTCTAATTCCATAATGACATTCTGGACTGTACTGAAAGGAGTTAAAGAAACCAAAACAGAATAAATGAAAGAAGAGTAATTATACAGCATATCAACAGACAGTGTTGGAGACTTTGTCAAGAGAGAGCTATGAAGTCAGGAGCATTTTATACAAACTTCTTTGCATGCTTCTTGAGTAGGGAAGGTAGGATTACTGGCTGGCACATTTGTTTATATGCTTTGCTTGATTTGTGCCTTAATGAAAACTAATCAAATGTAGAACATTACAAAGAAGCAAAGTCCCACTCCAGCCTCAAAAGAACATGTCCAACAGGAGGCAACATCAAAAGGAGACAATAGCATGTCTGGTTTTTTCTGGTTTAGGAGGTCAAGTTATGATGATGATAGGAGAAAACATAATGTATTTCTTTAACTTTGGTGTGCGTCCTTCACAGCCTGGCATGTGGCAATGGACAATTGAAGTGAAACAGCAGAGCATTAGGATGATCTAAGAGGAAGTGTGTACTTAGAGAGACTGTTTATGGAAAAAGGCCTATAAGAACCCTTGAACTACCAGGCAGCATCAGAAGTTAAACATTGTGTAGCATTACTATTTGTTTAATGAAATTCCTTAACATATGATGAACTTGATCTGAGTTTCCTTTGTCTAATTCAATGATAGGGGTGGGACAAAAGCCAAGCTGACTTTCCCTCAGTCTAGGAACTGCAACAGCGTTAACAATGTAAACCTGGCACTTTTCTAAAGCAACAGAGTAGTCTTTCACACCTCCCAAATTGGAAGGGCAAGCAGTATGTCACTGAGGACAGGTATCTCATGTTCAATCTTTAATATTAAAGTCTGAGACAGCGTCTTCTGTGAACTTCTAACTGTGTTCTCTCCTTTGTGAGGACATTTTATACCTGTTATCTGCCTTTTCCCAGTCATCTCTAATTTTGATAGTATTTGTAGGTTTTCTGTCCATTCTGCTAAGGCACTCTACCTCTCAGCCAGACCTCTGTTCTGAGTGAGTTGCCTATAAAAAAACCTGTACCTAAAGTTCTTATTTTTTTCTTTAAAAAACCTCAGTAACCACCAACACCCACAACAAAACTGAAAGCATATATCCAGTGTATGAATTTATTGATGACATAAAACAGAGGCTCCCAAGTATTCCCATTTCAGAAGGGCATACAAAATTAAAGACTGTACAAAAGCCTTACCCTGAATTCTGTGATGTAAAGTTAGGAAAACAGATAGCCTCTGCTCAGCTGTCTTACCGATAGCCAGGTTCATTCAATTAATTACACTGTTTGAACTCCTGCACCCTAAGCTACCTGACAACAAGAAATTATTTACCTTTTCTTATTAGGTCATTCATTACACCTCCCATATTATAAATAAGTAGTTCATCTAGATTTTTACAGCTGAGTGAAGTGACTCTGATGATCCAGAGTGTGCTGTGGTTGCTGAGGGGACCCAAAGAAGAGGCAGGCTAGTGCTGCTACAGCGGAGAGCTAGAAACCACCTATTGAGGATGTCAGCATCAGATACGGCAGCTCTCTAAGTACACATGCATACATACTGCATTCATCTTTCCATACATGGGGAAGTAAAACTCTATAAAAAAATACATCCATAACACATAATGTGTCTCATAACTAGTACTGTCACATTTTCAAGCTAAAGTAGAATTGAAAGAGCTTTTTGTCCTGTGTTGTTATTTACATAAGGATACAAAAGTATTTAAGATGAAGAGCTAGGTTTCTTCCCACTTGCCAGCCTATCACTTTAAGGCTAGCTTGATTCAAAATGCAAACCACATACCAATGAAATGGCCAATAGGCCCTACTATTAGAGTGATGTTCTTTTCTGTCACACCAAGTATGTGGAAGGGCTTTGTTCATAGCTTGGAAGTGGATGAACTGCTTCAGTTAGGTGTCAACATAGAAACTCAGGCAAACAAGGGCTTTTTCTCTGCCAATAAAAAGTGAGAAAAAGGGGAAAAAGATGGAAAAAACAAACTGAAACAGAAATCGTCTTAATACTTTTAGTTTGGGTGTTAAACAGAAAGAAAGAAAGAAAGTCAAAATAACAAATTAAAGCCTGAATATCATGTTCAATTGATTTCTGATTCTGTATATATCTATTAAGTCAGTGCTATATGATACCTTCTCATAGGTTACTCTCTTTTTCCTGTTCCTTTTTTTTCAGTTTGTATATTGATTTTGTAAGCTAGCAGTGTGTTACCTATTCAATTTTTTTAAACTTTTATGAAAGCCATATATTCATATTGTAGAATGAAAGCATTAATCCTGTAACTTCCTTTAATGTTTTACTTAGCTCTGTGGGATTGTGGGAGGCTCTAGCGAATGTATGTTTACCAATTGTATCAACATAATTGACTTGCTCTTAGTGGCGATACAGAATTAAATAAACTAATACACTGATGCATGGTGTTGTTATTTGGTTGGGGAAACTGTAGGGGACTTCTGAAGTTTCTGAAATTAATTCCAAGTATTCTTAGTGGTCTTTTTTTATTGTACTAATTTCCCATCAGCCAGTGGCATTGCTTGCCACAGAAATATTTTTCTTTGTAAACTCAGAGAAAAAAATTGTATGTAGAAAGAAATCTACCATAAAATTAATCTAGCAGAAAAAACTCTTTGGTTGTTCATACTGAAGTCTGTCTGCCCCATATTGCTGACACTAGTTCTGTAAAGCACCTTCCACAGGATACAGTTAACCTGTATGATATTGACACAATGATGGATTACAGGTGAAGAGTTTAGTTTTTTTTTTCTTTAATAAATTGCTCTATCAGCTAAGCAGTCACAAAACCTTATTCCCAGCCCTGTCATGCTCAGCTGTTTAACAATGACTTTAATGAGTGTGTGTGTTTGGTGAGAGATGATTAATCCTCAAGAGTGGAGCAAAGAAGTTAAATTACATTAATGGACTAAATACAATTATGCAGAAATTCAGGGAATGCTCATAGTATGTTAATTTCTTCTTTATTTTTGTTCTTTCATTACCCTTTTCCCTAAATCTACTTCCTTTTCCAAATACTTCTGGTTTTGTTTCTGTGTCCAACTATTAGTTAAAATGTTAGAATAATTAATGACTCCATACAAACCATTCCATCACTCACTGCCAAAAGAGGGAGATGCTTCACACTGTTTACAAGACTAGGAGAATTATACAGGCTTCTGAAATTGTTTGGAAGGAAGTGAAGTGTTACAAGGTATAAAAACTGACAGTACATTCTTCAAACCACTAATGGACTCAGCAACCTAAATCCTATCCTTGGAAAGGAGACCAAGTACTCACTATTGTTGAATTACAAAAGAAAAAAAATTACTTGCTTTTTAATATGCTACATAGCAGTTATACTTTTAAGTTACTGAGTAATGAGAGAGTTTTAAGATGCTCTTCTTCTTCTGTGGGAGATGTCTGATCTTGCCAGTAAGCCTGAGCTGCTTGAGGATTGTGTCAAGTCATGCTTAGCTTCCTAGAGCTGCATCATGATTTCTCCTGTCCTCACCTCTGTCTCCAAATTCTGATTAAGATATAAACAGGCCATGCAAAGAGCTCTTTTCCTATGGGTTGCCTTTGTGGAATAAGGTCTTAGAAGGCCTTCTCTCTCTCTTTATGAAGTTTCTTTTTGTTTTATATGGGATATATGAATGGAGAGGACTTCATGCAGAAGAGACCCAAGTTCTGCTACTACTCTGTGCTCCAAAAACACTGTGCTGCAAACTTCTGGGAGTGGTAGTTGATTGGGTGAGTCTATAGATACAAGGAAGACTGCCAGTAGTGAGTGGGATGGGATGTTTATGCAAAAGTAATCACTAGCAGTGCAAAGGCCACTCTGAGAAATTAAGACACCACAGCTCAACCTATGCACTACTACAGATAAAGTTAAAAACTTGTTTGTACTGCATCATCCTCTGGCCTTGCACAGGGTAGAATTAGAATTAATACTCAAATGCATGATAGTCACACATGTACACAAAGAGACACACTCACTTCATCCCTTGCCCTGTAGATGACAGAGCAACACCTAATTTTCACTGAGAACAGAGAACTTGCACAGTTCTTGTCCAAGATGAAGCATTCCCACAAAATAATAATACAACTTTGCCCTTTGTCATCTTTTACAGCAATACAGGAAAGTCATCTACACAGAGATCCTTTCTTGGTTTATCTTACTCAATCTGTACTAATTGTCTCTAGAGAAGTCCAAACGGAAGAAAGAAACCTGTACTCTTAGAGTAAAACACAAGTCTGCTATAAAATTTTCACTGTCTACTGACAGCATCCCCTAAGAAAGACCAGTAGACTTGACTTGAGGTCAAATGAGATTTGAAATTAAATATAAATACACATGCACACACACATAGGGTGTCTTTCACAGAAAAGTATTTTTCCACCCCTTCTGGGTATCCTAGGCTATAGAAAACTTAATTGCTACCCAGTCACAGCTGAAACTGTTGTCTCCATTGGCAAAGAGTATTTTTTATTTGGATTTATTCAGTCTCTACTTTGATAGTTACAGAGTAGTCCTTTTAATTTGCTGCTTCCCTCCATTTCTACCCAAGTAGCAAGAGATGTGCACTTGGATCTGAAAAGGTCAGTGACTATTTTTTGTCCTGCACAGTAGATAAAGCTTCTCAAGATCAGAACACAAGAAAGAATATTAATTAAAACAAACAAACAAAAAAAAGTGATGTGCTGGAGATGGAAGAAAGGAAAAAAAAAAGAAGAGGATCATTCCATAACTGTCAACTAATTGCATACTACTGCAGTTTAAAATATGGGCTGTTAATTTGCTTTGGTTTGGGTTTCTTTCCCTGGTATACAATATCAAAGACCTACTACTCATAATAGAAGAGTTCTGCTCAAGCAATTGCTTTTCTGTCTAAAAAAAATTTAGCTTTTTTATTATATTAATTCTTATCTTTCTATTATTCATTACATAGCACTACAGATGCTCATGAGACCTAGATACTCAATCTCAGTCAAGTGCAGTTGGTGTTGCTCAAGGGTGCACAGTGAGCCTCAGTCTGACAAAGTGCCTGCTTGGGGAAGTACTTGATGCAAAGAGAATCATCAGCTGCAAGAATAGACCAACTTCCACTTTCTCATCAAAGCATTTATGGTGGAGGCAGTGGCAAAGAGATGTAACACAGAGCAATATTATTGCTATTGGCATTTCTCTCTCTCTTTCTTCCTTTCTTCCAACCTCTGCTTGGGCTTAGGCCACATACTGCTGACCCAGAACTCAAGGAGCGAGTGGTTACCTAGAAAGGAATGTGTTCATGAGGTCTGTAATTGCATGGAGCCAGTGTTGAAAATAGTCACCAAACTTGTAGGGCTGGGAGTTTGAGGAAGAAATGTTGAGGAGGAGAGGTGATTTTGGAAGATGGGAATAGAATCCCTGATGTAAAGATCATCACAACAAAACACTAGGTACTCATGTAAGAGAAAAATAAAAAAGGGTCCAGACTGAACTGCTGAAGAGTCCTATCCCAAAAATAGAATTACTTAGGCAGCTGATGGAACTGGCTCTAAATAAATACAGAGATTTCTCCTCTTGTCTTCTGACAATATATATTAAAAAAGATTCATGTTGAATTCAGGATCTGATTTTGGATATATTCTGAATGTGAAGTGGCCTATTTTCAGCCTGGAGAAATGTCTTGAGGCTCCTGATGTAATGTAAAGACATCTTAAAACACACAATATTTCAGTCTTGTAACAATTTACATAAGTGCTGTGCTCTATGTGCTGGAGATAGTCCTCCTGATTCAACAGGATGCTTCCCAGTGCAAAACCCCAAGGAGCAGCAGGACCAGGTCTCCATTTATCCCTAGCTGGGAGTACAACATTTGTCCTCTTTGCTATTGTCCTCCTTTGATGACAGGGGTCCATTAAGCCTCCTGCACAGCTGAGTGTTGCAAAGACAAAACATAAGCTCTCTCTGATAAAAACTGTTTTATAAGTAGTTGAATTTGAACTGAGCTTGTTTATCAACACTGCTACTTGCTGTCTTATCAGGAAAGCTCCCTAAATAAGCCACCGCTCTATCTACTAGCATGGGAAGAAACAGACCTGTTAATTTTCTTTCAGTGCAGTGTGTACCCAAAAAAGTTAAGTGCTCTGCAACCTTAAGGTAAGGGTCACAGTAAAGTCATAAAATGAAGGCAGAAAGACAAGATTTTAGAGGAAGAAGAAACAATGGAAAAGGTGTCCACCTTCCTACTTTGCAGCATTTATACTATGGGTCCCTGGAGCAGATGGATTTCTTCAGGAGAACTGAAAAAGGAACACTCTAATCTTAACCACAGAAATATATTTTATTTGCTGCTGTTATGAGTACCAATGACAACAACAATTTAAGAGCTATTCTTGTGCTTCGTGCTCTAGTTTAGTAATATACCCTCAGGTAATGTCTTTGATTCAAAAACTTCTATGCAGTTTGTCAGCGCTAAGTACCCACCATCCTTCTGAGGGAGGTGGAAGGTTAATTTCAGAGGTTGTCCTTAGTCTCCCTCTGTAGTCAATGGAGCATGACAAGTCTATTCAGAAGGTGATTCAAAGTAGAGGGCTAATTTTACAAATCTGAAAGATGTCATGAGTGGCCTCTCGGTAGCCATGGAGGGAGCTTAGGGAAATGAAGTGTATTAGGATGACCTGAGTTTGGCCTCCCATTAAGATAGCAAGCTCCCACAATGAAGGCCAGCATTTCAGAAGTATTTAGGAATTTTAGAAGTAAGAGGTCTTAAAAACTTTGATGACAGGGCCAAAAAATAAAAGGCAAGTGGGCTAAGGCTATGGATTGTGGAAGCAAGTGATGGGATCTGAAGTGCCAGCACAAATCTTGTCAGAGGGGAGAGAAGATGTAGCATGCCCCAGGCAGGACCAGGAGAGAGGTAAGAGGAGAGCTCGATGCCCCCTCCTTGGGCCTGACATTGGTATTGATGCAGAGGGGAATGAAAGTCCCTGCTTTTGTTCACTTGTTTGCCTCAGCCAAGGGAGGGAGGGAGGCTGGGAGAGGGGCTTTGCCCCCCACCGGACTCTGGGTCCTTTGTGCCACACAGCAGGTGTGAGGGGAAGCTCGGCTCCCTGGCTGAATGCGCATGCAGTTGAGGATGCTGTTGCTTCATTCACGGCCACTCTGGGAACCAGAGCAAAGCCACATTTCTCAACAGCAGGCAAGCAATTCCTGGAAACAAGTGAGCTCAGGAAGGGGCCGGGGAGTGAGAATGGAGAGATCGTTTGGGAATAGCTCTGCAGGACAACTCCTTATCTAGCATTGCCTGTTGACAGATTTAGGGCTTCATCCCACAAGGCATTTAGAGTCTCCTGAGAGACCTAAAACTGGTATCTTAACTACTTTGCTCTGTGAAAAGTTGATCTGGCAAAAAAAAAAAAAATCTAAATAAACTTTTTTTTAAAGAAAAATCATAGTGCCCCTAAGTCACTTTTATTCACAACTCAGTTCTTCACTTGCTTTCTGTTTGGCACAGGCAAGCTCTCACCAGCCTGATGCTCTTCCCTGCATCCATATCAGTGGCCGCAATGACAAGAGCTCTAAGCCAAATGCCTGGCACATGGGAGCCTCTGCCAGGACAAACCCACATATTTAGATCTATGCTTTCTGTGCCAGGTGGGAGGTGGAAATGTCAAAGAAAGGAGGCCTAAGGCTGTGGCTGGCAGGCTTTGCTGTTGATCCAGGGGGCTTCAGAAAAAACGAATAAAAGCTGATGGGTTAGGGCACTGAATTTGCCACATGCTTCCTAATAAGTTTTAAGTTGGTGCAGTTTTTGCCTCAGAGACAAATCATGTGATCTCTGAAAAGAAAGGCTGATCTTCCTTTCAAATATAAGTTTTTGAGTATAGTTGTAGCAATCTAGGCAAATAAAAACCATAAGCTTCTTTTCTGTAGCAGATACAGGTCTGGCTAGGCTGTGAAAATTACTTCTTTCAGGGACTGAGCCTCCAGGTGCTGGAGTTAAAGCATGTGCTGAATCAAGGGACCCATGCCTCAGGTGTGTTGAAGTTTCCAGGGCTATGTCCAGATAGCCCTAATTGTCCCCCCAAGAACAGTATTTCCTATTAGCTGGGTTCTTCTGGATGTGTACAGTAAACTGACAAGAATAAGGGGTTTGGGACATTAAGAGGGAACTAATCTAGATGAGCTGGACCCTTAATACAAACTCCTCAGCAGCCTGTACCTTCAGAGTGAGAAGAAGCTGAGATAAAACTTCTGGCTTTACACTTTGCCAGATCTAACAACTTCTACTGATGATGTGAGGATTGTAGTCACAATATCTATTTTTTCTTTCCTGAATCACCTGCTGAAACATTGCAAGTCTTTAAGTAGATCCTTAAATATACCTTTGATTATCTAAGTCAAAGCCTGGAAATCAGTACAGACATTTTTGTGGGTCAGAGGCACCTAAAAATACAAAACTTTCCCTTCTATAAGTTAAAGAAACTTACTTATAGAGTGTTTTGATTTGCAGATATCTGAGAACTGAGCTAGAGAGAATCAAACCTTTTGGCTGCAAGGATCACTGTCAAGTTGTGCAAAAAGTGCTTGATATTTTGAGAGGCGATAATCAAGAATCTGAACAGAGATGATATTTTCAAAAGTATTAATTTAAAGCTCTGTAGTCAGTTGATTGAGTGTGATACGGTATTTGAATTAAATATGAGGACTGACTGGGATAAGAGCAGCCCACCTCAGGCAGTAGCTTCCAAAGGATGTGACCTGTGGGAAAACTGGAGACACCTGTGTTTGGCAAACCTTCTGACAGCATACCCTTCATTTTTCTTCCCTCACGCCTTTGAAGGCAGGTCACTTTGAAATGGGCTAATGTAAAAAGGTTTTGGTTTTCTAGAATGAATTATTAGTCCTGTTATCAATAATTATGATGCACTCCTATAATCTCTGCTGGTGCAGTTTTTACTTTTCTGATACAGCACTTTCACCTATAAAGGTATTTTCTGAGTAAATCAGATGAGACTTTCTAGAAACTCTGAAATGGAGATTCTGCAAGCAAATGCCTCATTGAAATGTAAAATATGAAAGGTAAGATGGAGAGGTTAAGCCAAAAGGAAATGGGAAATCATAAAGCAAACATGCCTTCCATCACAGTAATGTGTTTTGGAAAAATGACCTGATTTTCAGCATATGTAAGTTGGTCTGGCTCAATCAGCGATGGAAGAAGTTAGTGAGAATTAGCTGAAGCCTTCAAACTGTGGGAAAGAACTGAGGAAAACAAGAGGAACATTCTGCATCCTTAAAAGAAGTAGCAGGAGGGGTAGGCATAGAAATTGCTGTGAACATGTGAGCAGAAAAGTAGAAACCAAATTATATACACAGACTATTTAAGCAGTTTTGTCATTGTACTCCAAAGTGTAGAGAATACACCTGGAGCACCACAGTAACATGGTCACTGGCTTTCAGAGCTGCTTTCCTCAGAGGTTAGAGGCCTGATGACTAGCACACCAAGATACCTTTATAAGGTCACTGTTCCCTCAGTGAGGGATTTCCACATAGAAAGTGCAAGCAAGAAATCAAGGCTGTTAATAAGCTTCTTACACTTTATATGCTACATAACATTCCTGCAATCTCTTGTATTTCTGACACACTAGCTTGGTGCTAATGTTTTTTTACATCCTGCAATAAAAATGTCATCCACTTTGGTTCTGGTTTTCATTCCTGTGAAATATCTGAATCCAAGATTTCTCTTCTGCTGTGCAAAACTAGCCTGGCCTCTGACCTATGAAATGAACAGGTTCCATGGATCTCTTGGCAGGATTAGAAAGTCTAGATTTTTGGGAAGGTGGGAGATGGAAAAAAGGATAGGAAAAAGACAATACACTCAAATTCCCACTAGAAATGTGTACAGCAGAAGATACTACTTCCTTTAAACCTTAAAATATGCTTTATATGAAAAAGAATGTAAGAATCTGAATTTTTGTAATGCCAAACATTTATTTTTGGAAGTACTAAACTGACATCCCTAGAAGTCAGAGCTTCTTGTTTGCACAAAAAAAAAGGCATTGAACCTCAGCCATATTGTGGTCACAGAGCTGAGCAGTTTGTAGATGTGGTTGGTCATTTGTAGTCATTCTACTCCAGTGACAGAAAGGATAACTGCTGTCTACACCAGAAAGTCAGCTTGAATTATGTAAGGAAAAGACAAATTGATAAATCCTTAAAAAAATCACTGGATGAGAAAGGTGACAGATTCACAGTGAAGTGCACAAAGAAAATGAGCCAAAAGAAAACTAAACTTGCAAATTTGGTCTGTGTTTTTGAGGAGGTTTCATTTGGCAAGTTGTAGAGATGACAGGATACGTTTTCTTCCTATGTTTATCTAGTGCTTGCAGTGCACACCTTGGCCTCCTGCCACAGAAAGCATCTTTTCCTGAGAGTTTGTTTTCATAGGCTGCCAGGTAAGCTTGCAAAACAGCAAATTAGACAGACTACTGCTCAAAATGGTTAACAGATCTGCATCAGGAGACTTTAATGAGGATGAGAATGTATTACAGATATCTTTTTGCTTGGAAGAAAAAACTGAAATAAACTCTGTTTCCTAAAGCATCATTTGTCCCTGTAAACATCAAGACTTGAGCACGACAGGCTGGTACCAAACCAAGAACATAGGGAGTTTAATTCACTGTTCTTTGATGAGAGACCTCTGCTCAGATACTCTGCTCTCTGTCATAGCAGAATAGCACCTAGCACCTCTTCAAGCTACTTGCTTTCTAGTCTTCACCTCATCAGAAAAGGCTGCTCCACGAACCATATTCAACGCTTATGGGATGGAGCTAAAGGCTTTTCTCTACTCAATAGCTTTCTTTGTGCAACTTCTTTAAAATAAAACCTTGCATACTCCTTTTTAACTGCTTGCAAATTGAAAAACTTTAGAAGGAAATCTGCAGCTGAAAGAAAACACAGCCCCTGTGTTGGGGCTCTAGCTATACTTAAAGACTACCAGGAGTTTTAAGGGTTAAGCAAGAGACGGTTGTGGGTTTGAAGGCAAACAAGAAGGAAAGAATGCAAGTCGTTAAAAACAAACTTTAAGTAAAAACTATGGGTAACTACTGACCAATCAGTTCAAACAGCAGGGGGCAAGTAAACAAGGTGAGACACCAATAAGTTTGTACATATACAGAACGTGATCGTGTGTATACAGTGGGACTAGAGTATATATAGCGCAACCCTTCTGATTAAAGTTGGATTTGAACCTGCATCACATTGATGTGTTGTTCTGTCCCGCTCGCCTGGAAGCCCGCGGCACCCCTGAATGAAGAGCTAACCCTAATTGCTTTTCTGAAAAGCTGGTCTGGAAGAGCCCTGAGCCCTGCTTCAGGGACCCTCCCCATAATGACTCTTGGCCCTCTAGGGAATGTCGGGGTTTGATCTAATTCTGGATTTTCCTCTACCCAACTGCAGCATCCCAAAGGCAGGACACCCTGCAAGAGGCATTGTGTTTACAAGCACCATTTGGCACAGCTCTTCTCTCCATTTGTCTCCAAGACTTGGCTGTAAAGAAATGAAATGACATGCTGAAGTGAAATACAGCTGATGTTTTCAGCCTGCTTTATTCCTTACGAACTGCTTATGCTAGTGGTGTCCTGCAGAGTGCATTTGCTATCTGGTACAAGTGGAGAGTGCACTGGAGATGACTGGTTTACAGAATGTTTATGCCAGTCATACGTTTTTCATAGTATAAAAAATGTAGAGTGCTGCTATTAGTCTCTGAAAAATGCCCAGTATATGCAACTGTCCCTAGAGCTAAGAGCCAGCTGAAAAACAAACCCCACCAGCTATAGCTGGGGAAGCTGTTGGGTACCTGTGGGGGAAAAACCTTAAACACAGTGAAGGAGTGGAACATGAGTTATCAGTGCTGCTTTAGTGTACATAGAAGTAGGAGACAAAAATCTAGGTGAGATGGGCTCATAAGAACTGGGCTTGCCCAAACCAGAGGTTAATGTCTGAGTAGTAAGAGAGTCAAAGGACAGCTGGATCTTGTCTTACAATCTGGCCAACATGCTAAGACTTCCACTGCATGAGGCATACTGAAACGATCTAAGACCAACTTGATTATTTGTGTATATGAAGAAACATATAAATAGGTATATACAGAAGGCAAGAGTATAGAAAAATTTCAATATATAACCTATATCTAAATATATTTTTACATAGAACACAAGCCACTTTGGCCATGTAGAGGCAGCACACAGAATACACTGGACTTCAGCTCTTATCTGGTTCTCTGTCCTCGTGTTTTCTGTGATGTTTCTCACATTTAACCGTAAGCCATTTGGTCCTTTACTGCAACCTTCTTAAACAAGAACAGCAACAGCAATTTGGTGTCAGTGAGCACAGTGAAAGAGAGCTCAAGGAAATCAAAGAAAGGAGACACTTCAGAGGAACTAGTGCCCAAAGCCATGGCCAGGGACCCTGGCAGTTAGCCCTGCTGCTGGGAGGGATTCATTATTGCAAGTTAATTGCAGGTATCTTCCTGCAGGGATTTGCTATGTGGAATCTTGTGCTGTGTTGCTTGTTTTTTAGCTGGGCAGATGCAGTATGGCATGGGCTGTGCCTCTGTCCCTAAGTGAGTTTGTGAAAATATGAGAGTTGCCTTTTTGGCAGGAATTATAACATTTTCATATTCAAAAATTGACATGAATGAGCTATTTATTCTGAAATTTTTGCCAGCATACCACACAATTGGACTCTTTCCAGAAAGCTAACAGAAAAAGGACATCTGTGCATTCAGAGAGAACCCATTTATAATCTGAATTAGTATTGGTGGAAGACATTTTACACTTGATTTACTGAGAGATTTTTGTTTTATCTGTGTCTCTCATTAATTTTTTTTGTCTAAATTTCCATTAAGATACATGGGAGCCTGACAATCAGAAGAACTGAACCACTATGCCCTCATTTTAATGAGGCATTTACAAAATCCTTTATTTAAGTACTAGTAAGCTGGGAAGTTTCAATAACAGGTGAAGAATCCTGTAGCTATTTTGTTTACTCTGAAATGTAAACAGGAAGGTTGTCTTTCTGCCTGGGGAATGTGCTTGTCTATTCTTTTTTTTCCTGTAGTATAGTAACAATTTGAACTTGTACAGGTTTTATAAAGTGGTGGCATATATTCTGAATGCAAAGCAGCCATTGTTGACAGTGGCTGGCATGTACTGTGACCCTATGAGCAAACAATAAAATTTACTACTGTGTCCATATACTGCTGAAGAGAATGAGAGCTTTCCAAGAAAGAGAAAAACTACAGGTGGTTTAGTGAGACTAGTAATAACCAGAAGCATTTCTCTTCAGTCACTGCTAAAAAAATATAGGGGGCCTATCATGCAAGTGAATTTGATCAAATGACACATCATTAACTTACAGTGAAGCATTTGGTCTCAACCTACTTCTGCCTTTAATACATCATTACTGATTTTTTCTACATTACTCCTGTTCTTTACATTTCATCTAATCTTGAAGGCAGAGTGCACTTTCTGAATTAATCACCTCTCACCGTCATAGCTGTGAAAACACATTTTCAGCATTTGGCCACCTCTGCCATTTGGAGATGTCCTCCTTCTGCAAACAGGCTGACACCAAGCCAGTCTGCTCTGATTTCCTTGGCTTTCAGTACGGATTCCAAGAGCTGACCAACCCTCTCAGCAAAACCATAATCTTCTCCTCATAAAGAATAGACTAAAAAAAAAAAACATCATCTGCTAGATGGACTAGAAAGGATGCTTTGGTGTAAGCTAGGCTGTGAGGCTGTGCCTGTGGTGCATGAACAAGACCTTCATTCTTTTTTCCAAACAGGCCCTGGCACATGATGTAGTGCCTTGCAGGGTCACTGCTTAAGAGAATCTCTGGCTGGGACACCTTCATGTTTGCTTTTGCTTCTTCCAGTGCAACCTGATCTGGCAGCATTTGTGGCCAAGCTCCTGCTGCATGGTTACCTCAAGGAATTTCCAGTTGGCCTTACCATCAGGTAATGTGGTCCCTCCCGATCTATTTTTGCCTCTGGCATAGTCTTATCCCTTGCCATCTTTACTGAAAAATCAAGTGAGGATTGAGGCAGTATTAGGGGAAAAACATGACAGTAAGTCACTGTATTGTGTTTATAAAGCCTTAGGTAATTGAGGCAAATTTAGCTTATCATCTAAGGAAAGAAAGCACACTACCATTCTAGGCATTCTGTTTTACTTAATGTCCTCTTCCTATCCCAATGTCATTTGATTCTGACATTTATACCAGGGGAATAACCAAAGAGCTTTCTCTGTATGTCCCTTCATAAGTTAACATCCTCTGTGGGCAGTTAGATAGGAGACCAGACAGATTGCCCTGAAACACTAATTAATGCAGAACATTTAGTGACATTAGATCACATCAAAACCAATTACATTTCCATTACACTTGTCTGCTTTACTCCTTCCTGTATATGTGCCTGTTGAATCCAGTCCATATTTAATTTGGGAATGGATTAGCTAATGAGGTGGTAAAAATCAGTTACTAGCCTGGCAGCAAGGCAAGGCAATGAAAGCCATCTAGCAGTTTCTGATTTGGATGGTTTCTCTGAAGGGCAGCAAAGAAAAAGTAACCAGAGCAGGCTCTCTCTTTAATCCAGCTTCCCTTTGGAATAGTCTGAACACAGTTCCCTTGTGCTGTGAATTTTCTTCTGCTTCTTCTATCTCATGGTAGTGTAGGGTAACTGAAAGAATAGCTATTGAGCAAAAAGCATATTACTACACCCCAAATAAAGGAGGGGTTTCCATCTGCACAAACCAAACTCCAGAAAAACCCACTTTGTTCAAACAGTAAATGTTTTGGCATCAAATTGATGCTCCAGAAATACTTTATATCACTGGAATTATTCTGGAATAATTGTAATGCTATATCTGTTTCCAGCTCTGTTTATATAATTTTCTACTTGGAGAGGAAACAGAGCTTTCAGCATTCATAACCAAGCAATCATGAATGGAATCAAGGAGACCTGTGTCTCACTTGCTAGAAATGAGCACCCAGCAACAATTAAAAGTGAAGCTCGGAAGTTGCATCAGGAAAGGAATTTGGAATCTGTTAGGGAGAAAAAAAGATAGTCATTGCTACCAGGGAGAGAACAGAAATGAGCCTGAGTCCAACAGGGACACAAAAAGCAGAAGGGATGGTGGCTCCCATCACAGCCGATGAGCTTGGAAACCCTCACAATGCTTCAGGTATGTGAATGAACTTGGTTTGTAGAGGAGCAATGTGTGCAGGATCAGCAGAGCATGCAGCTCCAACTCCGAGCTCACTCACTGAGCCATGTTAAGGACAAGAAGGACAGCAGGGCTGTGGAAAGCTGCAGCATGGGTTAGTTTTGTGGTGATTTATGCTGGCATTTCTTCATGAGAGTCAAAAGAAGCAAGCAGCTTGCAGGGGCTGAGCATATTTGAGTCAGCATGTACTGCAGGAATTTTCTATTGTATAGACCTGTGTCATTAAGAAGTGAATTTTGAAAAAAACTTTAAAAGTAGCAAAACTAAAAAGTCTGTGTTTTGACAGCAATACTATGAATTCCATGGACTGAGAGGAGGGAAGGAAGAGGGTGGTGTGGGTGCTATTACCTCAGCAATACTTTATTTGCTGTTTAGCATTACTCTTATATACTTCAGCCAGGCTGATGTTGATGACTTTTTGAACAGTGACAACCATTAGGTGCAGCTGTATCTAAAATGCAAAGTCAAGAGTCTAGTTGATACTTTGTCTTTTTAAAAATGACAGCTGATGTTAATAGCTTGTAGCTTTCAATCATGAAGGGAAGAGCAAACAAAACCTTTTCTGCTAATAATGTTTACATGAGTCCTAAGGCAAGCTATTTTATCCTTTTCTCTAGTCAAGATAATATAAACCAAACCAGACTGTCCAAAGAAGGGAAGAATGAAAGATTTTTATGCAGGCACTTCCCTCCTGTTCTCCACCCCCTATTCTCTGCAACAAAAATTGATTGAATCTTTAAGGATGGCAAATCTAGCGTCACAGATAGGAAGGAAATGCAGCACGTCTGCTCCCTTTATCAGGAGACAGAACAGCTTTCTAGTCAGAGCTCCACCTAGCCCTTTCAGAGCCCTATTAACAGCAGCTTGGCTGAGCACGGCAGTTTGACAGGACTAGGCTGATCCCTATTGTTTTGCTATTGCTTTTCATTCAAGCAGCCATCATTCTGCTGTTGGGCTGCTTTGAGAGACAGAGTACAAGGGCGGTGTTTTCAATTTGAAGACCTTTTTGTTGTGAAGTTGCATGCAACTTCATAGATGAGGATTTAAATGAGTGAAAGTCACAAAATTAAGAGATTGAACCCACCGTCCTCACACCAGTGTGGTCAGCCACAACTTCAAAACATGGAAGGAAAGCGTGCAAAGAGAAATGAGGGTCACTTCAGCACAGAATTCAGCCCCATATTTTTTTAATACCATGAAATCTATGTTTTGCTTTATAGTTGAACACAACTTGCTGAGGGATGAGTATTTTCTGATTTATTGCTTTTAGTTCTTCAACTCTAACATAGTACTGAATTTTTGTTTTATTTCAAATTAAGCTGCATAGGAAGGAGCAAATACATGCAAGTTTGGTACTCCCCAGTAAACTATGGATGTGATCACTTTTCACTTTGTAACTTTTATGTGGATATTCTGAGACAATTTTAATCATAGTATCTCAGACTGTCCACAGATCATTCAGTTTTTCAGCTACACAGATTAATTTACTGTATGTCTCAGTTTATAACAGCTAGACTGCTTCTGACACCTGGTCTAGGTAGTTTAGAGGTCATCTGAGACACTTTATAGTCCTTACCTGTGTAGATAGACACTAAATGGTAGATGACTGCAATATCAGCCAGCAAAAGCAGTAATAAAGAGATTTGCCTGTAGGAATAGAGAAGATGACATAAGTTTTGGATACTGCAAAGATTTCTAAATTATTGGAGAAACAGCAGTCACAGCTATTAGTTACAATCTAGATACAAGACTGTAGGAGCGAGAAAAGAAGACAGCACAGAAGCTTCTGCTATTATTAATCATCATAGAGGTGGAGCAGGGAAGACAGGGAATTTGGGATCTGGCTTGTTAATTTTGAATGCATGAGGGAGCTTGGAGCTCTGACAGTATGTGAGGGCACCGTGCCACAGAGTGCCTCACACTATGCCCTTCCAAGGTCAGATTTAAAACTCTAGTGGGTGCATGCACTTACTGGGAAGCCAATGAGATTCTAAGGCAGTCTAAAAACATTCAAGCTGTCCCTTGGCCTGCCTCAGAATGACCAGTATGTCCAGCACATCACCAAGCAACTCAAAGGGTACACAGGGCATTTTAATGCAAGACATTTTAAAACAGTCCAGAGATGCTGTCATGACACATGACAACAGTGATTCACTGCCTCTCAGCTGCCACTTGCTTAACCCCCCTCTCATTCATCCTCTCCAATTATTACTTTTTAAAAAAATCATGTTCTCATCTTTTCCCATACAAAATCAATGTGTCAGAAAAAGAGAGGAGCTAATAAAAAATGCCTCTCCTTTTCACCTTGTCTGGCTTCTTTCAAACTGAGCTATGCAAAGCTGTAGTGCAGCCTGACAAGTCCTAACTGCTGAGATTTCACAGACACTAGGGGAATGGTGGTGGGAGGGAACAGAGGAATTGTTCCTGTAAAGGCTTTGCTGCAAGCTACAGCTTTCTGCAGGGACTCTCACAGGTACCTTTGAACTGAAGAAGAGCAGTCCAATAAAATGGAGCAGAGGGAGTCCCATACAATAGGAAAGAATACAAAAATATGATAAAACTTCTGTTTAAATGTAAGAAAAGCTGCTGATTTGAATAGCCAGGAAAAGTAGAAATTTCTGTAGTAAGACTTGGCCCTGGAGAGGAAGGAGGGGGTCCTGAATCATTATTTGGTGTGTTTTATCTTAAGGCAGAAGACACACTTTACAGACTGAAACTGTTTTGAAGGATTACCATGATACAAGCAGGCCATCTGTCCATAACAGTATTAGACATGATAATGTTCTTTTCTTCGCAGCTATTACTACTATGACTCTAGTTAGCCTGCTCCTCTGCAGCATCTGCCTAGTAAACAGGTGGTGGAAGAAACTGCTCTATTCTTAAGATAAATGTTGATTTGAGTCCAAAAACTTGCATTGCTGAGTTAGAGAAGTGAAGGATACTTCTCTTCTACCGTGCAATATGCAAAATACCAGAAGATGGAAAGTTTGGTAGGTTAGTGTTTAGCAGCAGAGCTGGACCTCTTTGGACTGGTGGTAACATTCTGACATTCACTGCATGATGACAGCACTAGGCCAGGACAGCATCTTCTTCTTACCTTACCCTTTCATATCATTTAGGCAATTCTTAGCAGAAAGATTTGGAAAGGCATTTCTGATTTGTTACTCTTTTGCCACGTCTTTAGTTCCTTGCCAGGTGCCATTATAACTGCTGGCATATTTAGGAAGAAAGATAATATTTGACAGGTTACATGAACATGGTGGGAAGCAGAGACATGATGAAAAGTAAGAACTGCAGAAAGCAATCTGCTTTTGAAAGAGCAAAATTTCAGCTTATTTGCTTCTTTGATTGTGACATCTTTTGTTTTTGCAGAAGAAAGCAAGTCATAAGTAGCATTTAACCATCAGAATGCACAGGGATGCAAATACTCTGATTATATTGTGACTTCTGCCACGATCTGGAACAACAGTTGAGTTTATAGCTGGAAGAATATCTGTCTTTTTCCTCAGTTGTTACCTTTCCAGATGGCAGATAGGAGCCAAGTTTCTCTTCAGTAGTTATCAAGACCTATGTCTTAATCAGAAGCTGCTGTAAAAGATTAACACTTACACCAGTTTCACTGTCTTTCAGCCAGCAGGAATTCACTCAGAAATAATCTTAGTCCAGAGAAACTTTGCAATTTTCTGGCAAAGATGTACACAACATTTATGTCAGTGAATAAGTAGCTCTCGGGGGCATTGGTTATGACTCTGCATCAGCTACAGTTTCTTCTCCAGATTTGGCTTCCCAGGCAGACTCCACCTTCCCTTTCTTTCACATTCAGCATGCTTGTCCTCAGGTCCTGAGCTCTGATTTTCATTTGCCAAGAGCTCAGAGCTTCTGAAGCTGCTGGTGGCAAGGCAAGGCTTGCAGAAGGAACACTTCCATCAGATTCCCAGGGCTGCCCCAGATGGACACACCTCCTGGCAGTGACCCAGCTCCTGCAAGCTGAGTATGCCAGAAAGGTCACAGTTTCAGGCTCTTCACAAAGCCTTTCCTCTCTTTCCATTTGATTCATTCACCTTTGAACAACAGAGCTCTCAGCAGGAACAACAGCTCATCATATAGTAATCTTCAGCAGCATCACCCTGTCCCACCTTTGCAATCTGTGGGGAGTAGTAGGTGGCTTTGAGTGCACTGTACCTCATCCAAAAAGAGGCACTAGAAAGGTTCAGAGGACTGTTACTCTGTGTGGTGGGTTTAAAGGCTCTTCCCAGCCCCCACACACGGCAGTTAAAGGAGAGACTGGATTGGAAGTTAAAACTAAAAACCTGCTTTAATAACAACAGCAAACATAAACGAAAAGAATATGAACATATACAGGACCCAAACACCAAAACCCACTTCCCCCTATACAAGTAATTACGGCAGTGTCCCGGGTCGGCTCTCCCCGTCCCGAAAACAGCTCCACGTGTGTCTCAGATATCAGATGCAGTGAGGAGACAGCAGTAACCAAATTCCAGGCAGAGGGAGAAGAAGGAAGTTCTTCGTGGTCCCGAGTGTAACAAAAGTCCCCCGGAGAGAACCCAGCATTCCCCACCCACCCCCCCGGCGGGGGGGGTGGGGTGGTTTGCAGTGTCCTCGACTCAGGAATTTCAGGTTTCTTAAAGGGACAGTCCAGGCAAGGTGTGTGTGTGTGGGGAAACTAATAACGGTATTATGTACGTGGTGGTGGAATATCTTTTTAGAAAATACAGTTACTGAACAGAATTAATTCTGTTCTAATCCAAACCATAACACTCTGGAATGTCTGTGCTTGCTTTATTGTCTGCAGAGTGAGCCTGATGTACCTAGCTCAACCCCAAATGTCTATATTGTAGACAGCTGAAATTAGGTGAGAGAAAGTCAGTCTCCTAGTCTAGATTCTGGTTTGTATTTCAAGGGATTGAACATATGTCTACAGTATATTCTTCAGTGCTAGTCCTGCATTCCACACGGTCCTCATTAATCTTTATTCAAGAATATAATCATAACCTCCTGTGTTAACCGCATTGGCCTAGAGAAATGCAAACCTGTGTTCAGGGAACATTGCCCTAACTACAACCTCATTCTGAGCTGCAGCAAAGTGGTTCCTTGCTCCTGGTACCTATTTGGGGAAGCACTGAGCTGAGCATTGCTGACCAGGACTGTTACTCTTCAGGGAGGGTGCTCAGTGGGAGCAGTGGCTAAAAGGAGCCTGCCAGCAGCAACTGCAGGGTCAGTAATAGCAGCTGGTGCTTTGAGGCAGCATTTGAGGCCAAACATACAGTACCATGAAGATGGAAACACCAAGGAAGAGCACATTAGAACAAAAATCTCTAGGCAATTTATGTCACAAAATCACAAAGGTTGGAAGAAACCTCTAAGATCAAGTCCAACTACACCCATCACTAACATATCACCAAACCATGTCGCTAAGTACCACATCTAAATGTTTCTTAAACAACTCCAGGGACAGTGATTCCACCACCTCCATAGGCAGCCTGTTCCAAGACTTTACAACCCTTTCAGCAAAGAAATTTCTCCTTATATCTAATTTAAACTTCCCATGCTTCAACTTGAAGCCATTTCCTCTCATCCTCTCACTGTTAACCCTGGAGAAGAGACCTATCCCCATCTCACTACAACCTCCTTTCAGGCAGTTGTAGAGAGTGATAAGGTCTCCTCCAGACTGAACAACCCAGCTCCCTCAGCCATGTCTCATAAGACTTGTGCTCACTAGCCTCATTGCCCTTCTTTGGACACTCTCTAATGCCTCTACATCCTTCTCGTAATGAGGGGCCCAAAACTGAACACAATATTCTAGGTGTGGCCTCACCAGCACTGAGTACAGGGGGATAATCACTTCTCTGGTCCTTGTGGTCACACTATTTTTGATACAAGCAGGATGCTATTATCTTTCTC